>CM062815.1:223209668-223664590 GCA_031772625.1 Pinus tabuliformis | reverse complement strand
ATATGACACGGGGGTGAATGTCCAAAGTGAGATTTGGCTCAGCCATTCTACAGCTGGGTGGAACGTGGTAGTCCCATATCTGGTTGGTTCATTGCATTCATTAATGAGAAATACTTTCCTTGATTTCCATGTGTAAAGGTACTGACGTATTTATGGATTTGATGGTTGTCATGTTTATTGCATTATGTTGGTTATATGCAAATTTTATGACAACAATTATGTATGGATTTCAACACGTTTTACTTGTATGTGAATGGATAATGTGTCTATGACCTAATAGATGATAATACAACAATTATCATGAGAAAACAATGTTCATAGCGCTTCTCAGATAAGTATGAGATCCCTCCAGTCTCTTACTGATAGATAGACTCCCATGGCTGCCTCTGCAACCCAACGCTTCAGCTCAAAAGATGTCGGGGAGGGCTTTCTAGGCTAGGAGAACTCAATGCACAGCGCCCAGATCTGCGCCATGACCCTTTACGCTCACACATCTGCAAGTTATCATGGCTCTGGAGAATGGAAGATCTTGAAACGTGGAATAATAAAGAAGGAAGCAACATCCAAGCTCACTGTAGAAGGGGCCAGAGCAAACCACCTCCAGCAACATATAGGAATGTCGTATTCACTGAGCAATAACAGAAGGAAGAAAAGGATTGGGGTTTTCGGCGCCAAAAAGGCTGGATCTGCAAGTCCATTCACCAGATCGGCCACTGCAACCCAAGAAAGGCTGTTGCATGGAGTCACGTTGTCCTCTCCCACTGTGGAAAGGCATAAATCCCTGGTTCTGCCCCAGATCTAACCGATCTAGCTCAGAATCAATAGATGTGCCAAGACATAGTGAAAAGGCTGAGATTGTTCAAGGCGCTCAGTATTACAGAGGGAAAGTGAGTAAATGAAGCTGGCAATCATATGGCCATGGGTAGGGTTGATGCTGCTTTGCTCACGGATCACAGCGCCTTTCGCTCTAGAATCATAACCGACAAGGAGGTGGCAACGAGGGTCATAGCCGAGGGTTTGAAGACTTGCAACACACCGGCTTCAAAGGTCATAACGCGAAATGTGCCTGAAGAGAAACATGCATTTCAGATCCAAATCAATCTCTCGGGCAAAACGACATTGCTATGGGTACGCGCAACAGATCTCGTGCAGGATCTTTTGCAAAATCTCGAACACCGACTGAGGATCCCCTCCTCTTACCTCAGATTGCTATATAAGGGTAAGGAACTTATGAATCCCCTTCCTCTCTCTGCTTACAACATTTTCAAGGACGCTTCTATTGTGGCTACCTTTCGTTAAGAGGTGGCTTCTTTAAGCAATCCTCCTCAGCCCCCTCCTTCTCTTATAAAGATGCATTCCGCAAAGACGTTGCCCATCTACAGCCCTCTGCGGAAGCAGCCCATCCTTCTGGGGCTCCAAAGCCATTTTTGGTAGACAAATCAGAGGAAATTCCTTCCATCAATCTCTCTCATTCTGGGATTGACAATCGCTATCAGCATTTTGCAGAATCCGCAGTCATATGCAGATTTAATGGGCTCTGGCCTCGCACATCAGATCTATACCAGTGGATCCACACCAACTGGACTAAAAAAAGTGAGATCTACTTATGTTCAAAAGGATTCTTCATTATGGCTTTTGACTCAAATGAAGATTAGCAAAAGGCCTTAACAGGAGGCCCTTGGTTTTGGGGCTCGGCTGGGCTCTTTCTTTCCCCCTGGTTTCCAGACTTGACCCCTCCACAGCTGTCATCACCAAGATTCCCATTTGGGTTGGGCTCCCCAATCTTCCAGCGCATCTATGGCATATCTCTGTCTTCTTAGCCATTGCAGACACTTTAGGATGCTACCTGCATGTAGATTCTACACGAAGGGAAAATGGACTCTTCACCTACGACATAATTTGTGTAGAAATAGGTATTAGCAAAGGACTGCCGGATCAGATTAATATTAAGTATGGCAATTTCCTTTGGACTCAAACCTTGGATTATGAGAACACAGCCTTTCGTTGCCACCATTGTCATCAAGCGGGGCACCTCCAGATTTCCTGTACCCAGTTCCTCGACAAAAAGAAGAATCTAAATCGCAAACCCAAACCCGAAAGCTGGAATCCATGTGTGTCTCCCCCTCCTATGGACGATACAGATTCCTCTAGTTCGGATGAGGATGAAATCGTAGTAGATGGGCAGAATGTGGAGATTCCGCTAGACGCTCCCTCGGTCAGTCCAGAAAACCCCTCCGCCCCTCAGAGCTCTTAGAAACGTTCTCATTCATCTTCGTCCTCAGACTCTGATAAGGATATTTAGCCGCAAGGGCAAAATAGTCTACAACTTGTTACGGCTCAACCAAACTCTTCTGGATGGGTCAAAGTAAGCAAGACAAAAGGCAAAAAATGTCGTGTGGCCGCAACAGCCCACTCAGGGTAGCTTCTCTCTATGAAGTTCTAGCTTTTTGTTTTCCCATGTTCTCTATGGTCCTTTCCTTGTTTGTCACTGTGGAGTGAAGTGGTTAGCCTTTCACCTTTGGCTCCCTTGCTTTTCTGCTTCGCTTGCATGCAAGCTTGATTGTATTATATTTTTCTTCTCTTAATAGAATTAGTCTTTACTCAAAAAAAAAAAAGTATGAGATCCCTCCGCTTAACTCTATTATTTACACTTGTATATTACATGTCAATGATATGTTTGATGAAATGCCTGTCACGGCTATTAGAGATCCAGTTAAGGTCTTGAACAAGTATTTTCTTTACTACTTTCATTTCCATGTTAATTTGCCGATCATAAGAGATGGTTTAGTTCTGGGTAATGACTTGGGTTCTGGGCCTTAAAAAGTGGCTCAATCCTAGAGTCACTGGCATAACACTAACAAACTTCGTTTAGAGTCGCTAGCAGGTGGGCCTGTGAGAGCAAATTTAGGTTTTTGGTCGCTCCCTTGCCCATAGCATGAGAGAGACTATGGCCCTAGAGACCTAAAACAATAGTGTGACTGAGGGATGGGGTGTCTGAGTGGCTGACTTGTCTTCTGAGGGTTCTATTGATGATATTTGATGTATGAATGGTGTCTTTCCATCAGTTCCACTTCCTTAAGGTGAATTAGGAGGTCAAATCATATCATAGTGGCCTCTTGTTACATGTTTACCCTGGCTGGCCGATTGCTTGGGTAGATGTGGGAGGAGGGTGTTGCAGATGCCAAATCCTTTTGGCCCCGCTTGGAGGAATGGGAGAACTAATGAGGACAGTATCTAAAAAAGAATGAACATGTTTTTGGCTAATCAGACTATGGTTAATCACATCAAGAATACATAATCTTATATTATTCCAACATTTATTTCTAATCACTTTCCCATTATGCTGACATGGGACGAAGGGGAACATAAGAAATAATATCCCCTCAAATTCAACCCGAAATGGCTTAAACTAGATGAATTTGGGGATCTGGTTTGAAATGTTTTGTCCAGGTCATTTCTTCCTCCTCTAGAGAATCACATGACATCCATATGCTGAAATATTAGAGAGCTGAAAAGGGATTCTTAGGAATGTATTAGGGGGATGGAAGAGGGTGAAACTAAAGCTATTAGGGAGATTGGCATTTTCCTATGTTATTTCAATTATCCTCAGGGCCCATTATTCTTCTCAGAGGAATACCAACACAAGCTCATCAAATTGGAGGGTAAGATAAGGGACATTCTCCACTCATGGGAAGAAGGCATCCGCATGAAGAGCAGGGCAACATGGGTAAAAGTTTGAGATAAAATTACCAAAATTTTCCATGCACATTTCAAAACCAGGAAACATATCAATTCCATAAGGAGGATAAGAGATGATGCCAGAAACATATTCAGTTCACAGATATCTATTCAACAAGCAATAATCACACATTTCAAAAGAATTTTTTTGGCACATGAGACATCTTTCTGGTCAGAAATGAATTTCATCGAAGAAGTTCCAAACATGTTCAAATCGGAGGATAATGATAGATTGGGACAACCAATCACAAGGGATAAATTGATGAAGATATTGAAGGCATGTACAAGGGAGAAAAGTTTGGGCCCGGATGGGTGGGGGGTTTACCTTTTTATTCACTTCATTGATTTGATGATCCCAAATTTCTTGGCGGTAGCTGAAGAATCTAGGATTCATGGGTTCATCATGGGGCCATAAATGTGACTTTCATAGAATTAATCCCCAAAATTGTGCAACCAAGAACCTTTGTAGATTATTATCCCATATCCCGCTCCAAATCAGTGTACAAAATGATATCAAAATTGATTGCAAGTAGGTTGAAGCCAGTATTGTCAAAGCATATTACAAAGGAACAATTTGGTTTCTTAGAAGGTAGAAAAATACAAGATCCAATTGGTATTTCCTAGGAGATAATGCACTTTATTAAATCATGCAAACAAAGAGATTGCCTTCTAAAGGTAGACTTGAGCAAGGTATATGATTGCATGGACTGAGAATTCCTCTTCTTGGTCCTGTTAAAATCTGGTATGTCTCTATTTAACATTAAATGGATTTTGGCATGTTGCAAAACTACAAATTTTTTTTCATTATTAATGGCTTGAATTCACAGCTTTTCAATGCATATAGAGGAATTAGACAGGGTCGTGCCATGTCTCCATTGCTCTTTCTCTTATTTATTGGTTGTTTTAGTAGAAAAATGAGGGTGTCAAAGGATAATGGAATTATTAAAGGGTTCAAAGTAACCAGAAATATTTCCATCTCTCATTTAGTGTTTGTAGATGATTTGTTACTCAGTGGGGAATCCACGGTGGGTGAGTGGGGAACCATTAGAGACCTCATTAAATATTTTGGAGTTGCATCTGGTTTGTGTATGAATGAAGAAAAATAGATCTTGTTACACGATGGAAGTGAGGAGAATGCAAAAAAGGAAAGATTTGATCTGTTTGGGGTAGCATCGTTAGTTTTGAATGATGGTTTCACCTACCTTGGGTTTTAGATGAAACTGAAAGGATACTATAACCAGGATTGGGAATGGATAATCGAAAGATTTCAAAAAAATGGATAGTTGGAAGTACATATGGTTGATGATGGGAATAAGGATGGAAATGTTGAAATATGTGCTACAAAACATTTCAGTATATTTGATGCACCTTTATTTAATGTCAAGGGAGATCATCCATAAGATAGAAGCTATCATGAGCCTCTTCTTATGGGCTGGAACATAGCTACAAGATAAAATTGATATGGTACGATGGTCAACACTTGTAAGGGTAGTGGAGGAAGGAGGTTTGGGTTTCATAGATACATCCACTTTTAATAAGGCTCTGATTATAAAAAACATGTGTAGGGAAGTGTCTGGAAATGGTGTGTGGTCTCATATCTTGTATGACGATATTTTCCGAAGCTATCACATTCATGTTTTCTTGGAACGGACATTTTGAACCAACCATTGTGGTTCATCATCAAGATTAGATGAGTGAGTAAGTCAGAACATCAAGGGATCAATAAATAGAGGAGAGGGTTGAGTGAAAGAAGCTGACAAGTTAATTAATGATATGATTCAGATTATTAATTAGTTAATGTTTTTTTTTTATTATTATATATTCTTAGTTTCTATTTTGTATTTCTTTTTAATATTGAAACTTAATAATGCTTGATCTAAAGTATAACTAATGAATTATTAATTTACTTTTGTTGATTTCAAAGAAAGAAATTTAATATTAATTAATTCATATTACCTAAATTTATTATGCATTATTAATTGATTTTCCATTAATTTTAAATTGAATCAAATTGTTAATGTTAATTATATTGGCATGAAAGTATAATTTTCTTATATATAATCATTAAGTATTATGTTAGTGATGTTCTCAAGTGTTTGTAAGTTATTATATCTTTGTTAATTCTTAATTGTTAATTAATAATTTATGGAGTTTTTAGTTTAAAAATAAAGTTGAAATAAAAATAATTCATCTTTAACTTATTGTTTTCAATCAAATTATTAATATTAATTATTTTAGAATTTATGAAAAACATATAATATTCTTATTAATAAATATTAAATATTATGTTAATGTTCTTTCTAAGTCTTTGCATTTGTAAACAATTATATATATATGTTAATTGTTAATTGCTAATGATTAATTTATGGAATTTTAGTTGAAAGATAAATTTAAAGATTAAATTAGTTCCTTCTTGATTATTGTTCTCAACTTTGAAATTATTAATGTTCATTATTATTTGTATATTATAAGATAGACCAGGGAAGCCAAATCAGGAGAATAGGGTAGCTAGGAGAAGGTGGAATCCGTCGTTAGAGTTGGAATCCAATTATCACTAATGTTTCATCCCTCATCGTGGTTAAGGTTATTTGGGTGTTTACCTATTTAAAAAGCTTCTCTAAATTTCCTATGGTGATAGTGATCAATTTTGGCCACAACAAAAGAGTTTTCTATACATATGTGATCTACCATTAACCATTAAATAAATAAATAAATAAATAAACCATTAACTAATTAATAATCTGAACCATATCATTAATTAACTTGTCAGCTCCTTTCACTCAACCCTCTCCTCTATTTACTGATCCCTTGATGTTCTAACTTACTCACTCATCTGATCCTGATGATGAACCACAGTGGTTTGTCCAAAACGTCGATTCCAAGAAAACATGAATGCAATAGCTCTAGAAAATATCACCATACAAAATACAGATCGCAGAAGCTCCAAATCTATAATTTTCAACCTATATGGTCTCATATCATTAAGGAAAAATATATGTTCCATTAAACATTCTACTCAAGGACTAGTAATGGTGCTAAGAAGATATATGTTATATCACACATATGGAGAAGTATGATGCACACTCTACACTTGATGTTGGGGTTTGTTTGTTGGGGGGATGGAGATGGATCCACGACCAAAATTGGATTAGACAACATCATGGGGATTGCTGGAAATCATTCATTATCCTTTCAGCTGCTACAAATCCTTCACAGAAAGGACATTATCCCCTTACAATAGATTTATTTATTGGGGACTCAAAAGATTAATCAACAGAGTTGGAGAAGGGCCAAAGATCTTGGCATACGAGGGACATATCATGAGGAATGAGGGTCATACATAGTGCAACATTGATATGATAGCATCACTCTTGGTGATAAGCAGGATTGTATGATATTTTGGGGTAAAATGAAAAAGAACAATCTGATGGTCCAAGAAATCTACTTGAAGTTGCGAAGGCCCCACAGGGGATCAATGACTATAATAAGCATCTACAGGATATATGGAGAGGGAATCTCCCAAACAAATTAAAACATTTTTGTTAGCTGGTTGCACATGATTGTATATTGGCAAGGAACAAATAATAAAATTGTGGGTTCATTGGTCTTGAAATATGCCCTCTATGCATGAAGGTGGGGCGGGTGGGGGGTGAAGGGAAGATACAGATCATTTGTTGATCAAATTCTCATATGCGAGGCTAATTTGGGATGGGGTTATGGATGAAATGAAGCTTCCTTTTTCTGGAACTAATCAACCCTTGTTCAAAAGTCTTCCCTCATGGTTCACTTCGGACAGGAAGTACAATTCCCTCCCATTATACATCATATGGATTATACGGCGAAGTAGGAATGCTAGAATTTTTTTACCAGAAAATTGTGATTTTTAGAGAAGACATTATCAAGATAGTTTCTTTTTTCAATGAGATCGGGCCGATGATCAAGTCTAACAGAAGCAAGAAATGCAAATTCATTGATATTTGGAAAGAATATCTGGTTGGGTTTTTGACGAAGCCAACAATAGAAGGAAATGCAGGTGTGGTGCAGTCATAGTTACTGAGCTTGGTAATTTCTTCCACTTCTCCTAGGAAGGTGGAATGAGATCAAACAAAAAAGCGTAGATTACAACATTATGGGGAGGTCTTATGGAAAAAAAATGGCTAAGGTTAGACAAAATTCAAATATGGAGATGCAAAATGAATCAATGACTGGGTTAAAAAACCATAATAATTTCAATTGCCCCATACTTGCAAATTAGATGATGAGGATTTAGAAACTAGGAAGGACGTTTAATCATAAACATTTCTAGCATATATATAGAGAACATAATTAGACAACAGACCACCTATCTAAAAGAGGTATTTCGAAGGAAACATGTAAGAAAATTTCTCAGCCTTCAAGCAGGTTATCATCATGGTAAATGCAGGAAACATCAATCTTTTTAGGAGACATTTTAACATAGACCTAATTTTGATGGAAGTTTTGTAGCTTTATACAATGGAAGTGTTCATTTATGAAAATGTAATGGTTCTAAGCTATAGTTTGATGTTAAGAAATACACTCTTTTGTAGAATAGGAAAATAGAAATGTATGGGCATAGGAATGATAGGAGAACTATAAAAGGATAATATAATGAACATAATATGAATTATGTACTATCCTTATATTTTAATACAAAGATGGCATTTTTTTCTTTCTCAAAAAAAAAGTAGCGTTCAAAATAAATGAAACAGTAAAAAAACACATATTAAAATACTATCGATGGAGACCTCGAAAAGTACACCAACTATGTTACTTCCTATCCACATTCAGCAAAAGTGCCTCCATCACTCCTCTCATGAAACACATCTCTATTTTTAGCCTTCATCACCCTAAATATCATTAGTTGTTGTTGGCCTCCATTTCCCTGCTTCCTGAAGAACTCATCAAGAACATAAAGATAGAATCCTAATCATTTACCTTTACCTTTTTTACTAGCGCCTCGTATTGAAAATTTTAAGAGATTTTAAATTTTAAGACAAAATATTTTTTTTGTCTTAAAATCCCCCTTTGTGTAGTAGTGTCTAATGCAAAAACAAAAAAATTGTCTCTAATTGTATCAACAGAGATCGAAGGGATATAAGAGGAATTGATGTCCACGATATCTTGCGAGGAATTTTTTTGGCATTCTTCAGAGTCAGCTACCCAAACAAAATGAACAACCCAACAAATCGTTGATATAGTATAACATGAATGGTAAGTGAAATAGAAACCTCGATAGAGGAGCGGGACAGTAGTAGCCTGCAAGGTTGTGGAGTTAGGACGTACTGTCAAAGTCAAGTTTGTAGTTGTTAGATAATATTGTCTTAAATTGATATGTTTTTGTTTTAATTGTTAATTGTCTTAAATGGCTTTAGTTTTAAATGGGGACTGTCTTAAATATAATTTTTTGTCTTAAAATATTTTTGTCTCAAACTATTTTTGTCTTAAATATACAATTTTGTCTTAAACAGTTTTTGTATTAAAATATTTTTGTCTCAATTATTTTTTTCTTAAATATACAATTTTGTCTTAAACAGTTTTTCTATTAAAATGTTTTTGTCTCAATTATTTTTGTCTTAAATATAAAGTTGTCTTAAAATATTTTTCTCTTACTCTAAGTTTGTTTTAAATGTAAAGTTTTGTCTTAATTTTTTTTTGTCTCAAACTTTTTTTATCTTAAATTTAAAATTTTGTCTTAAATATAAAATTTTGTCTTAAAATAAATTTGTTTTTGACTTAAATTTAAAGTTTTGTTTAAACTATTTTTGTTTTAAATATAAAATTTTGCCTTAATATATATTTGTCTCAAACTGTTTTTATCTTAATCTTAATTTTAATTTTTTTTGTTTTTGTTTGAAAAAATTATCTTAAAAGTGTTTTTGATGTAGTAATGTGCGCAACCTTTTATAAGTCTTGTTTAAAAGCCATTGTCTTGTTTGTCACAAGAATTTATTTCAAGAAGTCATAATACATTTATGAGCCTTTTACCGTTCTAATTGGCCTTTTAGATGGCCTTTGTAAGTTTGGTTGAAAAGCCACTGTCCACTTTGTCACAAGAATTTATTTTTAAAAGTCATAATACATTTATGAGCCTTTTACAGTTTTAATTGGCTTTTTAGATGGCCTTACTGTGTTAAGGAACTCCCTCTATGCTTATGTATATGGATTTATTAGTCCCTGCATTCAGCAGGACTATAGCGATCAGTAGATCATTGAAATCCAATTAAATTTCCCGTTGACCAATTTTTCCCCTGTTTATTTATGGTTTAACCAAATTTTTATAGCGATTATATTTATCAATTGATTTTTTAGCAAAGGTTTTGATTGTAAAAAAAATGGACCTCTTATTGCACGATTTGTTTTTCGGATGCAATAAAATGCATGGGACAATGTAATTTTATACAAAGTTCATTTTAAAATTGTTGTGACCATTCATTTTAAGCAAAGTTCATTTGGCTCATTTTATATTTTATAAAACTAGTTTTAGGCGAATGCAAAGTTAGGCTTAGG
The DNA here is from genome assembly GCA_031772625.1 of Pinus tabuliformis. Taxonomy (NCBI): domain Eukaryota; kingdom Viridiplantae; phylum Streptophyta; class Pinopsida; order Pinales; family Pinaceae; genus Pinus; species Pinus tabuliformis. The sequence continues at coordinate 223,654,324 of CM062815.1, read as the reverse complement.
CTAAGTTCAAATGCATTGACGGTGAGCCAAGTGTCAAGGAAGTCTAATGCAAAGCAAAGAGTTTTAGTTTCAGGTGTCATGCAAAGTAGAGAGAGTTTCAGCTTCACGTGTGATGCAAAGCAGAGAGTTTCAGGAGAGTTTCAGTTTCAGGTGTCAAGGAGGAGAGGAGGAGTTTCAGTCAGGCAGGAGTTTGCTAGGGAGGGTGGAGGAATTTCAGTTTCAGGGTTTGTGAAGGAAAGTGGACTATTTGCTGGTGGGGATATCATGGTTAAGGTTTCAACTCGAGATCAAATTCTAGAAAACTAACTAGAAGGCTGGAGACCAAATTCCACGTAAGGTCTAGCATGAAGAATGGAAGGGTTTTGTGGAGGGTATCTCTGTTTTGGTAATTTCTTCTCACATACCTCTCATTTTTTGCACAAATTTACCATTTCTGCTAGTTTTCCCTCTTATTTTCTGCATAAGGAGAGATTGAAAGGGGAGCTACTCGACCAACGAGAAAGGCTGGATGACAGTGAGGTTGCGCTCGACCGATAGGGGGAGGCTATGCTTTCATGAAAACCAAATTATTCATTAGTTGGTTGAAGCTCACTACTGCCCTCTCATTCAGTCGTTTCATTTTTAACAAAACTCCCACCCTTTTATTCATCTGGATCTTCGCATGGATGTTCTGCATGAATCATAGCATTTGGGGGGAAACCAATGAACCCTAAATTGCTTGTTTTGTCTATGGCATGGTTATACTACTTGAGGACAGCTTGAAAGTCTTGCAATACTAGTAGAGTTATGAATTAAAAGTACTTTCAGGTGATTCGGCAAGGCTAGGTATTACCTGAAGCAAAACCCTAAGCTCTGCAAAGGCGATTCTGGGCTTGAAAGGAAGCCAAGCTTGGGCTTGAAACTCAGTCCCTATTGTTTGTTCTTGATCTTCCAAGAAAAGCAGGTTCTAGAAAGGCAGACTAGTTCGATTGGTTAAACACTCTTTACCAGTTACAGACCAGCGTTAGCCAGCTTATACAGCTTATACCAACGTTAGCCGCCTTATACAAAAATGAATCATGGTGGTCATATTCATCAGCTGGTATGAATGCCTATATCGAATTCATCAACGGCTTATACCTTGAATACAGATACTGGCTTCCACCCTTTGGCAAGGCTTCCACATCCATAACAATAAGGAGATGTTTTTTCTATCTTTCCTTACTAAATCAAGGGCCTTTCGAATCTAAGATACCTCTCTGGGGTTAGCTACATCTCAGGTTTTACTTAATGAGTTGGTTAGCTTCTAGCTTCATGCTTGCTATATGAAGATGGGGTCTTGCTGTGAGCTTATTTATTTTGCAGGTTGAGCAATCCATTCCACCTAGCTAGGAAGTAGACACGTTGGGCATGCAAGAGAGATGGATGTAGACACCTGTGGTATGGAAGAAAGCAAGTGGTAAAATTGTGGGCCCACAGGGTTTTACGTGTTGAAATATATTTTTGTATTATACATTTTTTTTTGCATGTGTTACAAGTGTCTTCCAGTTTCTATATTTTTGTGGGTCTTAGAGGTCTTTTTTTTAAAAGCTCTGTCTTTAGCTGGATAGATTATAGTTTGTCTTTACCTCTATACATTACAGTATAGTTTGAGAGGAGTGAACTACTAACTTTTGAAGTCCAACTTAATTTGATAGCCTTTGAGGTCCATCTTTACTTGACAGGTATGGTCGTGACATTTTTTGGGCTCAAAGAATTTCTTGGACTTACACAATCTTACGGTTTAACATTGTTTAGGACTTCTCTACACTGTTTTTGCACTGTTTTTTCAAGGGTGATGAAAAATAATTTGGATAATCTACGAAAAAGTCTTCACCTCCAAAGGGTTCCCATACAAGTTACTGCTCCATGAACATAGTCAAAGAAGTTTTCCTTAGAGGGTTTGGGTTTGCCTCATCCATAACTCCATGACAAGTCTGTCTATATGGTGTTGTTTGCCTCGCTTTTTGCCTCAATCAATTTCTTTCTCTATTGATATATCAGCTTTTGAAAGTCCTTCAAAAGGGTGAACATATCTGAAGATAAGCAATAATTGAAATCATTTAACCAATTCATGATAATAGATTACACTCAGCTTATGCATATGGGTAGTCTGGAATTCTCCTTGGCATCTCGGAGAAACCAAGAATCCTTGCACCTACTGGGAAATTGATGTTGTTTACATTATGATGACCACCATGGATCCAATCAGTCCAATAGGAATTCCCTTTGTAGGATTGTACGCTCTAACAAAGGTTGATCCAACTGGTTTATCTCACATCAATGAGAATGAGTGATAGTGGAGAACACTTGACTCTTCTTGGTTGCTAGTGCCTCATCAGGATTAACACCTTTTCTTGGTTCCTTATCAAACAATTCAGCAACTGTTGAACCTTAGGCACCCTAGTCATTCCTCCTATCAATAATACTTCATGCAATCCTTACAAGGTTGCCTTGTTCTTTCAATCAAATGATTCACAAGCATTACAAATTTCGACCAAGTCAACTGGATATTTAAATGTTTTGCACCAAAGGCATCTGATGTGATGAAAGGTTGATTAATATTTGTCGAGGTGGTTGAAGAAAGCTCAATCTTAGCTTTCTCAACCACTTCTCGCAACCTATACATAGCAAGCCTATCTTTCGATAAATCAATGCCTTTACTTGCAAGATAGTAAAAAGACTTCAAAAAAGAGATAGGTAATAACAAGTTTGGGACCAAAAGCAGCATGTGACAATTGAACCACTTCAAAATCTTTCATCGTATCTACCTCATTACCTCCCAAACACACCATTTGATATTTCAAGGATAGAAATGTAAAACGTTTGTACCCCGAGATAAAAAACAGCCACCAAACCTTCATTATTGTTGATCCTGTATGACAGAGCAACAACAGTAAGAGGGTGCGAACATATGTTTCCTTGCAATGTGGGTAAGATACCTGTCTTGGCCTACAACACCCACCATTATGACAATGGCCATGTCCTCAAGGGCTCCAAGGGCTATTATGTATTTCACCCAATCGATTCCCACCTTTGTGAAAACCACATAGTATGCAGGATCAGGATCAATGGTTTTGTAACTGTGCATCAGGAATAATGTCATAGCCATCAGACAATAGACCATTATGATGACCACCATGGATCCAATGAGTCCAATAGAAATTCCCTTTGTAATATTTTTGGTTTAAGGTCGAATTGTCTACACATAGCTATACTTTATTATCCTTCATATAAGAATCAGTTAAGAAAATGTTACTATTTTCCAGGTGACCTCGTATCCTTCTCGTTGTAGACGACTTGGTGCTACTAATCATTGTAAATAAAAACAAGTGAATTACAACAGCATTGTAAGTTACAACAAGTGAATTACAGCAACCGATAATACAGTAGCAGAGTAATCAGCTGTCGATAGAGTGTGTTGGAAGAATCATCTATTTCTAGGGAATCTATACTTTCCATCTTGTTGTCCGTAGAGTGGGTTGAAAGAATCACCTCACTTTTATGCAATCTATAATTTTCATCCTGGGATTTTAGTTATCGGTATAGAAGGTTTACTAACACATATTTTTGTGTAATGGTAAACTTTTTCATGATATCAGAGTGTGAAGTTGTACCACTATGCCTATTATTTATGATTCTTACAGTAGTGATTCTACACAAGGAGGTTTTTCCTCTACTTTTGGGTACAATCCCTTAAGTAGTCATGCTTTGTGGGAAACAAAAATGAAAAATTAGTATAGATGACAGGTTCAGGGTATTGATGATGACAACTTATCACAATGTTAGTAAACATAGTTGCAGCCTACATGGTTCATTTCATGAACCCTCTGACATTCAAAGTTGAGGGTTTGTAGGATATGGCAGCCCAGCCATTTCAACACACTTTGTAGGTGAAAAAAATAGTACACTAATTAAACCATCCAGCAGCATCAGAATCCAGGTCTATTACAATTAGCTTCACTCTTGCATGCATAAATATTCTCTATTTCTTTCAGGGAGGGGTAGTGTTAAATAGACACAGCTCCTAGAGTTTCCTAGAGTCTTCAATATTGGTGAAATGTGGGATTAAAGAAAACTAGGAAAATGATGAAATAGATTATTAGGATCCCTATCAAGGCCTATTTTTGTATTATGTTTGAAGCAAGCAATCGTCAAACACATCATTGAAGTAATTAAGTTGGGCGATAGTTTTAGTAAATAATTATGATTTAATTTAAGCACAGGTTAGCTGAGGGGTATGGACCAAGTGTTGCGACAGAATCCTGGCATTATTGTTTAAATGACATCTTTGACAAATTTATTAATTGAAATTTATTCGCAGTGGTATTACTTTCTGATTTTGTTGCTAAAAGATGAAATGAATATAGAATGCCAAACCAAATGGAAGGAAGAAGGAAAATGCTCAGAAATTTAAATACATAAAGGTCTATGGTTAAATGTTGCAAAAGTATCTGTAACTAGCTTGCATGAAAAATTCACAAAAAAAACTCACATATGCCCTCTTTAGTGGCAACGTTGTTTACTGTGGCAAAGAATTTGTGCTTCACGTTTTCAAAATTATATTAAAGCAAGATATTGAAAACCATATATTCCAGCCACCTTTGCAAGAATGTATGTTAAGAATCCTCTATTGCTCTATAAATGCACCATAAATTGAAATCAAGTGTCCACCATATCTACTTATTGGGTAAATATTCTTTATTTTTCTTGATATATTCTCATAGCGCTTCTTAATTTTATATCCCTGAATTAAGTTATAGACTCGTTGTATCCTCTCTTTAAAAGTCCTCACACACTTCCTTATGTCATGGGGGTTTGAAGCCATTAGGGATTTTTACTCATTTTTTTCCATTTTTAGGCTTACTACCATCCAGTTTAATTCTCAAATCCCATTGTGGCTCAATTTAACAAACCACATGGTGACTTCTAGACCATGCAAGAGTGCGCGTTTTAGTTTTACAATTTATGGTTAAATTGCAGGGGGTGTTACTGCTTTTGCTATGACTTAGGGTTCTAAAACCTTTCTCGGGTCACATTACATTCTATTGCACACTCTGGTTTTTTACTTCCATTTTTCTGGGTCCATTGGCCACTGTCCATTTTAGGACACCTCCCCACCTTGTATATTTGGCACATGATTCCTTTGTCTCGGTGTATTGGTTGCTCTGACCACGTCCACCAAAGTAGCCCTCGTTCACTTGATGCATGGTGTACTATTGATGAGGTAAATATTTGTTTACAATCCAAAAGCAATTTTCAAAAATTCCATAACAAAATTTGAATGTTTCTATTTCATCTCATTTAAGTTACATTGTAGATTTCCCAATGCAGCTTTGGAATTTTTTGCTGAGAAGTGTATCTCCATTGGTAAAAGTTTTAAGCTTTAGTTTTGCATCATTATCTTCACGAGTAGGAGAAATGTTTGAGTTGGTTCTTAGCAACTTGTTCCCCATTTTCTTATGTGAATGGGGTTGCCTTACTGACCGTCTTTATTGCCAGCATTTATTTTATGCTACTAGTATTAGGGTCTATTCAAATCAAGTGCTATTGGTGTTAGCCATTGTTCTTGGCCAAGGGTCAGGGGTCCATTGCTGTAAGCAGTTTTTTATGAGAGAGGTGTGCAATTAACATTCTATTGCCACGTAAGAAGAAGTATTTTTGAGGAAACAACTAATTGCAGACCCCCTTCTTCCATTAAAGCTTCAAAATCCATCAAATTACATTTAAGCTAAGCAGCTAGAAATGTTAGTTATACAGCTTTATTAATTAATATCATATTGAAATAGTTATACATACCCTTAAAAATTAGCATTATTTTGTATTGACTTTAATATAAGTTGAGCATTTAAGTCAACATTGTCATGCCACTTGATAGACGTAAGATTGGCATAGCTACTTGCTTCTCAACTGACAACATACTATTTTTTATAGACATTATGAATGAGATGGATATTGCACCTTGACATAAATCATCATACAAAAGATGGAAAAGGCCATCAAACAATTCTATTGGCAAATCTGTCATTTTCCAGGTCACATAAATATGTTAACAATTTGTTTATCCCTTCTTCCAATTCTTCTAAGCATTTTTAATGCACTCATTTTGTTATACAGATAAGGACTACTTGTCATTTTCATTATGTCTTTGCATTCCTTTCTTTATCAAGTTATATTGCTTTCCAAAGCGATTTTCCCATTTTCAGTTCCTTTGCCATTTCTAAAAATGACTTGTTACTAGAGATTTGATATTTGTTTGGAAACAAAATGCAAGTGCCTATTGTTTTAATATATCTATTTTGTTGGAAACAATCATCTTCAGTTTTTTCTCATCTCATCAATTTTTTTGGCAAATCTGTAGATAAGAGCAATAGAAAAAAATTCTAAAGTAATTGAGTTTCTACGAAGACAATTGCACAAGTAAACTCTAGTAAGCAATTGGAAATGATGGAAGAAATAATAGATGTTGACAGCTACAAATTGAAATTACAATGCATTGTGCCTAACAACATTGATTGTGTATTAAAAAGAAATGGTCTCTTTAGAGTAGATGCATTTTTATATATGGTAGGGGATTGTCTATTTGACTCATTCGAAGTGCTTCTACATTTTCGTTATACTTCAAATCAACTACGAAATGGGTTAATAGAACACTTTCTTTTTTGCTTAAACAATAATGATGTTGAAGCAATAGAGTCGTATGAATATGAACTAGAATCTGACTTCCTATATGAGTTACATGGAATTAATGATATTGGTACATATCTTCATAAAATGTGTTTTTCTGCATCTACAAATGTAAAGGAGTCTAAACAAGGGCTATGGGGGGATACCTTTTGCATACGTTGGTTAGTTAAATGGCTAAATATATCAATTGGAGTTTGGTCATTAACAAGATAGACAAGATATTTTCTATTTAATCAACATGGAAATAAAATTCCATATTTCATCCTCTTCCATGATGCAAAACCTGTTAGTGGTTATTATGAACCATTACTTTACCAAAAGTTCCCAATATGTAATTCCAAACAATCTAATATCTACTTTTCATCTATTTTCAAAGCTATTCAAAGCCATTGGATGCATATTGCACATAATATGCTTTTAAATGAATTAATGATGGAAAAACAAATGACATCTAATTGTGGTGACAGTCTCTTTAATGCAATTTGCTATTTAGTAGCAATAGATTTTGATTCACAGTGTTTGCGACTTTGCATTGTCCAATCTTTTTGCAATGCACTTATGCATGGGAATCAACAAGCATTACATTATTTAGAACAATACCTAATAGTTGATGTGATATAATATGCAATGAATAACAACTGGCAACAATATCTCATAAATATGGCAATGTCATATGAAAAAGGGCAAGTAGAGGGTGAACCATTCTATTTGCAATGGATATCTGTCGTATTCAAAGTGAACATCCAACTATGGTCCTTTGTTGCTAATAACTTTGTCAGTTACAGTTCTGCTCATTCAAGATGCAATCTTCTTGTTAACATCATGTCATTCAAAACATATACATTACATATTCACTATTAGGCAATGATACAAAAACAATATGATCGCAATTCTCAACAAGTGTACATGGAAGCAAAAGAGGATTATAATCAATTGCATCATAAGCATATACTAGAAAAACAACAATGTATATCTCAAGTACATTTTAACAATAATATTGAATTTGAGATAGCATCTCATTTAGAACAAATGTGTCCAGCTAAGTGTCGTAGGCTCAATTATCACAAAATGAAGCAATTCATACATACAAGACACTAATGCAATGATGTACATAGCAATGACAACATATTTTGTCATAAGCATGTACTAGAAAATCAACAATCTACTTCTCACATATGTCTCAATAACAACATTGAATTTGAAATAGCATCTCGTTTACAACAATTGACCAAGTGTCATAAGTTACCTTATCACTAAATGAAGCAATTAATATGTACAAGAGGCAAATGCATGGCATATGCAACAATGATAACATATTGCCAAATAAGCATCTACCAGAAACAAAAAAAATCTCTTTCCCAGATACATTTGAACAACAACATTGAATTTGAGATAGCATATGATTCACAACAAATGAGTCTGACTAAGTGTCGAAGGCTTAGTTATCACAAAATAAAACAATTCATGCGTACAAGAAATAGATGCAATGAAATATCCAATAATGATTTCAAAACAACCAAACATGCGCATGATGAAACTATGCAAATTGTGTATAAAATACCATCTTCTAATAAGAAGACAAGAATGAAATTTCTTGGATTAAAACAAATATTGCACAACATCGGAAACAATAAAAGATCTACAATAGGGAAACAAATCTATCCAAGCAAGAAAGATGCAAAATACATTTATATGAAATAGGTCCAAGCCACGCCTAGGAATACATATGTAGTTTGTACCAGATTGCATTTTACAAAAAATATCACATGCTTCACTAGAGAACTGCAAGAAAATCATATGATTTTGACATTGAACAATAGGACCTTTAGCAATGAAAACATATGTGTTTCTCGCAAAGGAGCACTTCAAAATGGAAAGCTTCCACAATTTGTAACACCTGAACAAATAAGATGTAACATTCCATTACCAACTGTAAATACACTTTCAGTTTTAGAAGAAAGACTTGTGTCACTAAGAATTGCATTTGCACAAATTAGATAATGGGGATACAAGCAATCACAGATTGGCCTAATAGGATCAATTATCAATCTACCAATTCATATGGACGTTGTGCAAAAATAATTGCCACAATATCTAAGTGATACAATGACAATTGCAGTTGCATTGAAAATATGATTACAATACAAAAAAATTCATACCAAATAGGTAAAGTACGTCCAATTATTGTCATGAAAGCATTGACCAAACTATGTTCTAGAAGTCTATATAAGGATGAGAACATCTGTATAAATGAGAATTGGACCCATGTTGTACAAGAAAATAATGAATACATCATATAAAATGCAAACAATGGCAATCAAAGTGATACAAACATTGATGCAAGTAATGAAGCACATACTAAAACATTGGTCCATGGATTAATAGAGTCACAACGCCTCTACGATTTGCAATACAAGATTATTGAACTTGCACCTGCTGGAGGATAGCGACCACTACGGATTTTCAAGGACAAAAATGCAGAAGAAATTAACTTTCCAACATTATTCTATGGTGATGTGCATGATGATGACATGATTCACTAATAGGTTTAGCTACCAAAAATTGTGCAATGGGAATTGTTACAAGCAAGTGGTGACTTCTCATATCACACAACAAATTTGTTTTTCAAGATAATGTGAATAATTATTGATAAAGTGCTTTCCTGCATATGGGTATGAATAAGAAAAGGGCAACTAAGAGGGATAAAAGTATTAGCAACAGATGTCAAGTATCGAGCAAACTTTGAAAAATTATTGAAATCTGACATTGGATACATAAATTTCATAAACAAACGCATATCTCCTGGTCATTTGGAACAAATTAGAAAAACATATTTGCAATGATATAAAAATTGGGACCTCCAACTTTCTTTGTGACATTTACAAGTGCAGAACATCGATAGAAACCATTAGTAGAGACATTGGTCACATTGTTTAGAAATAAAGCAAGTAAAAATGATACTAATACATTAGAAGATGATGAAATTGATTACCTTATAAGAAAATATCTAGTCACATGTAGCCAATACTATAGACATAGAGCTAATGTTGTAAAGCAAATGATATGTCATGATACTACATTCTTTGGAAAAATATCTGATTACTATTTCATAATAGAGTTTCAAAATAGAGGAACCGAACATGAACATGGACTGTTATGGATAGAAAATGCTCCAATATATGGAAAACAAAGCAATCCAAAAATTGAGAAGTTTCTTGACAATTACATAACTTGTGATACAGATCATTTGGAGCCAGATGTTGCTAAATTGCATAAACATCACCATACAAGAAGCTGTAAGAAGTGAAAAAATTCAAACTATAGATACAATTTCCCCATGCCATCAATGAAATCAACAATGATCATTGAACCGACCAGTGTACCGAATAAAAAACTCACAAAGAAATCAATATCACTTTTGGCATTTTTGGAGCAAACAAACTACAATGATTCAATAACCCATGACAGTTTCTTGGTAGAAATAGGACTAACAAAAAGTGAGTACATACAACTATTACAATGTACAATAAAGCAGCCAACAATTATCCTGAAATGAAAACCTTCTTACATTTGGAATAATAGTTTTGCAAAGGATATGCCTACTATATGGAATGCAAATACAGATGCACAATTTGTGGTAAATGCATATGCTGCAACATCATATTGTAGTTCATATATGACCAAAATTGACAAGTCTATGACAAATGCATTTAGAAGAATACGCAAAGAGCATGAGAAAAATGAAATTGATGCTATGCAAATGATTCGTAAACTTGGAAATACATTACTTAATCTCCAACAAATGTCAGCTCAACAAGCAGTGCATATAGCACTTTCATTGCCATTGAGTTGTAGTTCAAGATAATGTATATCATAAATACATCTCCAGTTGATGAACGCACATTTATGCTTAAACCGCCTATTCTCTTCAAACAAGAACTTGATGATTAAGAGGATGTGATGTGCCACTCCATTATTAACTACTACATCAGATGCCCAAGTTCCATTAGCAAAATTTGCCTTGCAGAATTTGCATCAAATTACAAGAAAGATGGCACACACATATCAAAAAGGAAAAAACAAAATGTTATACGATTTGTGAAATATAACAAATACAATGATGTTGAAAACTTTTGTAAAGAGAAATTATTATTACATATGCCATTTGAAAAATATGAAAATACATTGAAACAAGACTTGCTTACATGGCAAGCTGCATATACATTACATGAAAAACAGTTCAGACCAATGAAGCTAAATTTACATATAACATCAATCCCACATGGGGTGATTTAGAGACAACGACAAATGAACAAATTAGTTCTTTGAGTACCAATCAAATAAATATGCGAAAACAAGAAAAAAATTCCCATTATGAGTTCTATGATTTGCAATCGGACTTGCAATTTACAAAATAATTTGAGATGAAGAAAAAAATAAATCTTGGATTTCAAATAACTGCTCATCCAATTTTAATGGAGAACAATGAGTATTACAAACTCAGAAGAATGTTGAACAGAGAGCAACAAGCAATTGTAAAATACATTGGAATAAAGAAAAAGGAAGAAACCTCAATGAATCAACTTACCTATTTATTTCGGGTGGAGCAGGGGTAGGCAAAACACTGACAACAAAAGAATTTTTTCAAATGCTTATACAAATTTATGATTCACAGAACACAACTGATCCTATGAAAGCAAAGGGTCTAATATTAGCATATCCAAGAAAAACTGCATATAATGCAGGTGGAACAACAATCCATTCTGCATTACTAATTCCTTTTAAGAAGTCTCAATTGTTGTCGCTTAGCAAAGAAGTATTAAACAAATTATCAAAGCTATATCAAGAATTGCAATTAGCTTTCATATATGAGGCCTATATGATTAGTAGTCGGTTCTTATATTCTATTGACAATAGACTCAGAAAAATAAAACATCTCCAAAAAAAATACTTTGGGAACATTGACATCATATTTTGTGGCGATTTCTATGAGGCACAACCTATTCAAGACTCTCTAATTTTTGAACAACCAAGAATCAACAGTCAAACAATAAAACATGGCTTATGGAAGGATAATGTCAAGTGCTTGCTGTTTCATATGACTATGTGACAAACAAATGAGAAATTCATATCAATTTTAAATAGAATGCGAACAAATTGTCAAACATATGATGATATAACATATATTAATACAACTTGCATTTGCCCTGTACCAAATGATCCAACATTTCCCTATTTATTTTACAAAAACAAGGATGTTGCAATGCATAACAAGAAAATGTTAACGCTCATGCCTGGCAATGAAATTTTAATTAATGCAATTGATGAAACCGAGGAGAATAACGACAATTTTCCAAGACATCAACATACAACTAATTTGCCTTCAGAACTTATGATAAAGTTGAACATGTTAGTTGAAATGTATGGTTGCAATTATGATGCACCGGATGGGCTAGTAAATGGTGCAGATGGAATACTTAAATCATATACCCATACAGATAAGGTAGATGTTATATGGATTAAGTTCCATGACCCTAATATTGGTCATCAACAATTTAGAAAACTGGCTTATTTGTATACTTCAAACACAGCACATGATTGGACACCAATATTGCGAATATCAAAAGCAATGCTTATCACACCAAAGATGGCTCATTTGAAGATACGAAAACAATTCCCAATTCAACTTTCATGTGCATGTACAATATATAGATCACAGGGATTAACCTTCGATAGGCTTACATTCGACCCTACTGGAATACAAGTGCATGGCTTAGTATACACAGCACTATCATGTGTGAGAAACATCGAATCATTGTATTTGCTTAATGCTCTTAGAAGCAATAATTTTAAGGTTAAGAAAAAAGTAAATTATGAAATGCAACGTTTGTAAAGCAGTGCAAAATGGCAATTAGAATATGACTATTCATCATTACAATCATTGCAATCCATCTCTATTCTTTCATTGAACACGTAATCTTCATGCACATCTTAGTGACATATGCAATGATTATGACATAATGCAATTTGATATATTACGCTTACAAGAAACATAAATGTCATTGTGTATGCAAAATGAGTACTTCAAAAATTTCAATTGCATCTCAAGTTTCATTAAGCATGGACTAATGATACTGTTAAAAAAACATATCACTATCCTTGAACATATCCATTTTGAAGAGCAACTTGTAGAAGCATTGTTGGCAAAAGTAAAAGTTCACGGATCACAAATTGCAGTACTCAATATATATGCATCACCACATGCAAATTTAAACAATATTTTGAATGTCATTGCAAAAGCTTTATGCCACTTAGATCTAAACAATATCATAATTATATTGGGGGACTTCAATATTGATATGTTACATTGCAATCATAAAACAAAAGAGCTAGAAAGCTACATGGAGAACTACAATCTTCATTTTCTTATTAACAAAAGTAATAACATGCATAAATCATTCATTGACCATGTCTCGGCAAGTCTAACTAATATAAAATATAAAATTTTCATATTAGATACATATTGGTCTGATCATGACACAATATCTCTTGTCCTTCAGCTATGATATACACATGAAACACTTTACAAAATTGCAAATTTTGATACTTTTGAAATATGTTATTCTTTTTGCCATTTCTATTTTACTAAAGCATATTAGAATATTCTATTTGTAATAAACCAAATAATAAGACCATATATATTATGCATCCTATTGTACATTTACATATATGACCTCATATATTCTTGAATGCAGATTGTGCCAATGAAACCCTTTTCAATTAAACAAAACAAGCACCCTATTGTAAATTTACACATATGACTTCATATATTCTTGAATGCAGATTGTACCAATAAAACCCTTTTCAATTAAACAAAACAGACAAGAAAAAAGAACAAGAACATGGAACATGAAGCAAGAAAGTATATTCTTCTTGTTTTTTCTTTTATATGGTTTTTATGTTCTTGTTCAATTTTTACTTTTATATGTTTTTTTTAAATTGAACTAAATATATGCTACTATTATATAACATATGATAACTCCTGAAAAAGGAGAAGAGAAAGAAAGTCAAGTAGAACAAAAATTGTTTGGCGACACCAAAGAACAGGTTGAGCAAGAACGTACCAAAGTGTATTCCCATAAGTATCTCCATCATTTCTTTTATTTCAATTTTACTTGTCACAAATTGCTTACATTGATGCAGTTAAAATATTTTGTATAACTAATTAGATACAAATAATTTTTAAACATGACATATGCTTTCGTATTTGGAAAATCAAACTTAAAATATGTTCATGTTCTGTAATTGCAACAGGATAGAAACGACTGAAGAGATAAAGAGCATAAGCCAAATAGAAAATGCAAGCCAACCACTTGTTTTAAAAAGGTATGTCTATGACAAGCATACAAATATGCTAATTTGTATTTACAATATTAATGCCTATTATATATGGATTTTGTTTTTACATATGTATAATTAAATGTATATAAACTAGAAAATGTTGGAGAAATAAAGAAATCACCACTAGTGAGTCCTCTCAGACAACACAACAGCAATATATGTACAAGAAGATTTTGTATAACTAATTAGATACAAATAATTTTTAAACGTGACATATGTTTTTGTATTTGGAAAATCAAACTCAAAATATGTTCCTATTTTGTAATTGCAACAGGATAGCAACAACTGGAGAGATAGAAAGCATAAGCCAAATAGACAATGAAAGCCAACCCCTTGTTTTAAAAAGGTATGTCTGTGACAACTATACAAATATGCTAATTTGTATTTACAATATTAATGCTTACTATATATGCATTCTATTTTTACATCTGTATAATTAAATGTATATAAATTAGAAAATGTTGGAGAAGTGAAGAAAGCACTAGTAGTAAGTTCTCCCACACAACACAACAACAATATATGTACAGGTTAGGTATCATAAACTTTTTATTCATTGCTTATGCAAAATACATGCGATAATATCCAGATCATATTGAAATATGCAATTACCTTTTTTAGTTCAAGTGAAACAGAAACAATGAAAGTTGATTAAACAATTCTCTGAAACAATACATTAAAAAGGTATGCATATGAAATGTGACGTTGTAATCTATTTATACTTATACAGTTTATAAAAAAAACATAGCATTGTAGAAATGTTTATAGAAGTATCTAATTAAGCAATTTTCATAAGCAAAAACAGATACTCCTAGTTAAAGTATCGGTCGAAGACTTGAACAAATATAGAATTGGAGAGTTATTTGTTGGAGACATAATGGTTGTGTATAGCAAATTTCTCGATAAAGTAAACAAAGCATGTAAAATAGTACGTACCGAAGGAATGATGACTATAACATTAACTCTACCTGCACATTTAGTTGAGCAACATGAACAAAAAATTTTGCAAGGCAACATCATATTAATTACAAATTTCAGAATATTGCCTAAAACTATTTATGATTGCAGTGACTATGACAAAATAATTTCTCTGAATGAATCAAGCATCATATAAATTGTGCCTGAAGTTTGCAAAGAATATTGTTTCATTCTAGATACAACCATTAAGCATTTTGTAAACAAAAAATAAATGTACCCAATTGGTGCAATAGGTGCAGCCATTACACTTTCCAAAGAGGTTGGATTGCATTACATACTCCATATCAAAAATGGAGATTCTGAAAATGACAATGCAATAGTATGTACTTGCATATTACTTTTTCGTGATTTTTAATAGATAACATGCATTACTTCATTATATAATTATTATAATTTGTCTCTTGCAGTTGCAATTGTTCGACACATATGAACAATATTTTATTTCAATGGAACAACAATTGCAAAAAGGAGAGTTCCCCCTAATTCTTTTGAAGGATATAACAAAAAGAACAAATGCAAAAGAAAAAATATTCATAAAACAAAGTCAACATTCATAACTGATGTAGTAAAGAATCTCATAAAACTAACTGAATCTCAGAAAACTAACTACATCTACTTATGTTGTAAGTATAACAATAATGATCTTTTTACTAACTTTGTATTTCATATGTAATAATGTACATTAACATTTGAATATTTTATAAACAGGTCAAAGGTATCATGATGGCAACAAATTCATATTCAACTCCTTTTGAACTTGTTTGTGCTGTTTGTAACTCTCCAATTAGTTCATCCATATTGATAACCAATGGGACAATCTATTTCTCACAATGCAATAATAATTGCCCTTTCATTTACAAGCATTGTATAAATGGTGTAATAGAATCTATTACAAATAACATTGGGCATTGCATTATTAGACAATACTTGACTTACTTCCTCATTTAAAACCAATGTCATATGAAGCATATCTAGAACAGAAAGCTACCATTGTATACATGTTACGTGACCTCAAAATTCATAGCAAGTTCACACTAAATGAAGATAGTGAACTATTACATGTCGGCTGACAAATGGAAGGTACATCAACATATGCCTTAACATCTTTTCGTTCAAATATTTCCTTTGTTCAATTCATAATGTTATCATTTTTTTTAACTAATTATTTGTTACATAGATCACAAAAACCAGCAACATGGCAACTATTGGAATCCAATAGCTTGTTGAGTGCCATTGACTACCTTCACGTACACAAAAATGCAAAAGTCATGTGAATATGTTTCTTTATATTATGGTCTTATTCTAATAGAACTATTTAACTTACAGTTTCCACTCATTTACCAAGAAAATGTACTTATGACACAATAATCTTGTACAATATTTTTTTATTATCATAATGTTCCATAATTTCTGGTCATTATCTAAAAGAAATTGTTATGTGTTTGTCCTACTTCTAGGCATAAATATTACAAAAGTCTCTCTGAAATTCTGAAATTCATTGCTCTGGTTTTGAACATTCAGTGCTCCTTTGTCAGTATGCAATCCTATATGCTATGAATACTTCTCTTTTATTTCCAAGGATAACAGGATATGCCACTCATGGTGCAATACCAATGGCTTTCGATTATACTATGGCTGCAAGTATCAATGCATGGGCAACTGTTATAGCTATGTATGCAAAAAAAATTATTTACCACAGTCAATTGTATGTCCAACTGAAATGAGAAGCAACCTTATAATGTTATCTTATTTCTTGAATATTTGATTTCCCATCTTGTAATAGTTGATTCTCTGTTCTCAGAGATATCACCCTTCACAATTGAAATTGCTTCTTTGATAAAAGGAGACCCTCATCTTGTTACTACTAGTATTGCCATTTAATTCATGATGTTTATTTTTCATCTTATAATTTGTTATCTGCATTTTATGGGAAATTGTAACTCATGAACTTAGGAGTTCTATGCTATCAGAAATTACTACCCTCTACCCAATTCAGTGGACACACAGGGTTTCCATTTTGCATTGTCATTTTCATTCAATAGAATCTCCCTCACTTCTCTATTACAGGAAAAATCTGTAAACAGTTTCATTGGTATTAGTATTATCTATTTCTGTCTATACATAGGCAATACATCTTCACTCAGAGGTTTGTAATCTAAACCTTAAAACGAACTTGGTTTGGAAAAAAATCGCTTTAATTGGAATGATACCCACAAGTCTAATGATTTTGAAAGTTTAATTAAAATTGTCGCCAAGATATACCAGAAATTCTAGATAGTATTTTTCCCACAGGATGTGCAACATAACTGCTTTCTAGATTTTCAATCGAATATCATTATGAAGGTAAGTCTTTTATACTGATTTGATGCTTTTACGTTTCTCTCATAATCTATCAATTTCCTTGGTCATGAATTCATTTTGATTTTAGGCAATGCAAGATGCAAATATAATTTTAGGTTCATGGGTTTTCGGTTGGAAGTGGTACGCTCTACCAATGGTTGATCCAACCAGTTTATGCCGCATCACTGAGAATGAGTGATAGTGGAGATCACTTGACTCTTCTTGGTTGCTAGTGCCTCGTCAGGATTAACACCTTTGCTTGGTTCCTTACCAAACAATTCAAAAACTAATTGTTGAAACTTAGGCACCCTAGTCATTGGTCCCACCAATAATACTTCATCCAACTTCCTAAGAGTCAGACCAACATCCTTCATACAATCCTTACAAGTTTTCCTTTTTCTTTGGATTAAATAATTCACAATCATTTCAAATTTTGACCGAGTCAACTGAATATTTAAACGTTTTGCACTAGAGGGATGTGATGTGATGAAAGGCAAATTAATATCTGTCGAGGTGGTTGAAGAATGCTCAATCTTAACTTTCTCAGCCACTTCTCACAACCTCTATGCAGCAAGCCTATCTTTCGATAAATCAATGCCTTTACCTATAAGATAGTAAAAAGACTTGAAAAGAGAGACAAGTAATAACAAGTTTGGGACCAAAAGCAGCATGTGACAATTGAACTACTGCAAAATCTTTCATTGTATCTATCTGATTACCTCCCAAACACACCTTTTATCATATCTATCTGATTACCTCCCAATTGAACTACTGCAAAATCTTTCATCGTATCTATTTCTATGGAATCTATAATTTCCATCTTGTTGTCCATACAGTGGGTTCAAAGAATCACCTCATTTTTATGGAATCTATAATTTTCATCCTGGGATTTTAGTTATTGGTATAGAAAGTTTACTAGCACATACACCAATGGCAAACTTTTTCATGATATCAGAGTCTGAAGTTTGATTCCCCAAGCTACATGTGAGGGGGGTAAAACTTGATTAATCTATGGGAGTTGGGATATGTACTTCTATCTCATCTAAACATATGATTCCTACACCTACCATGAGAATTTCTACATCTGGGAACATGTTGGGAGAATCAAATGTTTCTTCTAGCCAGGTTGGGGGAAATGATGTTATTGGCCATACCTATCCTCTTTGGAGTAGTTTTATGTTTGGAGGAAGCCTTTCACTTTATTTATATAATAAACAAGTAAATTTTATAAAAAAGCTTATAATACATATAGTTGTATATTGTATATCTTGTTAAATTAATTTTTTTTATTGTGATATGCACAATATCCATAGTTTTATGTTTGGAGGAAGCCTTTCACTAGAGATTACTTTTCCTTTTGGGGGGTTAGTATTCCTATAGGAAATCCCCCTATTAGTACCACTATGCCACTGGTGGAATTAATTAAATTTTAGTGCAAGACGTTTGGCATAAAGCCGTTCAGGCTCCCAGATCATTGAAGTAGAGCAAAATGTCTTTGACCCAAGACCTAGTGTTTGTGGACAAAGAGCTTTTGTTCATCCTATTGCAGTTTCTAAATGAAAAAAACTACACAGAGGCAGCCCACATGTGAGTCTCTGCATGTTGGCCTTAAATATTTTCTTTCAATCTATTAATCGCTTTTGCAAATATTGCATGTGAATAATGGCCTAATTTTTCTTGGCATGCATAACCTATGTTGGAGAAAGAAAGAATCTGGTATTTACTTGAAATTGGATTTCTTTAAAAATCTTTTGATAACCGAAAAATTCGATGAGGCTGTAGCTCATGACGAGAGTAGAGTAGCACAAGGAAGAACCCTAGGAATGGGGGAGAAAGAACAGAGACGTAAAGGTTGGGCCCGATCAATTTCCAAGCCAGCTGGGTTACTAAGCAATGAACTTAAAATGCTCAAAATTATCAGTGCATAAGTCTACATAAAGCTTGCAGTTTCATTGATATTAGTATTCTTGATTTCTGTCCATACATATGCAATTGTGGCTTAGACTTTGAATTGAGAGAATGGAAAGCTCTATGGTCCTGGAGATAAGACAATATTTTATTAATGGGTAGGTAGTTAGCATCTTCATTCAGAAATTTGTAATCTAAACCTTAAAACAAACTTGGTTTGGAAAAAAAATAACTTTAATTGGCAAGATACGCACAAGTGTAATGATCTTGAATGTTTAATTAAAATTGTCTCCAAGATATACCAGAAAATGTAGATAGGCTTTTGCCCATAGGATGTGCAACATAACTGCTTTCTATATTTTCAATCGAATATCGTTGTGAAGGTAAGTATTTTATAATGATCTGGTACTTTTGCATTTCTCTCATAATCTATCAATTGCCTTGGTCGTGAATTCTTTTTTATTTCAGGCAACGCAATATGCACATATAATTTTAGGTTTTCAAGATATGTAGCACATTGTTTCTAATGACAAATTTGATCCAAAGGTTGTCAGCCTTCAGGAAATGCCTCCTTATATTTTATTTGGGATGTGTCTTTGAGCTGAACTGTTTTAATTTGTAACTATGTTATTGTTTACTCTATATTATAATCTGTTGCAGCATTTCACTACAATCAATATGTATTTGCTGTTTTGATCAGTATGGTGGCATGCATGTTGGACAGGCAGAGACTATGAAGTTATATGATTTATTGATATGATCATCTTTCTTCTCTATTTAAGTTTGACATTTAGGTTTTTCACTGACATTTTCCAAATTATGAAAAAACATTATTTAGAGGTCTTGTGCTATTCCTAATTATATTAGACAACACTTTATCATCATTTCTAGGGTCTTGTTGCTCTGCAACCATTCAGTGATGTATACTAAAAATTGTAAAGGTGCTATGATTGATTGATATGATCATATCTGACATGTCTATTTAAATTCTACTTAAGGTTTTTCCCTGGCACTTTTGAAATTATGTGAAAGCATTTATACAGGTCTTGTGTTATTCTTGATTATAATAGAAAAGCACTGATCTTCATTTCTAGGAAGTTGTTCTGCAATCATTCAGTAATGAGGCAAGAGACATGGCATATGACTTTCGGACAGAGACATGGTTATCTATTATGAACATTTTGCAAATTCTTTGATTGCCTTGATGGCCATAAATAAATAAATATGAACATTTTGCAAATGCTTTGATTGCTTTGATTTCCATAAATAAATAAATATGATTGCCTTGATTGCCATAAAGAAATAAATATGCATTTGCTATAGTGAATGTAAAATGTACTTACTTTCGAATCGGGGGAAATGAAGAAAGCTTTACTTTGCTGTCATTTTCATTCAACATAATCTCCCTTACTTCTCTATTACAGGAAATATATGTAAACAATTTCATTGATATTAGTATTCTTGATTTTTGTCTGTACATACACAATTGTGACTTGGAGTTTGAATTGAGAGACTGGAAAGCTCTATTGTTTCGGAGATAAGAGAGTATTTTATTAGTGAGCACATATTTAGCATCTTCATTCAGAGGTTTGTAATCTAAACCTTAAAACGAACTTGGTTCGGAAAAAAAATCACTTTAATTGGCATGATACCCACAACTGTAATGATTTTGAAAGTTTAATTAAAATTGTCTCCAAGATATACCAGAAAATCCAGATAGGCTTTTTTCCATAGGATGTGCAACATAACTGCTTTCTAGATTTTGAAACGAATATCGTTCCGAACGTAAGTCTTTTATAATGATCTGGTGGTTTTACGTTTCTCTCATAATCTATCAATTTCCTTGGCCGTGAATTCTTTTTGATTTCAGGCAATGCAAGACGCACATATAATTTTACATTTTCAAGACATGTAGTACATTGTTTCTAATGACAAATTTGATCCAAAGGCTATCAGCCTTCAGGAAATGCATCATTATATTTTATTTGGGGTGTGTCTTTGAGCTGAATTTGTAGTTTTGATCAGTATGGTGGCATGTATGTTGGACAGGCAAAGACTATGACGTTATATGATTTATTGATATGATCATCTTTCTTCTCTATTTAAGTTTGACATTTAGGGTTTTCCCTGACATTTTTCAAATTATGCAAAAGAATTATTTAGAGGTCTTGTGCTATTCCTAATTATATTAGACAAAACTTTATCATCATTTCTAGGGTCTTGTTGCTCTACAACAGACAAGCGAAGGAAAATTTGGTAGGTTGGTTGGGTCTCGTCTTATGAGAAAAATGCAGGTACGTAGTAGCAATTTTCTTCAAAAGAAAAGGAAAGGTTCCTTCCTCAAATATAAAGTTTACGCTGTTTTATGATTCACACAAAAATAGCTTTATTTTAAGAGAATTTCAATGCTTAAAAATCAAATTGCAAAGCAATGGCCTGATTCCATGAGTTTCAGTGCTCAACCAGAGAGTTTACTCGTAGGTACTCAAAGGTTTCGGTTGTTATATTATAATTTTTTTTACAAAGTTGACTGACACTCTGGCCTTGGCTTGTCTGGTTTAACAGTTAACAAGGAAGAAATTCTCCCTTTTAGTGTTTCTTTTATCATTATTATTATTTTGCCAGACTATCAGCTGCTACCTATTTTGTAGAGCCTGCTCAACATTCCAGTCCTCTATTGGATATACTAAGCATTTTACTTGAATTGCTTTACCTTAAGTAGCTTTACCTTGCTTTCTTTGCCTATGGCCCTGAGCCTAGGAAGCCCAAAAAAGGCTAGTTCCACAAGGTTTTACAAACTACACAAGCCATCAACAAACCAAATTTTATGACACCTTTGCTAAGTATCAAAAGTTCATCATGCTTTCTACCAGCTAAGCCATTTTACATAAAGACATCCATTATCCACTATCTTTCAATCTTTTCAACTAATTGCTTCTTGCTTAGAGTTAAATATTCACAAAAGCTCAGTTCCATTCGCACTTAAAACCAGCTTGCAAACACCTTGAATTTTTCTATAAATTGGCAAAAGCAATGCAAGACTTCTCACTTTCCTAGAAGACATCAGTTCCTTCAGCACCTATATATTCACATACATCCCTTTGCTTCATATAACATTTCTGATCAATGTAGTAACAAGCTACATGGAATCCATTAGCATAACCGAACTTACTCAACTAGCCTAGGGTGTAGTTTCTTTTCGCACTTGTTTTAATGACTCTTCTGATTATGGACATACTAAAAGTAGAAGCACAAAGGAAAAGGAAACCAAGAAACAACCACTTAAAATAACATCCCCAACTATCAATCATGGGGACCATAGGAATCTACGACAATTCCTCGGGTATTAGACTATCCATCCAGTGCTTCTACCTCTAAGAGCATCCATGCAAGGTAATAGAAATCCTCAGAAAATTTCTACACAGTCATCAACTTTTAGCTTAACACAAGTAAATCTATCATGCATTGCACATGGGGGCTAGAACTGCTAGAAAATCATGTAGAATTAGCTAAAGAATTTGTCGGTTGGAGATGCTATTATTGTTGGATTTGGTGTATTTTTTGCTGGTGCAAAATTTGTCATTACTGTAATGAATATTTCCTTGAAGCCTATTAAGAAAAAAAGTGCATATCCAACTGTTAATAATATGATGTTTTCCACTGCAACTTTTGATTGATCTTATATCACAATCAACTTAACAATTGCAAGGATGAACTATTGCATTTGGTGTAGTTTATGCTGCTCAACTTCTGATTGATCTTATGTCGCAATCAACTTAACAATGGCAAGGGTGAAAAAACAATGGATCAGATTGTTTACTACAACAGAACCAATAAGTTGAAGACTATTGGACTGTGTAACTAAACACTAAAACCTCAGCCTATTGACTGAACTGCTACTTGACAACTGCTATTAAACTGATCTACCACTGAAACCTCAATGAAAGTTACTGGACTAACACGAACTAGTTAGAGCACTATTGGAACTGACGACTGACTAAACTTGACAACTGAGCGATGACAGTCTTCAGAGGAATTCAGCAAGTTAAATGACAAAAACAATGGTAATCTTCAAGTGAAGACAAATGATTGCCTCTGCGAGCCTAATTATGGATTGGCACCCAATAACACTTGGAATTCATCCGCAATTTTCTTCATTGAATGTGATAGATTTTATGCATCGTTTTTTCGAGCTTTTGGCTTTTGGCTGGCATAAGAACTATATTAACAATGTTATAACACTCTCAATTTGTATATAATCTCCCTTATTTAATTAAAATAATTAAATTGTTTTACAACTCATTCACTCCACACTCCTTATCTACAAATGATCTCTTATCATAATATAGGCAACAGTCGGGATGCCAGGTAATTTTACAATAATAAACTAGTCGTAACATTTTTTTTTAAATATCGGTCCAAATTTTATGTAAAAAATAGCCATCATAATAAACCTATAATTCAATAATTGGGCCGACAGGCGTATTCTATAGAGATGTGTAAGGATGTTCATTCGTCATTAAAGTTGAAATTTTGCTCATATCAGCCAAAATATTTTATTTTAAAAATCAAAGTATATGATAAAATAACTATTAAATGCGTAAGATAATTGTATTGTAGTTTAAAGAAAAACTACAATAAAATTATCTTATGTGTTTAATACTCATTTTATCATATATGTTTAATTTGAATAGATCATAAATTTGTCTTCAACAAAAAAATTTACTACATCAAGTAAAATTTTAAACATGGAGAGGAAGAGTGTGTATGTTATTGGGTTGATATAGAGAGAAAAAGATATATATATATATATATATATATATATATATATATATATATATATATATATATATATATATATATATATATATATATATATATATATATAGAGAGAGAGAGAGAGAGAGAGAGAGAGAAATTATGTGTGTTTGGGGGGATGAAATGGAGAGAAAATAAGGAGAGATCGAGGGGTAGAGAGGGATCAAATCCCTCGAGGTTGAAACCTTTCATCAAATTCTACACTCCAAAAATAAGGCTTGCACCTCAAGGCATTTGATCCCTCTTGATGCATGATAGATCCAGAGTTAAATGGATCTAGGTTGGTTTTACTACATTTTCCCTCATTTTGATGAATAAAACTACTCAAAAATTGTTTTTGTTAGTTCTCTTTAATTTTCAATTTTTGAAAGCTTTTATGCATTTTAAAATTATTTTTTACTAAAATTTAAAGGAAAATATGTGTTTCAGTCATTTCTCTTTGGTTGAGATATATTCCGGAATTTAATAGGGTACAATCAATGGATGGTTAGCATAGCGAGCTAGGAGAAAAATACATGGTCAAGCTAGAAAATATACATAGATTTTATAAGCTCCCGATTTTGCATGAATATGATATAAATGGATGGAAAAAAAAGGAATTAGTTGGTCCCGTCAAGATTCATCAACATTGTAGTTTTCTTTTGTATTGTATAAATGCACAAATAAGTGAAATTTGAGTGGATCAAATAGATTTAAGTTTCAAATTATATTAAATTACACGTGTATAGAAGGACTTTTCATTAAATATCGGTACTAGGTTTCCTTTTAGCAATATTTTTGATAATCTTCATTTTCCTTAGCTGATAGAGTTCTTTAGTGTAAGAGTTGAGGTTTGGAGGGCTCCTATTCCCTAACCCATGCACTATTCATGTGTAAATACTTCTATGGTTTCCTTTTCACTTTTAGATTTAAATATGCAAGATGATTATTTTTTGAGAAGATTTTTCAGCGTAAATCACATAAGCCTAAATTCAACAAGATGATCATTATTTATATTCATCATTAGTTTCCATGTTTATATGTTAGTTACTAAGATTTACATTTGTTAATATCATTGCTATTTATTTGGAGTTTTAGTATTCTTTCATAGTACCTTAGTTGTTGTAGTTTTGATGAACAAGTTTAGTTACCATAAAATAAAACTGCTATATCTTTCAAAAATCAAGTTTAATATTACTTGATTAAGTAAAATATTGAGGATTCTAATAGAGTATGGTTGCAAGTATTTCAACCACATGAGGGAGTGAAATAAAGACACTACAACTAGAGTTCCTACCAGTAGGGACCTTAATGCATGCCTAATCTATGAATGAAACTTGAATAAATTATGTTTTTTTTTGCCTATATATTTTTTTTTATTTCAAGCACGTGTCCTTAGAATTCATTCTTTAGTTAATAACCAAATAAATGACACGAGAATCATTGTTTTGGCCTTTATCAAGGCTTAGATTTTCATTCTTTGTTTTTATGTCATAGTTTCTTTAGTCTATACCAAAGATGATTAATGCATTTCTTGTTGAATTAATTAATGATGAGTTTTCTTTAAGATTAGAATTTAGAGTTTGAACCTTTCCATTGTAGTGACTTAGCTATAATTTATGTTTTCATATGATACACATCAATTTTAAATCACATGTTTATTTAAATCATAATAGCTACAACTTAGTATTTCTTTAGCATCTAATAAGCAATTTCATCCTTTAAACATTATCTGAAAGTAAAGTAAATCTAAGTCTAATTCTTCACATATAATATCGTGCTACTAAGTATATCGAATGATATGTTGAAAATTTAACGTCCTAATTTATGCAAAACAATTCAACCAATATTTTAGCCCCATTGTGAGGGAAGCGCAACAAGAGTTAGATTAAGATATAAAATATTTTCTTGAGTTTCTAGATTTAAGACACACATTTAGATTAGGAGTGAGGGTAGTCGGAGAAGAGGTAAGAACTTTTAACATTATTGAGTCTTCACAATTTAGTTTTTGTAGTTTATATAAAAGATGATTTGTTCATTCCTTGTTGAATTAATTAATTAGAAGTTTGCATTAGAATTAGAATTTAGGGTTTGAACCTTTTTGCAGTGACTTAACTATAATTTATGTTTTCATATTATACATGTCATTTTCAAGTTCTATATTTATTTAAATCATAACACTTAGGACTTCATATTTTTTTTAGCATCTAATACAAGAAATTTCATCCTTTAAATAGCAAGTGAAAGTAAAGTAAATCTAAGTCTAAGCCTTCACATATAGTATTGTGCTTCCAAGCATATGGACTTCCATGTTGATATTTTAATGTCCTATGTTATGCAAAATAATAATCAACATTTTGGGGCCATCGTTAGGGAAGTGAAACAAGAGTTAGATTCAGATACAAAAAAGTTTGTTGAGTTTTTATATTTAATACAAACATTTATGATAAGCAGTCTAGGAAATAGGAGAAGAGGTAAAAACCTTTCAATTTATTGAGTCTTCATAATCCTTTTTCATGTTTGTACAATATACATAGATTAATAAAAAAGTAGGAGTAGGTTTATTAAAGGGATAGAAAGGGTAGCTTCAACTTGTCCAACTGTTTCAATCAAAGGTCTTTTAAGAGTTGATTGAAAGTACAAACTCTTTATCAAGAAGATAATAAATTGATGATGCTAAATAATTTATTCAATATATGAGGGAATGTCGTCACAAATTTATTCGCAAATCCTTGTCCACCATTTAGAATTGTCACCAAGGATGAATTAACATTTCAAAAGATAACATATGAGAAAGGGATCCATGAAGATAATCTATAAGAGGAGGAACTAGAAGTTTATCTAGTTATCCTTGTCAGCATATAACGGAGATGAAGGAGTCATGGACAACATTCCATGAAGACCAAACAAAGATTCAATAATTTCTTGTTTATCAAAATATTTATTGTGTATTTAGGAATGCCATGAATAAATTCGAAACTAACTTTATGGTATGACAATCAAAGAGAGCCAAGGAGTCAAATATTATGTTCAAAACTAGTTCTAAACAATCATCAAGCCATAATACCACTCATTTTTTTTTTGACATTTTTTGACATCAAATCTATTTCAATAGTTAATTTCTCATGTCCTAGCATTGATGGAGTTATATTTCACAAATTTGGACATGAGTCTACTTATAATCTTATTATGCACATGGATACATTCAAACTTCTTATAAAAATGAGGGAATTGATTCTTTTCTCTAATAGAGTAGTATAGTATATTGGAATAAATGAATAAATAAAATAGTAAAGAAAAAATAAGCCATACTATTAAAGTCATTGTTTAGTGGTCATTTAGGTGGATTTTTATGGTAGTTGGATCACTAACCATATTTAAAAATGTTGTGAGAATGATCATATTTTGAGATTATTTGGACTTATTTTTAAAAGTTATTTCTACATCAGTATAACTTGAAATATAGTGTGAATCTATTTTAATTTTTTCAATTTGAATATCAAATAAAAAAATATATAGCCTAAATACCTATTAAGGGTTAAGCATAAAATTTAGAAGCATCCAAATTCCTATAAAAAAAAAAACTATTATATTATCTTATTACATAAACTAACATTTTTTCCCTATGACCTTTCTGAGTATCAACACCTAATTTGTAAATAAACCTTAACCTTATTTCTTTTAACTATTTTGTTCATCATTACCCATTACTTGTTTTCCTATTATTCTACTTTCTCACTGCACATTCTTATTTCTCCACTCCCATATAGACTATCATTACTCATTCAACATTTATGGATATTTGATAACATATATCCTCACAGGTCACTCATGAAATGACTTTCAAACTAAACCAAACAACCAATATATCAGAATGTTCTCTTTCAGCAAATTCATACTCTATTTTAAAATTTTAAATGAAATCTTGTTTTGAGTTCTGTCACTCTCATTTCCACTTATGTTGTCACTAATGTATATATACATTGCCATACAAACCCAATGAATTCCTCTGTGTTTTTCTCGAAACAAGAGATGGTTACCAACTCAAAGTTGTTTTGCGATGTAGAAAAGGAAAACATGAACAAAATTACAAATGAAAGGTAGAGAGCGCATAGTGAAGGAAATAGAGCACAATTCAGTTATGCGAGCACTTAGAATTGCAAAGAAGAAATTGTTTTATGAAAGTCTGTCCATAGAAAGTTAGTTGATGAAATTGGTTCTTACTAAAAGAAATTTTGCTTCTAAGAATTTTTGACGTATAACTCAACCAAATCGACTTGCAATTTACGAAGTTATTTAAGTCTTCCCAAAAGAAAATCTCTGGTTTCGCAATATAGTGGGATTTTTCACTTTAGAACTCAAATTTGACAGTTGACAAATCATCATATGGCTTATAGAGTGTTTAAAAATGGCAGTGAGAATAGAGCAAAATGTGAAACCACAAAGCTATATCCTGAAAGTTTAATCGTCCTTGAAGAAGCAAGATTGTTGAGAATAATCTTCACCAAAATAAAATCTCTGGTTTCGCAATACAGTGAGATTTTTCACTTTAGAACTCAAATTTGACAGTTGAAAAATCATCTTATGGCTTATACAATGTTTACAAATGGCAGTGAGAATAGAGCAAAATGTGAAACCACAAAGCTATATCCTGAAAGTTTAACCGTCCCTGAAGAAGCAAGATTGTTGAGAATCTTCACTAAATTTCAAGGATTCAATTTTGAGGTGACTAGTGCTTGGGGAGAGTGCCAATATTTGTAATTGACCATATATCTTTCTGAATACATGATTGCACAAGTTACAGGGAGATGAGCCAATGGTGTCGGACACGTATAAAGAGTAGATTGCAGCTGTTTATAATTAAAGGCCAGATTCGTTTTATAATGTTATTGCATAGAGTAACGAAATGAATCCGCTCCCTACAGGAAAACAGAACACCCACCCTTTACCTTTGAAAAGCAATGTTTTCAAATAATAGGTTGACAAGCTAACTTCCAAGCACGGAGGAAGCGGATTGAATATGAAAAAAATTGGAAAGCAAAAGGAATAGTGACTGTTATTCAAATGCATTGGGATTCGTAAAAGACATTCCCCACGTCATAAACTTAGTTGCAACATGCAACAATGATTTAGAATTCGCAAAAGATACTTTGCACATCATGCACGCCATTGCAATCTCAGCTGTACAGTACTCTTTTCATAACCCGTAGGTCTTTTTATTAATATGCGCAGGCCCATTGTATCTCTATCTTTTATATGGCGCACAGCATCTACACCACTACCGCTTTTCTTACTTACAGCTGCACACCACACAGGAGCTTTTCACAGCTTCCAGGACCCTTCCTTTTTATATCCCGAACATGTGTCAACCAACCCATACAATGCCGTTTATATTATTCAAATGTTCATAGTCTGCGTTATTCCATCCAGTTGCCAAAGAATCAGATTAGGAGATTCTCCTATTCGGCATGGATCTTAGTGGAGAGTATAGTATGAAACCCTATGATTTTAGGTTTGGGCTTCGTCGTCATGTTGCCGTTTCCATTTGTTTAGAATAGATATGGCAGGAGTCGCGCCCTAATTACTCCTCGCAATAAAAAAACAGATACACAGATCTGAGCCTGTTGTATTTACGACAGAACAGGCAGATACACAGATCTGAGAAGACATGCAACCGATTAGCCACACGGAATGTGGAGGAGTCTGAAAATACTCTGTGCGAGTGTGCATCCTGTGGGATATACTGCAGGCAACCTTTTATAGGTTTTGTTTCAGGGACATTGTCCTGTTTGTCACAGTAATTTATTCTAAGAGCTCATAATACATTGATGAGCGTTTTACGGTTTTTATTGTCCTTTAGATGGCCTTACTGTGTTAAGGAACTCCCCCTCTATGCTTAGGTATATGGATTTGTTTAATAAAATGAACAATAATCAATTTGTAATTGGCATCGTGTGGGCTATAAGTATTTTCAGCATTGGGTCGTGAGCGTCTAATTGCTTTAGAATCTGGCGGTCTATCTAATTGGAAATTGTTATTAGTTAATATCTATATGGATATTGTATATGAATATTGAATGATTAATATCAGTGTATCTACTACGGGTATTTAAAATGAAGCAAAGTGACCATTATATTTGTAATATTGTTATTATTTTAATTAGGTTAGTAAAAACAGAAAAGAAAGTTGATCTACAAAATGAGCATGCGAGTTTAAAAGCTCAATAATATTGTTTATTGGGATTTTTTTTAATTATTTAAAATATTTGGCAAAGCATTTTCTGGAGTACTGTTTTTATGTAATGTTAAAATATTTAATTTTATAAAAGAATTGGTTAAAATGTTTAAAAAAATAAATTAAAATTATTTTTAATTTATTTCTTATTAATTTGAAATTTTATAAAATTTATTAATATTAAAATTAATAAAGTTATTACGTGCCCATTTAAAATCTCTAAAATTTATTAATATTAGGTTCAATAAATTTAATAAAATTTTAATTGAAAATTTATGTGAATTGTTTATTAATAGTTATTATTAATATTTATTAATATTAAAATTAATAAAGTTATTATATGCGAATTTAAATTCTCTAAAATTTCTTACACTTAAATTTAATAAATTTATTAAATTTTTAATTGAAAATTTATGCGAATTGTTTATTAATAGTTATTTTTTTAGTATAACACAGTATCCATAAGTAATTTAGGCCAATTATATAGAATATTGATAATAGTATACATAAAGGTATGATATGCTATAGTATTGGCCCATGACATTGTAACAAATTTTATTTATAGATTAAGAATTTCTCTCCTAAAATGGGGCTAAATCTCTATGGTTAAGAATCTTGTTCCATGTTCTTTGGAATGGATTTTTGAATGCATTAATAGATTCAACACCCTCAAAGAAGAGGATACTTTAACTTTGCAAATTAAACAATTTAAACTTATGGCTCTTAAAGATCTCTATGGATGTTAACAAAGTGGACAAAAAGAAATGGTTAAAAAAATTACCATTTTGTTTATTAGTTAGAGTACACTATTCTTTATATATACTTTTATTAATTCTTTAATAATAATAATACTTTAAAATAAATTTATAATATAGTTTGTTTTATGATTTTTTAAATTTTATTTTAATAATGTGAAATGTATCATGTAACCAGTGTTTTGATGTTTCTTAGAATGTAGATTTTCATAATTTGAATTTATGTTAGAGACAAAATTTTTGAAATAATGTGTCTTGTTTAATAATTTGGATGAATAATTCACCCACTTTTAAGGACAATAAACTTGAAAATTCTTCAAAATATAAAATATTTATTAACTATTTTTAATTAAATTATTATGTCAAATTATAATTATAATGAAATAATTTTGTAAATAATTATATAAATTGATAATAAAAATTTAAACTAAATATGTAATGAATGTCTATTTTTTCTAATATTATTATAATTTACAACTTGGAAATAGCCTCTATATATAATTGATTTTTGCAATTATTTTTATAACATTAAATAAGTTATATATAAAAAAACTATTTTTATTATTATTTTTTTTGAATTTAGGTTTTTTTTTTTTTTCCTTTATCCATATTGATTTCATATTAAAGTTTTTCCTTAAAAATTACATGGTAGAATTTTTGCCAATGTGTTTAAGCAATCAAGTATGATTTATGGTCCAGAAAAAAATATTCAGATTGACTTTAAAATATCTGAGTTAGAATAAAAAAAATCTGAGACTATAGAACCTTCTTTGAATATGCAAAGCATAGCTACCAAGTTCGAATTCGAATTTGGAAATTCAAATTCGATACGATACGATAAAAATTCGAATAAGAAATTTTTAATTTGAAAAAAAATCGACACTATATATATTGAAAACTATCATTTTAAAAAATTTCTTGTTGTGTCTCGGATATTTTCAGCCCATTTTTTTCTAAATTTATTTTGAATTTTGAATCACATTGAATAAACTAGATAATATAATAATTTTACAAATACAATTCACCAAAAAAAACTTCCCTTCCCTTCAATACTTCTTTATTTCTAAATTTCAATCTAAAATATTTTTCTAATTTTAAAAGTGATTTATCTATAATCCTTCCTAATAAATATAAACATTTTTAAAAATATCTAAAATTTCATAAAATCAATCATTGCAAAATTAACAAGTATTACAAATTAACAAACTATTAGGAATTCAGTGTAACAGTTTCTTCCTTTTCCTAATTTATTAACTTTTTAATCTATAAAAACAATAATAAGGTTGGAAAATTATAAACTTTCCTATTCCACTGTGATTTTCCAATTTTTCCAGTTTCTTTCCTTCTGAGCTGATGCCATCAATGTAACAGATTCTTCCTTTTCCTAATTTACTAGCTTTTTAATCCATAAAAACAATAATGGAATTGGAAAATTATAAACTTTCCTATTCCACTATGATTTTCCAATTTTTCCAGTTTCTTTCCTTCTACGCAGATGCCATCCTACCACTATTAACATTTGCTCTTAAATGAACAATCTGTTCCGTTTAGGTAAACCACCAATAACGGATTTTAAGGCATTTAATTTTTTATTTAACCGCTTATCCAACCACCTATACTTGAAAACCTAATCGAATTCATTTTCTCCTCAATTTAAATTTGATAAAACTATAAATTATAAATGAAATTTGATAAATTATAAATTAGTTACTTTAGTTTAGAAAAACATAAGTATCATAGGTTTCTAAGTATTTCATTTCAAGTAAATTTCTTATTGCATAAAACTACATCCACCATTATCATTTATTAACGTTAATCGTATGCCATTCATAATAAATGGGATGCTCGAATCTGTAACTATGATTAAAAATCTGCGAAGAATCTGATATCGTGAACTCCGATATCGAGTACATTTCGCCGAAGCCGAACTCAAATTGCCGTTTTAATTCGCAAATCGAATCGGCGATACGGCCGAATTTGGTAACTATGATGCAAAGAAGTTGCAGAGAGATTTACAAATATAGACTTCGAATCATAGGCAGTCGGAGCCTACGCGGTGAAGGAAGCAACGTTGAATGATACTCCTCTATTCATGTGAACTAAATGTGTAAGAACAATTTAAATTAAACGCTTAACTGGAACGCAGTTTGGTGTTTTTCTCAATTTATTATTGATATTTGAATGGCAACCCTTTTCTCTATCCCATCATGATCGAGATGCGTGATGATTGGATTGTGGAATTTGGAGCTTTGTACACCAGATATATTTATCTAGGCCCACCTTTTTTAGCTTAAAAAGGATGAGAACTTGATCTTAGTCGAAAGCAGACGCCCAAACGAAACCATAGCCGAGGGCGGCGACCGAACCCTAGGAACGTTGGCCCATGCCTCATCTTGCTCATTTTTTTTTTTTTTTTCACTTTGCATGGGTTGAAGCTATTCTTGGGTTCCCTTCTGTGGAGTTGGGTGTTTAGTGTTCTTTGTAGGAGTTCTTTCGGGCTGTGGGTCGGGTTTCTCTGCTCCGAGGCCTGATGTTAGGGTCTGCATTGCCACCAGGGGCTTTCTGGCACTGGTTGCACGCCCATGTTGTGTTTGCATTTGCCGGCAGTAGGAAGGACATGCAATTGAGGGCTTTGTGCTCCCTTCTTTTCCTACCTGGGGAACTCCTTTCACTGGTGTTGGAGCTACGTCGGCCCGGGTTTTATGCACTGGGCTTCTTGGGGATTCTCTGCCCTGGTTCCTTTTAATGAAAGGGCTAGTTCTAGGCACTTTCCATTAGCCATGCCATGGGTGCGTTGTGGTGCAGTTGTTTTTTATGATTCATAGTACGTCAGCCATCGCTTTTTTGGGGGGGCATTTGGCCTTGTCTTTTTGCTGACTTTTGTCTTTGGGCTTATTGCTTTGGATTTCCTAGGTGCCCAATTTAGAGGCTTGTTGTAGAATCATCAGGCGTTTCCGGCCCGTAAAAGTATCTTCTGGTGACTGGCCAGAGGATCTTCCCGTGATACTTGCTATTGAGAGTATCTTTCGGGTTTATTTTTGCTTGTCAATTCTAGTATCTTTCGACATTTATTTTTTGCCAGTCAAAGTATCTTCTGGTGATGATCAGGGGCCCGGTCGGAGCATCTCTAGGCGCGTGACCATCTTCTGGCTGTTATTTTGCCTGTGGGCCTTGCTACCTTTTTCCTCTGAGATTTATGTTGGGGTCTATTGATCCACAATGTAATGATTAGATTCCTGTGTGTTGGGCCATATCTCATGATCCTTACCATGTTATTTGGCCTGTTTGCATGCTTTACTATCTCGTTTTGTTCACAATTTATGTCACTTTTTTTTTTCATTTTAACGAAATTTATTGGTTTTTTCTTGGTGGAAAAAATTTCTAAGTCCACCGTTTTGTCCAGCATAATCTAATTAATAGAGAAAATGATAGTATGTATTTTTTGTTTGTTAATTTTAAATAAAAATTTTAAAACCTTGAATTTAAGTTGTTTATTTCATAGAATTTGAGTGCCTTAGGAATTTTCAGAGTGCTTAATCTATTTAGGCTTTCAAAAATGTATCTTAAACAACAGAATATCACAATCTTGCTTTAAATTGTATCGTCAAATTCTAGTGAAAATTTACATTTAACCTGCATTATTAATATTTTTATATATTTTTAATTATAATATATTTTATTATAATTAATTTAAATATATTTTAATTTTGAATTTATTAAATATTAAAGATAAAATATTTTATTGAGTTTTTTTATTTAAAAAATGGTTTTCATATTGAAAGATTCATTCCTTCTCAAAATTTGGTAAATTCATAACTGAAATAGATTTATACTCATCCTATAAAATATAAAGCAAACTTGTAAATTAAAGTAGTAATCTAGAGAGAATAACCCCTATGTCTCATTGGTCTCTATCTAAGTCTGTTAATTAGTGTTATCATAAGAAATATAAGTGATAAAATAGGTACCAATCCATGTTGGCAAACCCAAGTGGGACCTATACTTTCTTTACAAACTTAATGTTTCACGATGGTGGAATTCAATATTTTGGCCAAGAAGATGTGTAATGGACATATCAAAATCACTAAAATAGTTGAAATTCTTTTAGAGGATTATGGAACTAAGGAGATGTATAACTTCTACATTTTAATTTTATATGATAAATCATGGGATATTGAGAAAATCTTAGAGATTTAGGAGATCAAATGGCTTATTATGGTTGATTGTTTTAGTGAGTATATGGATAAGTTTTTTTGACACATGGATCCATGCCAAGTATTTAATGAAATTATTGGATGATAATTCTTTAATGAAATTCCTTCTCATCAAGTGTTTGATGAAATGCTTAGCTTACTATCTATAAAATTATTGGGACATGCTTAATTTGAGAAGGAATTGTTAAGCGATTGATGATTTTCCTTGAGATTTGACTACCAAAAAAGATGTGTGTGATTGTGTGGAGACTCTTCAAATATTAGTGAGGTTATATGAAGGAAATACTATCACTTTGTAGGTTTAATTATTAGCATGCATTGCATCCATTAAGTAAAAAGTGTAGAAAAAAGTGGAGACCTTGGAGTTCTAGTAGAAGCTTCTATATGTTGGTAAGTAATTGGATGATCATTATTTCCTTTTAAATTACAACAATGGAATGGATTCAATGGTATTACTAGTTTTCTATATTTGTGGAAGGGAGGAGGTAAGGAGATATCCTCATGGCCTAGAGGTTTCTCTTTTAAGGATGCAACCAAGAACACTTTCACATTTAATCTTATTGACCATGGTTTCCTACATAGGTATGAGATGATGTAAACTATTTTGCAGGATATATATATTTGAAATGACTGCACTTAAGGGGTTTATTATGTTAAAAAATAACTTATACTCTAATAGCAGTTCTATTCTATCTAGACATTGATAAAAATAAAAACAACCTTATAACCAAACTTTACCTTACAATAATGAAATTGAAATAACATATAATGAATGTATAGTATAATTAAATAACTACTACAAGAATAAAATTAAAAGCTATAATCTAGATATGGCATGTTCTTGCCTCATTAGGCCTATTACTTAGATAAGTGAAATCTACATACTATCCTTTGTTCTAGAAACCACACTAAAAAGAAGAGGTTATCATTCATAGTACTCATATGATCCAAAAACAATGTAAACTTTGAAACGGGAACCATAAACTCAAAATGGGAACTTTAGCCAAAAAATCCAAAAAGACATCAAAAATAATGATAAAAACGAAAAGTGCTATACTAGAACCGTGTTTTTTTTAGGGTCAATTTTCAACATGTTATAAAAATGGCAATGAAAACCACTTTTTTGTGCAAAAAACACCCTGAAAACAAAAGGTGTTGATATTGGAACAAAGGTTTTTTTTAGGGTCAATTTTCAACATTTTAAAAAAATGGCAGTAAAGCTGATTTTTTTTTGTGCAAAAAATACTTGTTTTTGAGGAAAAAAAATGCAATAATGTTTTTGGTAGAATAACATTTTTCTTTCCTAGGTATAATTTTAGCATGTTTTAGTAATTACAATAAAGATAAAATAATGGGATCTGAAACACATTAAAATTCTATTAGTTTTTATCTATGTTGTTAAACATATAATAACACGACGCTAAAGATCACTAAAATTCTAAATATTTTCAACCATAACATTAAAGATACAAAAAAAGGGAAAATTTTCAACCATAAAATTAAAGAACCATGACATTATTAACAAATTACATGACTAAATTAATCAAAATGTCATTAGTTGTGGATTGAATGAAACATATATTATATCTCTAAGTTATTGTTGCCTTGTAGATATTATAAACAATAAAAATCATCATAATTAAAATATATGATCCAAAAAACATAAAAATGACTCATAACTTCATTTAACACCATAGGAAAATAAAAAAAAATTATTTCCAGATGCGATGCAAACATCAGTTATATAAATTATTTTACACAATTATTCAAAATCGCTCATATTTTCTTGCACACCATCAAAATTCACATCTTCATATGAATGACTGGATGCAGATGAATATGTTCCATATTCTTCTCTTTCATCAATTAGTTCCCTATCTTAGTCCACATGCATGCCCACCATTTCAGGTTTCAAAATTCTTCTGGATCTACAACTGGTTTCAACAGACTCCCATCTCAACACTGTTCCTTCTGGTAACAACCTCTTTAGAATCTCTATCATCTTGAACTGAAGAGTTCCTCTCTTTGTTAAATTGAAGTCATAAACAAGTATGTCAACATCCTCCAATTTTAAGAGATCTGTGCGGTGACAATTTATATTTGTACCCTTTCTTTTTCTCTTCCCACCAATTTTTTTATCAACTACCATCTCTGGCTTATACACATCATTGAATGGGTGTGCACTTCTAGCATACCAATGTACGTCAACACCTATAACATCTTCATTTTCTGTAATGATCTTTATAACCTTAGCATTGAGCAACCCAGAATGGATAGCCATTGGGATCTCCATCTACTTATAGCACTGCAATCATGAGACCCTCTTTAATATCCTGTACTAAAACCTTGTAAAGGTCTTCCATGGCTTCACATTGTGCACGAGATACTTTGGAAGCAATATACATTTCTCTTTCCTCTACCTGTGGAGAATTAATAATACCTTGAGATTGTTGTTGTTCAACAATGTTTCTTTTCTCATGTTCATTTCATATATTTTGTGGCCAAATAAATGGATTTTTGAAAGGTATATCTTCATTTGTTGTTCTTGAAATGATATCACTTTGATTATTGAAAAAAGACTCGCACCAAACTAAATCAGCAATATCAAATTACTCATATGTATATCTAATACATTTTTTAATTTCTTCTAGGCAATCAGAATAATTTATATCTCTATTCTATCTTCGTGCATTATGAAATTCAGCAACTAATTGTAATAACAATATATTTGATGCAAATATTGGATGGTCTATAATGAACTTCAAAAATTCCAAATCTGATGACGGTGCCCATTCTGCAGTAGTTGAATACTTCTTGCTCCATATTAGTGTTTTCCCATCAATTTTTTTGATACGTAATTGATGTTGGAAGGTAATGTCATTAAGTTGTTCAATGCATTTCTCCTCATCATGCGATCCCAGAATAAACCTTTGCATGTCAACAGTTTCTTCCAACACATCAAAAGTAGGCTCTACCATGTATGATTTGTTATAATTAATATGCCCAGCTCCCAACTTCCCTCCCCCTCAATGTGACTGAAAAATGACTGAACATCTGATCAATATGGTCATGAGTGTGCCCAACAAGAAGGAACCAACCTTTCCCTTCTAAAAAATTATAAATTCAACAAGCATGTTTAGATATCTAAAAACGATCTGATTTTTGTTTTCAAAACAAGTGTTGTCCAATTTTAGATACAAAACTTCAGGAAGATTACCAGACCAATGAGAAAGCACATCATGAATTATGGCTAGTGTTATATTTGTATCATTATGAATATTTGGAGCTGTGAAGTATACCCTTGGCAAAATTTTCCCATTGAAGAGCATACAACAAACCAAGTGATACTAAATAAAATTTTCCTCCTATAAATTTTTGGGTGTGTGAACAAAATGTGGTAGTAGTGTTTTCTTCTGGTCCATACCATCAATTATCGAACCCAAATATTTATTCGGATTATCTTAACACTTCTTTTGATGCTTGTACAACATTCTCCTTTCACTTGTTTGTTGTTCATGATGCTCTTGAAGTTCTTTGACAACGGAATCTACACAACATAAAAGAAAGTCATTAAGAAATATGTTTTCATAGTTGATGACTATACAATTTTAAAAGTTAAAGTTATGAATGCTTACCTTTTTCTGACACTTCACATTTATCCCTTTTTGATTTAAGAGAAGCACATGTAATGCAAATCGCCATCCTTGTCTTCTTAGGAATATGGACATCGTTGAATTCTTTCTTCCATATCTTCACAAAATATTGATATGTAATAAACCAACCATGTCCCTCAGCACCTTTTGCATATTCTTTGTATAAGTTGTATATTTCTAATCTTGAGAAATTATTTGGAAGATGTATTGTCTCTCTATTTGTCATACACTCTCCGTTCTTTGAAAATAAATATTTCATCCATGACATTGCAGATTTGATAATGGCCCAAACTGTCGTTTATGATGTACTTCTAAATAAAATGTGGGATCCTTTTCCAAATTGTCTTGGATTCTTGACAAAGGAAAATTACCCATTGAATGAAACATTTTGAAAGCCTTTCTAAAGATAAATAAAGACCCAATACGATAATCCTAACCTGACAATGTAGATTGCATGCACGCCACTAAATATGAATTTTGCATAATTTTATTCATTGACAAATATCTCTTCTTTTTATCTAATGTAAACTTGAAATCCATATGTTTCAAGCAATATTTTTGACAACATTCACTTGAAATGAGATCGTTTATAGAACTTCTTCTCGTCAGATATTCTTCTCTACCCCTTGTATAACTAGAACATCTTGGATTGATACGAAAAGGTCTGCTCCTACTCCTCAATACAATATTTCCTGGCAACACCCCCATCTTTGGAACATTTGTATAAGAATTTTCATCATCATTTTGAGGAATGTAATCCTCACTATGATCATATGTGCTTTTGAAATAATGACTTGGAGGATTTTCTTCATCTTGCCCTTCTTCAGTGCTACTATCATAGTCCTTAGAAGTAGGACTAAATGGAACATTTCAGTCAATGTTTATTAGATATTCTTCATCATGTGCATTTTTAGTGCTTGTCTCATAGTCCATAGAACTAGGACTACGTTGAAAATGTGATGCTTTACTTACTGAAAGTTCATCAACCTACCCTTCATCATTGCTGCTCTGATAGTCCTTAGGATTAGGACTAAGTGCTTCCTCCTGTCCTTCGTCACTACTTCTCTCATAGTCCTTAGGATTAGGACTAGGTGGAAAATGTGACTCTCGATTTATTGTAAATTCTTCATCCTTTCCTTCATCACCGCTACTCTCATAGACCATGGGATTGAGACTAAGTGGAAACCGTGACCCTTTATTTATTTGAAAATATTCATCCTTCTCTTCATCACTGTTGCTCTCATAGTCCATAGGATTAGGACTAAGTGGAAACGATGACACTCTATTCATTTGAAATGATTCATCATGTTCTTCATCATTGCTTCTCTCATAATCCATAGTATTAGGACTAAGTGGACACCGTGTGTTAGATCCCTATACTACTAGTATAATCCATTATTTTATTAGTACAACACCCTTATTATATTGTTGTGCCCATGTAGTCCCCATATTGTTATTATTGTGCCCTTATATTATTATTGTTATGTCAACTCTAATTATATTATGAACCCTTAGACTCCTATGTATAGAAAGGGGGTCTTGTCATTGGTATCATCCAAGAATTGTTCATTTTTGTAATGCAAAGGAGGTTTCCCGCTCAAAGAGGCCTATTTTTAAGGCGTTTATCTATCTTTTCTATCTTTTTGTGAGCTGGTTTCATAACATTTGGTATCAGAGCTTTGGATTCTAAGGTTTCGTTACTCCAAATAGGTCATCATGGAATTTTCACTATAACGTATTTTTTGCGATGTTTTAGAATCTAAAAATAAAACCCATTTGAGACGACATCTCACTGAACCTAAGTTCGGAATTTCATATCTTTTTTCGCTATATTTTCGGAGATGTGATCTAAGGAGTTTATGGTTTTGGCAAGCTCCAGAATTCCATCTCAAACAAGCCATCGTGGAATTTTCTCTATAATTATTTTTTTACAAAGTTGTAGACTCTAAATTTAAAGCCCATTTGAGCCAAAAACTTGGCAAAGCTCGGGGCCGAATTGTAGATCTTGTTTTGTTATATTTTTGTAGATACAATCCGAGACATTTAGGGTTTCTGCACGCTCCCAAATTACATCCCAAATAGGTGACCTTGGGAAAATCGTCATAGCTTTCTCTTTGAGCATCAGATTGAAATTTCGTAAGAAGATACATAAAGAGGACAGACTGTCATTTTTTGTTTATCAGGTACAAGTCATAAGGTTGAAACAGTAACACGTGGAACTTCATACAATTTTTCTCTATGTAACTAGTCTATAATAAGGTCATCATGGGAGATTTGACATAACTCTTCCTTGCAGAATCCAATATTAATAAGACTTGCAGGGTTGGAAAGAGGAATCAGAGGGCTAATGTAGGAAACAATTTCAAAACTTGGAGATCTGAAATTACAGAGTTACATGTGTTTCAAGATTGAGCGCATAAAATTAAGAAAATACGATATGAGGAAGTTTGATGGCAAGGATCCATTAAATTGGATACTATAGATGGAGCAATATTTTGATCTACATGAGGTGAAATTGTTACAAAAGGTACGTATTGCATCTTTATATTTAGAACCGAATCAATTTTTATCATATGAGGGGCTTTGTTCTGATAAACCACTTGTCACGTGGTCAATTTTCATGGAGGAAATGATAGCACATTATGAGGACACAAAGAGAAACACTTTCTTTAGCCAGTTGATAAATCTCAAACAAAATGGTCCAATGGAAGTGCACATAAGGACTTTCAAAAATTGAATATAAGGGTAAATGATATTCCAGAGAAGAAAAGGATTGATGTCTTCATAGGGACTTTAAATGATAACATTCAACATGAGGTTTGTCTTTGGGAACTTGATTCATTGGTGAAGGCGTTCATGTTGGCAAGAAAAATTGAAAGTGAAATTATGGAAACAAGGAATCCCACCACTCACAACTGTAATTATGGAAGTGTATCTTCTCCTAGCCTTCCACAACCTACAATGTTTACACCATAATAATTGGAAGAAAAAAGAGAAAAAAGGGATTTGTTACAATTGTGATAACAAATACACTAAAGGTCATAAGTGTGCTGAGAATAAATTATTTTACTTAGACTATGAAGAGGAGGAAGAAAATGATCAAGAAACATCAAAAGAAGAGGATATACAACAAGAACCAACCCCAGAGAAAGAAGAAATGAATCTGACCATATTTTGTAAAGCATTGGCAAGAATTATCACTCCTCAAACTCTCAAGATAGAAGGACATATCAAGGAGAAAAAAGTTCAAGGAGTGAAAAATCACATCGAGAAAGAAGAAATTAATTCGGCCATATCTTGTAATGTATTGGTTGGAATTACCTCTCCTCACACTATCAAGATAGAAGGACATATCAAGAAGAAAAATGTTCAAGAAGTGAAAGATCACATCGAGCATCAACAAATGAATCTGACCATATCTTGTAATGCATTGGAAGAAATTACGACTCCTCAAACTCTCAAGATAGAAAGACATATCAAGAAGAAAAAGATTCAAGCAGTGAAAGATCACAGAGAGCATCAACAACAAGTTCTCCAACTTTTAAAGGATAACGCCACTTTGGATACATCTGGACATGGAAATGGATGGGAAGACAATTCCATGATAGTCACACTTTAGCTGTAGATCTTGATGTTAGGCTAGTGTCTACAAGTATCCACATAATTAACTAAGTCGGGACCCCACCATAGAAAGGACTCATCCAAGAATTGTTCATTTGATTTTGAAGGTGTTTATCTCTCATTTTTGTGAGCAGGTTTCATATTCATTCATTTGTCATGCTCTCATAGTCCATAGGATTAGGACTAAGTGGACACTGAGACACTGTTGAGCCCATTTAGGACTGAGTGGACACTCCATTCTTTTGAAATTTTTCGTCATGCTCTTCATCACTGATGCTCTCGTAGTCCACAAGATTAGGACTAAGTGGACACCATGAGACTCTATTCATTTGAAATTCTTCATCATCATATTCATCACTACTGCTCTCATAGTCCATAGGATTAGGACTAAGTGGAAAACATAACTCTTTATTTATTTGAAAATATTCATCATGCTCTTCATCATTGCTGCTCTCATAGTCCATATGATTAGGACTAAGTGGAAACTGTGACTCTTTATTTATTTCAAATTCTTCATCCTGTATTTCATCAGTGCTGCTCTCATAGTCCTTAGGATTAGGACTAAGTGGAAGATTTGACTCTCTATTAACAGTGGAAGAATTTTCGTTATATTCATCAATATGAATAGATTTGTTACGTGACAAAGATGTTGATGCGTCACAAAGAAAACTTCACTATCAGAATAATCCATGCCTTTCAAAAAAAGAGGTTGAATTATACAAATTCACTCCCTCCTAATGATAATATATAGCTTAAAGAATGAAAAATTCTCTCCGAATTTTCCCTCCAATAAATTTCGCCAAAATTGTTGCCTCCAAAAATTTTGTTTCATGTATTTTCCTCTATAATTTTCTTCTACAATTTATTGAAAAATTTTAGCTAAAATTTTGTTATGGAATAAATATTTTAAACTGAAAATTAAAATTAAAATTCTAAATTAAATATTTTACCTAAATTACTTTTTTACTTAAAATATATAATATTTACTAGATAATTGAATGTTTTTTTTTTATTATTATTATATCTTCTAAAATAAATTAATACCACATTCACCTTGTTGTTAAAAAAATTTGTAATGTTTGCTTTATCATAGTTTACTATATCGCCATAACAAGAATTGTATTTTAAAGTCTTTATAAATACGAATTAATCCCACATTCACCGTGCGGTAAAACAATTCCGTAATGTTCGTTTTATCATAGTTCCCTATATCACCATAACAAAATTTACATGTTAAAGTTTTTATAAAAACAAATTAGTCTCACATTAACCTTGTAGTAAAAAAATTCTGTAATTTCCCCTATAACATACATTTCATTATCAATATTTCTCACATCACATTAAGGTTTTTCGAGGTTAGTTAAAAGACTTGGAGCGAATTTGTGGAGCAACTATATTGCTATCAAAAACATATTCAACATGATATTATCACATTTGAAAGGTTAGTTTCTCTTTTGTTGTGTGAAAGTTTTAAAATTCAATAGGTTTA
This sequence comes from Pinus tabuliformis, assembly GCA_031772625.1. Classification (NCBI taxonomy): domain Eukaryota; kingdom Viridiplantae; phylum Streptophyta; class Pinopsida; order Pinales; family Pinaceae; genus Pinus; species Pinus tabuliformis. The sequence goes on along the minus strand of CM062815.1, from coordinate 223,610,232 downwards.
AAGATTTCTTTTTTAGAAATTAAAAATTTTAATGATACAGATTTACCAACTATGTCTGCAGTGGGCATGGTGGGCCATATCATGCTCCCCGCAGCCAAATGGCCACGTGGGGGAGGGGCTCGGAGCCAGCCGCGTAGACCCTCATCCCACCTCGTTGGTCGAAAGGCCGGCTGGGGTCGTGGGTTGTTAGGTAGCCGGGGTGGGGCGGCGGGCTGGGCACAATTGGCTTGCCACCGTGAGGGGCCTTTGGGTCGTCCGATTGGGGTAGGGTTTCGGGCGCTAGCACTCCCCCCACCCCCCGCCCCCCCACCTCAACGAACCATTGGGTCGATTCTCAGAATTGGCCCGCCACCCCGGTCGGTCGTTCGGCCGTCGAGGTGGGGCAAGGGTCTGGGTGGCAAGCCCCCCACCCCTCCATGGTAGCTTAACAGCCGGCCTAGGTAGAGGGCCGATTCTCTGAATCGGACCGCCACCCCAGCCGGTCGTTGGACCACCGAGGTGGGAAATAAGGGGCTGCATTTTTTTAATTCCATTTTTTTTAAATGGTTATGTTTTAAAAAATCATTTATCATTTATCGTTTTGCTTGTTAATTTAAGATATTACTATTTTGTAATTTACTGATTTATATATGTGTATTTTTTTGCAAGAAAATGGCATCAAAGAAGATTTATGTGAATCTTTCCGGACCAAAGACTGCTAAAATTAAAGGTGGATCCTCAAAAAGCACTATTAAACAAGCCAAACATGAGCTAATAGCTACAAATCTTTCAAGTGCCTCAAACAATAAGAAGACAATTTCATACTAGATGAAATAAAAAGAAGTGTGATTTCCAGAAAATGTATGGTATGTGAAAGAAAGAGAAGGTGAAGATGTGAAAATATATCTATATGTTTATATCCCTAATGATAGTGGAATTTATGAGGTGTTGGGAAAGGTCATAGACATGTGTTTGGTACTAGACACTAAAGTTGTTTATATACATACAAAACCACCCAAGTCACATGACATGATTAAATATCAATTATCGTATTCATTGTATGACACAAGATAGGTATCTACAAAGTAACAAATTGTAATGAGATTGCATAAGATATCGTAAGTACTGTTATTTATATTTTTTCTTTGCATTATTGTAACTATCTCATTATATTTTTATAACTTAGTTTTTATTGACATAAGATATTTTGTTTGACAATTTTTTTTTGAAAGTCTTTCAATTATGTTGGGAGGCATTCATCTCATAGAGCAATATATTATGAATTTTTTCAGCATTTCTACTTAGGGTCAGAAGAAGATATGGAAAACAAGCAAAAAGTAGTAATTCATGATGCTACAAAACTACATCCAAGAGATGAGAAAAAAATGGCTCTAGTGGATAAATCTAGCAAAGGTAGACATGTTACTTTTAAAGATGAGGAAGTTGAAACTGACATTGAAGAATATGTTGTTGTTACTAAGGATGACATTGGAAGTGATGTTATAAATGAGAAGAGACATGAAATACCAAAAGTAACAATGCCCAGGAAAGTCTCTGTTCTAGTTAATGATGAGAATGTTAGGAGGAAGAAAAGTAAAGTTGAACATTTTCAAGTAGTCATTACCAACAGTGAAGATCCTAGTGAAACTTCAAAAGAAAGCAAGGAAATCATTACACCGGGAGTTGATTTAGAGGATGGCGTTATCAAAACAAAACAAAGTTCCATTCAACAAAACTTGACAAAGAGAAACTTAATTGAGGGTGGTCGTACATTTCAACTTAATGTGAGACAAATATATAAGGCAAGTAAAGGACAATGTAAATATCGAATCAGAAAGCCACACCACCGCATGTTCACAACTTGAAGACATTGATGAGGTACAATCCATATGCTCATGTGGTTAATTATATGTTTCTTATTGATCCAGTTCAAGTTCCCAACAAAGAATCATTTGATAAGTCAAAAAAAGTTTAATACAATTATTATGTGCTTCGGGGGAATCATTTTGTAGAAGCTCAAAGATAATTGATGGATGAATATCCTAATAACCCACATTTTGAAGCAATGAAACGTATCATTTATGATGGTTTATTAGATACAAAAGCAAAGTTATTGGCATGGGATCATAATTTAGATAATGAATATAAGATTTCTATGAATTTCATCCAAAGGGTTAGATTTATTCATAGTGAATTGGAAAACAAATTCAAATTGAGGAGAAAATAAATTCAAAAGGTAGGAGTGTAAACACTGATATATTCGTAGGTATTGATAACACCTTCCAGCTGGTATTTAGAACTGGAGAGATATGGGAATTGATTAATGAGATTTCTAGCATGTGGGAGAACATTGGCATTAAAAGTCAGAAGGGAAAAATGTCTAAACCATTGATATGTAGCAACAGTAAATCAGGTCCTGAAATGAAGCCGCTTTGAGAAGATATGACTATCACACCTTGCAAAGCATTGCAAGGAGTAAAGGGTGAAAAACTTGTTAAAGAAATATTATCTCATGTGAGGTTAGGGGAATTATCATTGGAGGAAATGTGTGAGCAATTTAAAATCTAAGTTTGTTGAATTATTGTTATCGAGAAATCTTGTGTCCACTTGGAGCTACTAGTCCCACTAAGACTGGTAGCTATCTTAGAAACAAACAATCTAAAACTACTTTCACTTTCCTTTATGAGAAGTAGATAAGAGGGGAACAAAAGACACCAACCTCAATCTTGTGCTTGGTTCCTTGATTGGTTCCTCTCCCTTCTGACAGATCCTTATTGCTTTGCCTTCATCTACCTAGCTTCAAAGAACACCTGTGGAATCAAAGCAGCATAATACTATCGAAGAATAGAGATCTACAATCATAAACAATATAGGACCAGATATATATTGACCACACAAATGCATATATCATCAAACACACAAGAATGTGGAGGAAAACTTGAATAGCTTTATTAATATCAAGAACAGCAAAGAGCATTACAACCAATTGTTCTGACCCAGCATCATCCTCCCAGCATGAAAGTCCCTCTTCACCTCATGAAAATCTTAGATCACCCAACACTATGATATTCCACCAAGAAACCAATAGCACTTCCTTACAAGATACAAAATTCCAGCCTCTGGATCTCTGGGATGAGGGATCCATATATAGATGATTGTAGGGGGTGAGTCAGCTTCTGGGATTTTGATTAGTGTCCTCTCTCTAATAGTTCTTGATTCCACTTGGAGATTGATGATCTCTTACTCATCCCTGGGTAAATTCAGAGAGGCAAGTGTCACAGGAGAAGTTTCTGGAAGATTCCATGACGATCCACCTTGCAAACTGTCTCTGCCATTTGTCTACTCTCGCTCATCATGCCCTACAAAGGGATTTCTAGTGTGCATCGTACCCTTTACACTGGGCAGGTGAGATGCATCGCACCCTCTGCGCTGGGCAGTCTGTATGCTCCAGCTTTGACCAGTTCTGAGCAGTTTTCTGTGGAGAACTTCTGGGAGATGATGTAATCAGCTGAACTTGTTATTTTAGGGTGTGAAGCAACACTTTTATGGACATAGGAGCCCTTGGTTTATGGACATGTATGATTGGGGTTGTAGTGCCCAAAAATGTCTATAACAGTTGCCCTGTAAAGCATGAGGTCATTAATCTTTTGATGTCGGGTGAAATGCTTTATCATGAGGATCAAAAGCTTTTTTGAGCTGGAAGGTGACCTGTAATATGATACAATACAATACATTATCCTCATAATATTTTTCATGATCTAGTTGAGGCGGGCATTCCCATGCTCAGCTTTATAAATTCATTTTCATGTACATAAGACAGACAATCGTCTATGTGGCAGACTGATGATTCTGATAGAGCCATCATCCTTTGATTTGGATGATCATCTGTGCAGCAATGATGTACATTTTATGTCTTTATTTTCCTGAATATATTGCAGCCTAGATGGATGAAACTAGATCTGAGGTCTTAAAACTCATCCAATCTTCACTCGGAGTACAAGTCGATCCATGTGAAAGATGTTCTAGAGTCGAACATGGAAAGACATCGCCTGATTACCAGCCATTGATGTAAGATGTTAACAAGCACGAGAGGAATCACCGATAATGATGATGACCCTCGAGGTACTACAATACAATTCACATGGTGTGAAAAAGGGACTTGGCGTCGAACACCACGCAAAATCATACGGTCAAAGGCCATTGATGTAAACCTGTCGCCGGAAGTGAGAAACTTGCCATTGAGGCATGCAAGCTTCAAAGTACTGAAAGGGTTCTTCCTAAGTCGGCTTCTTGGATAATGAGCTGATGTCGACAAGAAGTGACCTGTTGTAGGAAAGCCTTAATGAATCCCACATCTACGACACAGAACAGAGTAAATGATTTTTGGAGGTGAAAATGATCCGATGATACAGGGTTCAGGGTGGCGGTCATGAAAGAATGGAGTGTGAATGTATTGGAGCGGATGAGACACAGGTGAGTTCTATGAGTGACTTCTCTTGAAGATACTGGCGACATTGACATGGATTGGTAGCGTTAACCCCAAATATGGATGGTGTGATGGACCAATGGTGATATGACTGGTGAACGGAATAACCCAACCCGACTCGGATGTGGAGTGAAAGTGTCACGTTCAAGATCGACTTGCTACCAATAGAGTTTCTTCAAGTTTTCTTCCCAATTTTTCCCCATTCATTGCTTAACAGTACCTCTTTATTTTTATCAAGCTTGAGGAGGATAACATATGCTTGTTCTATAATCTTCCCTTCGGGCAAACCCGTTGCTATGTTTTAACGAGCCTTGTGATGGTGAAACTCGTTCTTGTCTATATGGACAAGTTTGTCACTATTTGGTTTTAATGAGTTTAACGACAAAGATAACTCGGTCCTTTTCAATTTTAGAGAGTGTGAAAGGGACGTAAAGGAACTCCAATAATCCTTTTTCGTCATATAATCCCTTAAGTCCGAAAAAGTATAAAATAATATGAAAGGGATGAATTTTCAGTAATTTTAATGAGCCCAACAAAACAAGCGCTCGATCTTTTTGTGTAATAATCCCTCATGTCCAAAAAGATTAAAATCTAGAGGAGGGATATCACTTCCGGTAGCTTTAACAATTTGGAGAGGCCAATTTCTCAGCAATCTTTTCATGTTTTATGAGTTAGATGAAAAGAGCTTAAAGGAGACTCGTCTTTTAGGAACGAGTTATAATTTCATGTAGCAGCTGCTTCCAGGTAAGGTTTGGAATTTTCCAATCACAACAGTGTCACAAGGATGGCTAACAGTATCACTCTTTGCAGTTGTTCCTCGAAAGGGGTAAACAATCAAATGGAGGTGAATGATCAGCTAAAACAGAGTGGGGGTGATGGTAAGAACGCGACCAGGGTTCAAAAAGCTGATGATAATGCATTCACAATGGTTATTTACTGGGGATTGGTTCATTTTTTAATGAGCTTAAACTCTGGGGGAATGTTTGCTCATTGCTAAGGTTTAATTTTTAACGAGCTTGAACTTCGCATAAAAACTGCTCGTGCCGGTCGTACAATAGGGATGTCTCATCGATAGGTTCAATTTTTAGGGAGCTTGCACCATTCGAAACTTTGCTCCAGATCCTTTCATTATGGAAGCTAGGAATGACCAATCCTACGAGTTTAAAGGGTTGAGAAACTACAAACTAAGAAAATAAATGGTCGCTCTTTACTTTCAGGCAAAAAGGTTTGCATGCCCCCAGGCATAGCAAAGTAGAGTTTCCAGGTTACCATATGAAATCTCTTGCATATGAGAGATTGCTCCATCCGCGTTGCAGACAAAACACTTCCTTGGCGATGTCTACCAAAATAGACAAAGGTGAGTGGCGTGGTCGCCTCCACTCACATAACTTTGACGAGGGAATATTATTCCAGTCTAATCCCATTTTCCTAAACAGATGGGTGTGTCAGACTATCCTCCGTGGAAACCTACCCTATGCCCAAGGTTTTCCTGCCGAAATAGACCAGGGTGCATGCCCCTTGGGTTTCAGTCATGTCCTCCTAAATCACTCGAACTCTTCAGGTGGACGGACTGGAAATTGATGAGACATTACTTGCTTGAAAAGAACATTTAGGGATGGCATTTGACTATTAGCTATGTGTGAGCCGGGAAACAAAAGATGGTCTACGAGTTGGACCACTCGGCCTTCATGCGGAAAACACATTAATCTAAAGAGTGAGGAGACAATGGCTCCCATGCTATAAATATAGTCGCGTCTAAGGAGTAGATTATAATCTAGAGGTCCTTGGACTACCATTACATTTATATAAACGATTTTCCTTCTTAATGTTATGGGCACATTGGGAAGGATCCCTAACAGTTTACTGGTTCCTTTATCGAAGCCTGTCAAATTTCTCATCTCAGGTAGAAGCGATAGTGAACGAAGTGCTTCCCAAGCAGTTGAGAAAAGGATACTCACAAAAGCCCCTTCATCTATGATGGTACTGACCATGATCATTTTGTAAGCGTGTACAATGATTCAGAATGGTACATTAGCCGGTAAACGGGGTTTGCCTAGTAGATTCCAATTGAAGGAAATGACTAGGTTGCTTGGAGGTGGGACTGAATAAATGGCCAGATATGACTCTAACGAGCTTCCTTCCTGCGGTAAAGGAATGGGTAGATATCCCCCATGTTCATCGGAGTCTGTGTTTACGAAAAGAATTTGAATGGTGTCGTTCTCATTCTCTTCGGTGATTGTATCATCTGAAGATGGACCTTCTGAAGATAAGACCGGGTCAACTGACGCCTCAACCTTTTGACTTTCGTCTGGTATGGATTCAACGGGTTTATCTTCAATGACGGATGCTTCGACCGATTACAATGGCGTGTCAGTCGATTTTTCAACTAGCGATGGACTTGGCAAGAGTTCCTTGTATCCAGAAGGAAGCCGTAGCGGTGAAGCGGGACGGTTATCCAAGACTCTTTTAGCTTCGTCTAGAAAGGTACAGCGGTGGATGATGTGATCACCTTCACACAGTTTACAAGGAAATTTACATCTCCTTTTCTGTCCAAATGCTTCACTTTCACTAGTTGATGGTGTACTTTCAACATGATCTTTAGAGGTTGATGACACCGGATTGTGCAAATGAGGAGACCGGTCCATTAAGATTCGAGGGATGCAAGGACAATCTCGATGATAGTGGTCTACTTTGCAAATGACACATGGAGATTTAGGCTTGGATGGTGAAGTGTGTGGATTTTCACTAGATGATGTCCAGTTACCCCTTTTCGCCTTTGGCTCCTTCTTCTTCTTCTCTTTCTTCTCCTTCCCCTTCTTCTCCTTTTTAGTTACTTGATTTTTGGGTTTACCAGCTTCATCAAGTGAAGAGGAAGGAGGAGAGCGATAATCAGATGAAGTAGAAGGCTGGGGGGTAACTTTAGTATCATCTATTTTCCGACTCGATTGTTCAGGAATTACGGTGTTCTGAACGACGGAGATCGAGAAGAGCCATATTGGCAAGCCAATCGTCAATCCTGGAAGTGACAATGTGGTCATATGAGGTGCACCAACATCTCCCAAAGAGGAGAAAGGACTAGGATTTCCTCGAAGGCAAAATCCTTGGTTGGTGGACTCCATTTTTCTCAACTTAAGACCAACGTGGGAATGGCGATATTATTGTGATTAAAATAAATTTTAGATGCTTTGACACAATTTGTTTTTTCAATTTTTAAGAGTCGAGAAAAAACAAAAGATGACTCTAGTTGCCTTCGATTTTTAATGAACCTGAAGTGACAAGTGCTCAGATGGACTTTTTCCTTTAAGGAGTCTGAAAAGGAATGAAAGATACTACTCTGGAAATCTAGACAGAGGGATTACCAAACCAATCACAAAACTGCAGAATACTTTTTACGGTACGACAGTCAATCTTCCCGAATGTTGTGTTCAGTGCATTGCGATCGATAGGGCGGCAGAAACGGCTTCCTATGGATAAAGGATATAGCCTATTGTGGTCTCCCAATATATACTCGTGTTGGAAATAATACTAAGAGGGGGGTGAATCAGTATTATCAAACCAATAAAACGTTTTCATCTCCATACTTAGATACATATATGCTACTTCAATTAAGGGAACCTGCATGTATACGAAACTGTGTCTAATGCAACTAGCGTATATCCAGAATACTTATGATTTAGTTAATCCATTAAATGTCTATCTTTAGTTAGTGCATCAGAACTTTATTAACCATATGTATGGTAAGAAGGTGTAGTAAAACATAATAGATCATCACACACAAGAAGCACACATGAATGCCATGATATAAGGTGGAAACCCAATGTGGGTGAAAACCACCTGCTACAAGTCGTCTCTATCTTCTTTTAATAAGAAAATTCATTTTACAATATTTTTGTACTGGTGCAACCTTATACCAGTACTCAAGCTTCTACTTGCAGAAGGCTACAACCTTCTCTCATTCTCCAGACTCTCCTAGAAGGGAGCTACAACCCCCTTAGCTCTTATACTAGCCAATCCATTTACTAGTACGTAAGTGTCGGCCTACTGAAATGCTCCAACCTTTACTCGTTCTCCAGCTAATATTGGAAGGGAGCTACCACCCCCTTTTCTCTTGTACTAGCTGATGTACTAGTACGTAGGTGCCAACCTACAGAAGGCTACCACCTTCTCTTTCTTCCTCCAGGTACCACATTTCATACATTTTCAGACTGGATACTCTTGAAGCACAACACAATAATCTGAAGGCCACGTTTCATCCAATTTTCATACTGTCCCCATCAATATCAATGAAGCACAAAACAATCAATACTATCATCATCAATTTCTAAATCACTGAAACACTGAAATCCTATCAACAACACAGTCACCAGAACACAGAGTAGACAATAGAACTCTGCAATAACAATTATACCCAACTGCAACTTCAAACATTATACTTCATTATGTATACGCTACTACGATGAATCAAACCTGCGTACATACGCACTTTCACCAAAGCAAACCCGCATATAGATCTATAAATATTCAATCATGACTTGCAGCTATTTCAAACTTAAATTATACCCAGTTTAGAACATTACATGCGTCAGAATACAAATCTAGAATAAGCATAATCAACCATATAGAGATAGTTCATTTCAAACCATTTGATCCCAATCTATGCTTAGATCTTGTTCTCCATCAACCAATGAGATCCCTCCTTAGCTCAGATCAAGCAATGCATCATAAACCCATATCCTGCATACTGGATCTCATACTTCATCAGATATTCAAGACCTTTTTCAATCACCTTTGCCTAATGATCTTCTTCTCCTTTTATAGTCTTAGACATTTCTCAATACCATGGTCCAAAACCATAACAAAACAATACCATGGACCCAATACTTGGGATCAACACTTCTGACGAGATACCATGGTCCAAAATCATAGGTTCAAATACCAAGGACTAAATACCATGGACCAAACATAAGTTCTCTGACATGTACATGCATTTCCTTGCGCTAAAGTGCATGTATACACATACGCGTCTTTTCAATGACTAACCCGCGTGTATATGCGGCTCGGTCACGATGAACCTGCGTATATATATTTTCTCTTCATTCTTGAAGTCCGATCATCAAATCCATGTTGTTGACCTGCTGCACTATGATCTGTCATCTGTGTGATTTGCCGTCAGGGACAACACTTGTCTCATAATGCCAACAATCTCCCCCTTTGGACTTGATGGCAAAGCTAACTTAGAACTATCATCTGATTCCTTTGAACTGTCCTGCATCCCATGCATTCAGTCACATCTGATATCTCTTCCGAAGATTCATCTAGTTATAAATAAGTGAGATGTTCTTCTATGAGTGGGTTTCCATCAAGTTCAACACATGCATCATAATGCCAACAATCTCCCCCTTTGGACTTGATGTCAACAACACCAAATCACTCTCCCCCTTTGACATCAAGGGCAAAGGGCAGACCAAGATATTCTCTTTCCTTGATAAACATTCCGTTGTCCATACTCCCCCTGCGTACCTTCTGAAATCTCTGAATGAGCTCCCCCTTTGTATATGCCAAGGTGTACTAATCTATCCATGCTCCCTCTAAATACATGCTGAAATCTCTGCTTTGTTGAAGTGTGTTGTTCATGCTCCCCCTGTCTGTAAGCAAGGTATGCAAAAAGATGTTCTACATGAAGACCATGACTCTATCATAAATGACCTTCCTATCACTAAGGACTCATATATACATTCATCTCCCAACCAAGTGGGAATTGACTCATCTACCCAACCAAGTGGGGATACATCAAGGTTTACACATGATAACACAAGGGTATAACTTCATCCATCCCAGGCATAGTGGGGAAACCAACATAGGCCATTATATGACCTTGATAATAAAAGAAATACATGATTGAATCATCCTTCCTATAAATAGAGGGGGTACAAATTACATCAGAAGAGATTTCATCAAGTGACTACAATAGATAGAGACACACTATTACATCATGAGTCTTGATATGACATTTACATCTAAATAAGACCATGATAGTCATCAGCTACTATCATGCGCAATCTACGGTTTGCTCCATAAGCATCTATCAACAACATCTAGACCAGCAATCATGTTCTTCCTCTGCACCTGTTCCATCTATGCCAGATGGTTTCTGTCAGGCCCATATCACACTCTTCTCATTCTAAGTTTGGCCCACTGATTTCCTTCAAATTATCATATACGCGACTGTATCCACAGAAACAAGTGTATATATGCGGATACTCCTTATGAAACTCGCGTACAACCATTTCCAGATCAGCAACCTGTAAATGTCCTATGACAGGGTATGTCTACATATAGATATCAACTCATCATCATAAAATCATTCACATTATATCATATGTGTAAAACACCATAGCCATCTTATGAACGAGATCATCCATGTATCATCACTTGGGAATATCTGCATAAATCAACATATGTAAGTATCAACCTATCAACATATAGGTAAGAACTCATCATCATCATGTCTCCAACAATGAAACTTTGAGTAATCATTCATGTATCCAGCGCTATGTATCTTGAGCTCAAGATCTTTTGTCAAGGCTTCTTTATATCATCAACTTCAACAATCCTCATCCACATGAGCACCAAGGACTATAGGAATCCTACATCATAACTGTATTATATGATATTATGCATATGACGATAGCAGCATATGAGTGACTCATCATCAAGTAATGAAGTTGTGTATTGAAGCTTTGTACTTCTCCTTATCCTTATGAAGGTCACCATGTAAGCATCAAATATGCACCATCTAAGAATCAATCCACAAATATGATCTGAACATCAACTATGTAACCCCAAGAATCATATGAGATTTTATCATGGACAACTCATAACCACATCATAGCAAGATATATCATTTAGCCATATAAGCATCATCACCAAGGACTATTAACCATAATGCCAACAATGCATTATTAAAGTCATATGTTCCCCCCTCAACCTGTTCCATCTGTTTACTGTTAGATCTGATCATGCATATATCAACAATAATCATCAAGTTAGGATCAAAACACTTCTAAACATCTTACAAGTATCAAGAAATTTCCACACATCCTCAGCAGACTATAACTATAGAGCAAATAATGGAATGAATCATATAAGACCCTTTTTCTGAGCCTGTCCCCACTGCTTTTCCTCAGACTGACATATACGCGACTTTGCAGTGTCTAACTCGCATATATACGTGACTTCCCTTTATGAAACTTGCGTATGAGATTTAGGACACTGAAGTTTTACACTTTCAGCTCCCCCTGAGTCTGTGATGTCTGTGTTGTGTTGTGTCTGTGTGGTGCCACATCATTCTGACGAAACTTACTTCTTTTTCCATATCTTCAAGTGTGATGATGTTTTCTCCTTTTGGTATGGTGCCTGTACTTTGTTCCTGCATTCATTTGCTATATGTCCAAGCTTGTTACATGCATAACATCTTACCTGTTTCATATTCCTTCTGTAGCAATCAACAGCTTTGTGAACAAACATATTGCAAGAGAAACAATATCCCTTAAAGTACCTGGATCGTGATGATCTTTCTCTGTGATGGTCTTAAACCATTCTTCTTCTGCATCTGGCTGCAACATGTCCAAGATTATGACATACATAACATTCCACATTATTCATTGGAGGAGTAAAAGATTTTCTTTGAAGAATTTCTTTCTTTGGTTGTTGATGGGGTCCACCTTTCATCTCCTTGTTTAGGATTTCAGATTCAGATTTTGCATTAGAGTTCCTTGTCTTATTTCCTGAACTAGATTCACCTTCAATAGATTCGTGAAAACCAAGACCAGTTTTGATAGAAGGAGACCTTTGACTACTAATAATATCATCCAAAATCTTAGTACTATCTTGAAATCGTAAGAGCTTATCCTTTTCTTCTAATTTATCATTTAGAATATTTACCTCAACCTGAAGTTGCTCTTCCCTTTCAAGATGTTGCTTCTTCATGTTTTCTTCAACTTTTCTTTCTTCTTCCAACTGATGTCTTAGTTCAATAACTACGTTTTCTTGTTTTTCAAAAGCTTGGAGTAGTTGTTTATTCTGCTTCTTTGATTCTTCAGGATCTTCCTTTAGCGAGAGGATCGTATCTTCAAGCCTTTCATAGTAACTGGATCTATCTGTGAGTTTCTTGATAGTTGTGCTTCTTTCATTTACTTCATTTCTTAATGATGTCACTTCATCCTGCAACTTTTGACATTGGTTTTCCTTGTCCTTGAGTAACTTTATTACCTTGTTTCCTTCCTCTAGTTGAGCTTTTAGTTTGATAACTTCTTCTTTGAAAGCACATTCCCTTTTGTTCAATAGATCTTGTTGTTCTCTAATTTTGTATGTAAGCCTTCTAAATACTGCCTCTATTTCATATCTTTCTTGCTCACCCATAAGAGCAAATTCAGTTGCTTCGCTATCACTTTCATCATCTTCACATGGATTGATGCCAGAGGATAACAAATTCATACTTGATAGAACTTGTTCATCTTCATTTTGAAGTGATTCTGAACCTGAAGTGCTTCTTCCACATAATCCCCAATCGATGCTCCCATTGTCATAGACTTTCTAAGATGTCTTTTTCTTCTTAGGTGCTTTCTTCTTAAGCTTCTTTCCCATGTTTCCACGGATCTCCTTCAAGCGATCAAGCTTCTACCAAAGGACCTACTCTAATCCCAATTGTTGGAAATAATACTGAGAGGGGGGGTGAATCAGTATTATCAAATTAATAAAACTTTTTCATCTCCATACTTAGATACATATACGCTACTTAAATTAAGGGAACCCGCGTGTATACGCAACTGTGTCTAATGCAACTAGCGTATATCCAGAATACTTATGATTCAATTAATCCATTAAATGTTGATATTTAGTTAGTGCATCAAAACTTTATTAACCATATGTACGGTAAGCAGGTGGAGTAAAACAGAATAGATCATCACACACAAGAAGCACACATGAGCACCATGATATAAGGTGGAAACCCAATGTGGGTGAAAACCACCTGCTGCAAGTTGTCTCTATCTTCTTTTAATAAGAAACTTCATTTTACAATATTTTTGTACTGGTGCAGCCTTATACCAGTACTCAGGCTTCTACCTACAGAAGGCTACAACCTTCTCTCGTTCTCCAGACTCTCCTGGAAGGGAGCTACAACCCCCTTAGCTCTTGTACTAGCCGATCCATTTACTAGTACGTAGGTGCTGGCCTACTCAAATGCTCCAACCTTTACTTGTTCTCCAGCTGGTACTTGAATGGAGCTACCACCCCCTTTGCTCTTGTACTAGCTGATGTACTAGTACGTAGGTGCCAACCTACAGAAGGCTACCACCTTCTCTTTATTCCTCCAGGTACCACGTTTCATACATTTTCATACTGGATACTATTGAAGCACAACACAATAATCTGAAGGCCACGTTTCATCCAATTTTCATACTGGACCCATCAATATCATTGAAGCACAAAACAATCAATACTAGCATCATCAATTTCTGAATCACTGAAACACTAAAACCCTGTCAACAACACAGTCACGAGAACATACAGCAGACAACAGAACTCTACAATAACAATCAGACCCAAATTCAACTTCAAACATCATACTTCATTATGTATACGCTACTATGATGAATCAAACCTGCGTACATACATGCTTTCACCAAAGAAAACCCGCGTAAAGATCTATAAATATTCAATCATGACTTGCAGCTATTTCAAACTTAAATTATACCCAGTGTAGAACATTACATGCGTCAGAGTACAGATCTAGAATAAGCATAATCAACCATATAGACATAGTTCATTTCAAACCATTTGATCCCAATCTATGCTTAGATCTTGTTCTCCATCAACCGATGAGATCCCTCCTTAGCTCAGATCAAGAAATGCATCATAAACCCATATCCTGCATACTGGATCTCATACTTCATCAGATATTCAAGACTTTTTTCAATCACCTTTGCCTAATGATCTTCTTCTCCTTTTATAGTCTTAGACTTTTCTCAATACTGTCGTCCAAAAGCATAACAAAACAATACCATGGACCCAATACTTGGGATTAACACTTCTGACGAGATACCATGGTCCAAAATCATAGGTTCAAATACCAAGGCTAAAGACCATCGACCAAACATAAGTTCTCCAACATGTACGCGCTTTTCCTTGCGCGAAAGTGCATGTATACGCATACACGTCTTTTCAACGACTAACCCGCGTGTATACGCGGCTTGGTCACGATGAACCTGCATATATATTTTCTCTTCATTCTTGAAGTCTAATCATCAAATCCTTGCTGCTGACCTGCTACACTATGATCTGTCATCTGTGTGATTTGCCATCAAGGAAAACACTTGTCTCATAATGCCAACAACTTGACGGTACGTGGGAGCACAAGTCTGTACTGGCACTTGTCATCTCAAAGAGGAGGAATCACCCAACCAACAGTGAAATCAACAATTACCGGGCTTTATGACGTCGAAATACGTCTCTAGCCTAGACCTCTAGATGTTGTGCATTAGGTTCCAAAGAATTTTTATGTTCATTGAATTTATTTTACTGTTGATCTTTCTTAAGAAATTTGCCTTTCAGGTTCACCGCATGATGTAGATATACAATTCCTAAAATGCAATCTAAGATGATAAACAATCGTTTAATCTTATTTTTGCAATGAAAATCCTAGCTACTAAAGAAAGAGAAATGATATTCTTTCAACATAGAGCAGAAAGCACACACTATATGCATTGTCCTAAATCAAACCAACAAGCAGTCTAAATGCAAATGCACATGCATGTATTTTTTGTCAGCTTTCTTAATGTGTGAATTACAAGAACAATTCCAAGTACAAATCTGAATTATCTTTTCAAAGCGAAAGTACTAACAAATTTCTCTTTAAAAACGAAAGGAAGATAATGACGACAGTTCGCTATTTTGAATTGAAAACTAATTTCAACACTTGAAAAACTACTAATTCAAATCAAATACAAGAGTAACTATATAATCGACCATCAAGAACAATAGAATTCTTTTCTTTGACTGAAAACGACACTTGCGACACTTTCAAATCAAAAGACTATACTTTGATTATGCTACTTATTTGTAAAAGAGAACTGAAAATGGTGCACAATACATAAAAACATTCATAGTTCTTTGCACAATGGAGGCAGAATCTTGCAAAAGAAGGGAGTTTCTACAGTGGTATACTGATCAGAGACAACAAAACTCCTGAAAAAAGTTGAAGAGAGTGAACACAAAAACCAAAATCTGAGAGCATAAGAGGTCTTGTCTGATAAGCGCACATGCAACACCTAGAAGGTGCGATGCAGTGCACCTACTACACATGGGAGGTGCAATGCATCTAGATTCCCAAGAGGAGAAGGTGCGATAGTCCACGGAAGAGACTTCAACTGGGTTCAGGGTCACAGTTTGCAGCTCAGTTCAGGGATTTAAGCCGAGCAAGTGATGCTCAGTAAATATAAATCATAGGGGGGTTGATCTAATGAGGTTACTATAGCCACCACTAGGGCAATTAGAAGGTTTTCATATCGATTGTTTAGTTTATAAACAAAACCTGGAGATAGACTGAAGCAGAATTGATCTACTTTGTAATTGCATAGCAAATGCAGTTCGAAGGCTAGCTGGCTTGACTTCAGGCTCCATCTGTAAGTTTATAAAAAAAACAAATATAGACAAGAAAACAATCTATTTGCTCCCCAGTGGAGTCGCCATTATGTTATCGGGAAATCTCGTGTCCACTCAGAGCTGCTAGTCCCACTAAGACTGGTAGCTATCTTAGAAACAAAAAAAAAAAAAACTACTTTCGCTTTCCTTTATGAGAAGTAGATAAGAGGGGAACAAAAGACACCAACCTCAGTCTTGCACTTGGTTCCTTGCTTGGTTCCTCTCCCTTCTGACAGATCCTTTCTCCTTTGCCTTCGTCTACCCAACTTCAAAGAACACCTATGGAATCAAAGCAACATAATACTATCAAAGAACAGAGATCTACAGTCATAAACAATATAGGACCAGATATATATTGACCACACAAATGCATATATCATCAAACACACAAGAATGTGGAGGAAAACTTGAATAGCTTTATTAATATCAAGAACAACAAGGAGGATTACAACCAATTGTTCTAACCCAGCGTCATCCTCCCAGCATGAAATCCCTTCTTCACCTCATGAAAAGCTTAGATCACCCAACACTAAGATATTCCACCAAGAAACCAACATCACTTCCTTACAAGATACAAAATTCCAGCCTCTAGATCTCTGGGATGAGGGATCCATATATAGATGATTGCAGGGGGGTGAGTGAGCTTTGGGATTTTGATTAGTGTCCTCTCTCTGATAGTTCTTGATTCCACTTGGAGGTTGATGATCTCTTACTCATCCATGGGCGAATTTAGAGAGGCAAGTTTCACAGGAGAAGTTTCTGGAAGATTCCATGACGATCCACCTTGCAAACTGTCTCTGCCATTTGTCTACTCTCACCCATCGCACCCTACAGAAGGGCTTTCCAGTATGCATCACACCCTTTACACTGGGCAGGTGAGATGCATCACACCCTCTGCACTGGGCAGTCTGTATGGTCCAGCTTTGACCAGTTCTGAGCAGTTTTCTATGGAGAACTTCTGGTAGATGATGTAATCAACTGACCTTGTTCTTTTAAGGTGTGATGCAACACTTTTAGGGACTTAGGATCCCTTGGTTTATGGACATGTATGATTGGGTTTGTAGTGCCCAAAAATGTCTATAACAATTATATTTTCTTATTTCTAGGATATAATATTCTTTTAAATATAACATATTGTTCTTGGTAGTATTTGTTGTACATATCATTATATTAACTTTTTTTACTTTATCTATCCAGTCACAAAGTTTACATGAAAATACAAGAGCAAATGGTTAAATTGTTGAATGAAGATAGTTGGGATGATGTTGTACACAACTATCCAGATTCAAGTTCTACATCAACACTAAAAGATTTTTATCTTGCATTTAAAAAGGTATGTTGATTTATACTTTCATTTTTATTCATCTGTATATTTTTTTATTTTATAAGTATACATATATTTTTCTAGTTTATTAAATATGATGATGATGCAAATGCAGCACCAGATAGTTTCAAAACCTTTATTGAAAAAATTAAGATCGAAATATTGAAGAAGCAACGTCTTAGGAATGTTGAACTTGATCCAACTCTTACTCATTTCATTTGGAATGGGCTTGAAACTATTCAATATCAAGTAATACAAAGCGACTGTGAAGACATTTCTAAACTCATACCTAAAAGGGATTATTCCCGAGTTATTGCAGATATTCCCCATGGTTTCAATATCCAAAACATTGACTATGATAGTGACCCTTATACTTATC
Source organism: Pinus tabuliformis (assembly GCA_031772625.1). Classification (NCBI taxonomy): domain Eukaryota; kingdom Viridiplantae; phylum Streptophyta; class Pinopsida; order Pinales; family Pinaceae; genus Pinus; species Pinus tabuliformis. Next base: position 223,592,361 of record CM062815.1, on the reverse strand, counting down.
AAGCTCTTAAAAAAGTGGTTGCAGGATTTGCAGAAGTCACATCATCACCATTATGGAGATTTGTGACATTTCATTTAGACACATAATTGGCAATGTTATTGTGAAGCTTCAAGGGGAAAACAAACTCAAGGATGCAACTTACATGGTAAGACGTTGAAAATGTATGTTTGATTAATGTTAAAGAATTCATTTATGTACAAGTTAATTGAAATTTTACTATTTCATGTTACAAACAAAATTCAAATCTTTTTAACCATCAAGATCAACCATTTATAAATGATTGTGAGTTCATCCATATTGATAGTTGGGCAAAAGATGATAATTATATGTCTATGCCTTTTAATCGAGTAGATGGAACGAGTGATAGCCAAGTAATGACTTATGATGTTGTTGTGAAAAAACTAACATATGAAGAAAAAAAAGAAAAAAGAGGGATAGTTAACATTTATCAAACACCATAGTGATTGATTAACTATCTTATAGACATATGTTCAAATGAAGGAGAATGGGTTCTGGATTTATTTTCTGGCTCAGGTAAGTTTTATTATATAGAATTGAATTTCAATATCTTCTTCCCTAATTTATATGTCATTATACTAATTTAATTCATTATTTCTTTTGTGCTTGATAATTAGGTACAACACTAGCACGTTGCCTACCAAAAGGAAGAAATTACATTGCCATTGAAAAAGATCTAGTACAGTGCAATTTTATTCAACAAAGAATTAATGCCCTTCAATTTCTTCGAGATGCAATGCAAGAAATTGGGTTGAAGAAAGGGGATTTTAGTGAATCACATGTGGCGAAAAAGGAAAAGGAACCTCAACAACCATTACATGCAATGATTGGAAAGGCATACATTGGGAGATTTGCAGACATCAAAGATCCATTAGAAGAGAAAAATGAGCAAAATGAAGTAGAAAATATTGTGGAAGAAGACAATGATGAAACTCTAGAGGATGAAGAGTTTGGATTAAGTGATATTATTCATTAAATTTAATTTATGCTTGGAAATCAAGCTCATTTTTTGTAACTATTAATTAGTTATACTTTTAATGTTTTTACTTTGACATTTTATGAGAACAATAAGCGTTCAATTAATGCTGTTATGTGTTCAATATTTGTATTATGTGATTTTAACTTTAATTTTTATGTAAATTATTATTTTTTGAGAAAAAAAGTGATTATTATCATTTTTTGACATGAAATTCATAAACAAAACTATTATTTAACCATTTTTTGTTAAATTTTTCCTATAAAAATTGTGATTTTGACATGTCATTTCTAGCAAAAAATTTATCAAAACGTGTAATTTTTTAGTTATATTTATGTTGAAAATGGTTACTTTTATATTAATTGCTAAAACTTATTGTTTTTTAGAAACAATTATTTGATGTGCATTGAAAAATTAATTAACGATATATAAATATGTAGAATATCGAAACTTTAAAATATCGACCTTCGTCTTTAACTATGCAAAACAATAAAAACCTCACTACATATATATATATATATATATATATATATATATATATATATATATATATATATATATATATATATATATATGAATAAGAACACCACTTCAAAAATTGTTAAATTTAGAAAATAATTATTCACATTTAATACATTAGAAAATTTAATGTAAAAAAACAGGTCTTTTAGAAAAAGGACCTAATGCAAAATCAACACTTTTTAAAATCAACATGCAAATCACTGACATTCTAAAAAGTAATGTACATAAAAAAATTTAAAGTGTCATAAACTATGCTAAAAAAAAGATATGTGTATTCTACATCACCACTTTTCAAAATCGAGTCACTTTTCTTCTAACTCTATGAAATGGGTAACCGTATAAGTTCCTGTTCAAAGTTCACATTGTTTAAAATAATTAAGAAAATAATGTATTTATCACTATGACAAAAAAAGTAAATATTAGTAAAGAAAGTAAAGAAAGTAAATACAAGAAAATAAAAGAGCTAGTCTAGTCTAGTAATTCATAATGGCCCCTTATTCTTGGGTTCCAACTACATTAAAATTGTATTATAAATGCTATAACACACTCAATTTGTATATAATATCACATTTTCTTTTAAGTAATTAAAGTGTTCTACAACTCATTCACTCCACACTGGTCAGCTAGAAAGTTGCTCTTATCATAATATATGTAAGAGTTGAGATCCAATCCAAATTTAGAATAACAAACTAATCATAATAAATTTTTATAAATGTTGGGATTAGTTTTTAGTGAAAAATAATCATCATAATAAACCTTATTTCGGTAAAAAAAAAAACCTATCATGAAATAATTTTAACATATTTTTTTCTCCATTTTGACAAATAAGAGTAATCAAAAAGTGTTTTTTTATCATTTCCCTTTAATTTTTAAATTTTTGCAATTTTTTAATGCATTTTTAAATTGTTTTTACCAATTTTTACATGAAAATATATGTTCTAGTAATTCCTTATTAGTTGAGATAATATAATGAAAACATAAATTATGTTCCTTGTTCCCTAGATGGATATTGTCCTATCAGTCCCACAAAAAATGATTTGTAGGGTCTAGTCAATGCACGATGAACATGCCCACACAAGAAAAAAATACATTGTCAAGCTATAAAATCTTCCTCGATTTTGTGAGCTCATGTTTTGGCATGATTTTGGCCACTTCATAGGTCAACTTGGTTAGCCCTAGTATTCCACCAAGAGTGATGCAACTCTGAGAGGCTCCTCAACTCTATTTATGAACCTATGGTTTGTACAAACTTCAAGGTGATAGTGTTGTATACACAGTAGATGTAATTCAACTCAGACCACCCTCAGCTAGGTCATTTGATCATTAGGGTTCCAAGATCATTCTTCTACTGAATTAGGATAATTATGTACTAAAATTTCAATTCAAAAGCTAGCCCTAGCGTAGAAAAATTAAATGATTTTCAAATCCAACTTGTAAAATCTATCCACGTGTAGATGCTCCTAAATTAATTCACGAAAAGCACACAAGAGTTATGCTACATGCAGAAAGGAAACTACACTAATTGCAAGAAACCATCTACCTATCAAACTCACTTGAAAACAAAAGATTATTCTACCAAATCAAAACTCAAAATTTCATGCATCCTTTATCCGCTTCACACTTGCATATTAAGTAAAGTCCTATTTGGCAAATCTGTGATGAATAAACTAATGATATTTTCTCTTCTAGTGAAGCAAAAGGAGAGTAGAAAATGGCCTATGTGGTACCTCTAATCATGGATTCCAAGCTGGGGTATCAACCTCTTCCTATTCTAAGCTACATTTGCATTATAAGTCAAAACAAGGACAAAATACACTACTATAGTCATGCTATAGGAAGCAACTGTAGGATTCCTATATTGCTACAGGAAGTCCTGGAATGCTATAGGATGTCATGTAATGCTATAGGAAGTTTTTCGATAGGGTTTGGAGGGTAAGGATGATGGGATAAATTGATGGCAACATGGAGGAAGGTTGTTGTAGATGGATGGAAGGTGACCAACACCCCTAGCCAAGCTCAACACTTCAGGAAGGCCAGCTTTGGACTAAGAGGGTTTCTCACGGCGACCAAAAAATTAGAGATCAAGGCAATGGTTGGGATTCATCAAAAGAGAGTGGAGAAGTCCTGGATGGAGATGGTGAAAGGGTCCCTTGCATGCAGGGCCAATAGTCCCATAACATCACCTGCACTTTTTCTTCTTCTCATTTGCAAAATACTATAACCAATGGTGGAAAACATGAGTTGAATTTGGAAACTATCTAGTTGATGCTAAAGCCTTTGATCTATGTAATGAATTAACTTATAAGCTACAACAATCATATGTGGAACAAGATAACGAATGTAGATATTTTTCCAAGAAATCATAAGCAAGAGATCATCAAATAATGTTTTTGGGTTGTGATTGTGGGTTCCCCTAGTTAGGTTCCCATGAGAGAGATGAGATAGACGCACAATCACACACTTTTTAAGGAATTATATTCTACTAAAATGAAACAACTAATAAAAATTATAAGATAAAGAATAATATCAATACACAAGAGGGACCTAAGATACTGGGGTTATGCCCAAACCCAAGAGCCTCAGCCATCTGAACTAACTCAGTGATAGATCAATAAGAAACTTCCTATTATAATTGCATAAATGTCAAATACATCACATAATAAGTCAAAAATAGCAGTCACAAGTGCTTGAGCTCAATAGATTCTTAGCTGTGAAAAAATAAAATCTTAATGAGTTCCTTGGCATGTTTATTTATTCAAAAGGGTACCTACTAACAACTCACTATAAAACATAGATGTTTGGATCCCAAAACTCGAGAAAGGTAGATCTAGTTCTTCCTTGAATTGCACTAGCTTGGATTACAATGACCTCACCCTGTTTGGTTGCCAATGAATTTGAGTTCATGAGAGACAAAATGGTGATCTTGGCTTATTGAAGGAGTTAAGGAGGTATACAACCTCCTAGAATATCTCTCTATTGTCTACTCAGAGCTCCTGCATTAACATTATCTAAAAAATGTCCCAATTCCTACATTTAAACCATGTTAGGCCACATGACATAGAAGCACACGCTTTATCCTCTGCACTAAGCAATATATAACAAAAATTGTAAATAAATATGAGAAAGAGATAATCCTAAAGCTGAAGGATGGAATTATGACCCTTGTAATATACCTATTGATGAGCCTAATCATCACCCCCTATTGAAGTTGTTTCTCATCCTCTTAGCAACTCAATCATTTATGTTCATGTATGTCATGGCCCTAGTGACCTCTCAGACATCCCAGGGCTTTTTATATGGTGTGCCTTATTGAGGATAGAAGCATGCATCCTTTTTTATGTTTGTCCACTCCTTCCTCTCCTATTCCTCATCCCTTCCATCCTGTAAACCTAGCAACAAAGGTGGACTGAGCTTGAGTCCAATCCAGTTGATTTTTAATTTTTTCATGATTCTTTTGTACAAGGGATTTCCTTTCCAATGCATTCATCAACCTTTCAGGAGAGTGATACTCCTTGATTTGGAGATTATGAGGTAAGGCATTCCATCTTCTCTGGCAGGATTGTCGGCTTTCTGTCCCTAACAACCTGAGTGTGTATTTAAAATGAGATATGGCCCGCTCTTGTGTGGAAAGGTATCTGGGTGCCAGATTAGCATCATTGGAGATGATGTTATGATTACTAATGAAAACCACTGGGCTTACTGATATATAGTGCTCCTTTTTCTTCCTTTGCCATTATTTTCTTTACTTATTCAACTCTAGCTTCCCACTGAGTCATCCAAGATGCTAGGGCCATCAGTTGCATGTCCCCTAACTTTGCATTGGAGTCCCAAACATTCATATCAGTCAATATGAGGTTATTCATGTAGAACTCAGCCAATTTTTCTTTGTCTTCTATGCTACTTTGGTCACATAATTCAATGAATTTTTTGTAGTCTTGAAATGACATGGATCCATGTTGTGCTCGGGTGTTAATTTGGAATTTCATCCAGTTCCATTTGAAAAAGAGTACATAAGACTTGGATGGATGTCTCCACTTTAATGCCTCCATGGAGAGGCTTTCCATTGTGGCCAGTTGGGTTTCCTTCTCCTGCAGCTTCTCCCTCAACCATATGTTCTCTACCTGTAGTTATTCCCTCATTGTGGTATCTCTCTCTCTTAACTCACTAAAATATTTTCCCATTTAAAGGACCCTTTCTTCCATGAGTCCCACATATTCCTCCTTTTTGGACTTAGTGATATGCATCCATATGTGGGTTCTTCCTCTTTCTGCTTCAAGTTCAAAGAAAAGTGGGATTGCAAAATTTTCGAGAATAACTCTCCGTCCTCCAATGAATTTATAATAAGAGCTCAAATTAGATTGTGGACAAGGATCCTATAGCTCTAGGAAGTCCTCAAATGTTTTTTGGGAAGCTTCCCCATCCTGTAGATGTTTTTTGACCTTTGGCACCTTCTGCCCCTCATATAGTACCTTTTGTTCTTCTTGTAGCACACTCTGTTCTTCATGTAGCACACTCTTATTTTCCTATAGTATGCTTTGTTTTTCGTGTAGCTTCTCCTTAGAGCTTTAAGGCACACTCGATTATGGAAAATTTAGAAGCATGTTTTATGGGTAGATTTAAAGTAACAACACCTTTCCAATTTGGTTGAAGACCGTTGTTTCCCTTTCAAATACATTAACTACTGATATGGAGGCATTCGATTGCGGATTGAGTTGTCCACAAAAGAATTCAATCGATAACAGTCATCCTATTTGTCATGCCACAAAACCATTCAGTTTAGTAATGTTTATCCAGAATTTTTCTATCTAACAACATAAATTAGTTAGGATTTCCCTGGTTGCAAGTAAAACTTGTTTAATTCACACAATGTAGGGGAGTAGTATTTCATCCTTCTTTGGAATATGTGTTGATTCTCAACTTAGCGTCCCCTCACATTTGTCTTTTTCCAATTCTAAAATGGTTTTTCCATCCTTCACGGATACTGAACTAAGGTGTTATATGCTCTTTCTAGAAACGACTGCAAGCAGGAAAAATTGCAAGACTTTAGATACCCGTAGAAGGGAACAATTTCGACATTAAAGCACCGTTTTAAGAGGGAGACTGGAGTAAGACAAAATCCGGTTAACAGAGAAAAAAGGAAAGAAGAAAAGGATTTTTTTTTCTTCTATAATAGAATTATGGTAGTAGGGAAACCTAATCCCAAGACGACGCAATCCGGAGGAAACATTGATGCCATGTGGTATGCTTCACGAGGGTAGAGGAAACGTATAGATCTTACTTTTTTCTCTAAATATTGAATAGCCAGAGAGCCAATAGATCCATCTTCCGCTAACTAAGTCAATGAGATCCTTGTGTAATGCACTGACTCATGGGTAATCGAAAATCAAATCTGTAGGGTAGGGTGGAATGAAACCATTAATTAGTTGCTCTGGTTGTTTTGGAAATAAATTGTGATTTTTATGTCTGTTGAAAGGAGATCAGCATTCTCTAGTATTGAGATTTTATGTGTTGTTTCCAATTCAGAATGAATTATATTGATACATGGTTATCCGGTTACGAACAAAGTAAAGTAATTGCAAAGTTTTGCAAAATTCTGCCCATATCCATTCAATCTGAGTTACTGAAATCGGGTTTTACCCTCTTTTGTGAGGGAAACCTGTCAAGTATGTTATTAAAATTCTTCAAGAAAATGGCGGCATTTGCTGCATTAAGGGCCAATTTTTCCAAGTCCCTATTTAGAATGTTAACGCCTTTGTTCTATAGTGGAGGAAAGGCTGCTGTTTTGGTTCACCCGCTCCAAAATGAGACTGGAACATGGTCCAGATCCACGACAACCTTCAGTCGCACGAAACTAGTAAGGGTAAGGGTGCAGTAATTAAATTATGAGCTATTTTTTTAATGCATAACGTACCCCATAAGAATATGCATACCTTCTGTTATTCTCTCCTCGAAGTTTCATGATTACATTATGTGTTGAAGGTTGTAATTTTATTATGTTTTTCATACGACAAGTGTCATGGATGAATGAGGATGATTTCTAAACTCATTATGTGCTTATGATCTACTACATTTGTACACTTACATGCATGGATGAATGAGGATGATTTCTAAACTCATTATGTGCTTATGATCTACTACATTTGTACACTTACATGCATGGATGGCTTAAATTTTCCTTATTCATGTGATTGCATGTATGAATGGCTCATTTTCTTGCTTACAACGAGTTGTAATTGTGTGCTTACATGCATGGATAGCGTAAATTTTCACTATTTATCATGGTTTAAAAATTGATTTAAGATACTTAACACATGATAGACAAAATTTTAGATGGTTATAGTCGAGCTTGATGAATGAAAAAGGTTGGATTTAATCCTTGCACTTATATCAATTTTCTCAAGTCTAAGTATTGTGGGTAGCTATAGTAGCATTGTGGGAGAGGGAACCTTGAAAGGCTATATGGAAACAAATAATTTTGCAATGTGTTATATAACATAGAACCTTGTAGTGTTGTAGTGGAATAGAGAGTAATGCAAAGAAATGATAGGAATTAGCACATTGATTCTTTCAATAAGTAGAAATGGTCAACTATAAATTGGTTACTATTTGATTGTGCTACTTACTAAGAGTTAGAAATTACATGCAATTAAACAGGATGTTATACCCACAGTGTTAATGAGATATCAAATTAAGTAACATGTAGTACATATGCAATAAGAATATATATATTTGAAATAGAGGTAAGAGAATGCTCAAATACTAAATTCTTCGATATAAGAGGAGTAAATCATATAACCATCTTTAGGAAGAATAATTGATATATTATGTAATGAAAGTTATGAATAATTAATGGTGGTGAATAAGTGATTTTTAGAGTATGGTTATTGTATTAAGAATTTGGAGGATTTTAGAGATACATTCATCATATTATCTTACACATATTAAAATTAAATTATGAGTTGTATGATTTCTATGCAAGGAAATAACTTAATAACATACAAACTAATGTCGGTAAAGATAATCCAACCAAGGACATGACTTGATGGAATAAATTTTATACTCCTAGAGATCTTAAGAAAGGATCAAATATGAAAGGAAGAAATTTTGAACTCTTACAAGGTAACTAACAAACCAAAATAGATAAAATAGACAATTGTTTTTCCCATAGATCATGGCCGACATGAGGAAAAATAAAAAATAAAAGTATATAGATGGAATCTATATAAGTCATAGAAAATAAGTTCTTGAAATTCTATCAAAAGTATCTAAAATTGATGGTTAATTAATTGGTTTCCATCCTAGAAGATATTCTGAAGGTTTTCTTTAAATTATATTTATTCATGAAATTTCCATGAATTTTCATTAAGCTCATGAAAGATAGGTCCTTGTACATGGTATGAGACTGTATTTTTATTATCTAAATTTTCTTTCAATTTAATATTATTGTGTTGATTGGTGCATCTACATGTAATGATGCAATTCATTTTTGGATATGGTTTTTCCAGTGGTGGAACTGTTTAATTCACCCTGATGGGGAAATTGCTCCAAATATACACTATTAGAGGGGGCTTAACCTTACTAGGTTATTATTCATATATTCAGTAGAAATATGCATATTTAGTTAGATAAGCTTAGTTTGGAACCTACAGGTTTCCTTTTAGTAAATAAATATCTAAATAATTATAACCAAGATAGATAATAGACACAAATTATATTTCCAATCTAGACTGACCTAGGGTCAAAGTTATGAAGTATATGCACACATGACTACAACTCACTATATGCATGAAGATATCATACATTAATAATTTTATGACCTTCATAAGTAGGTCAATGGGATGGGCACCCAAAAGTACAAATACATAATGGGAGTGTAAAATCAAATCCTAGTGCTTGTCGGTCAATAGTAGAAAAAGAGTATAAGTTGAAGGGCACATTCACAAGTGTCAATTATTATAATTAAAAGTATGCAACATAAAACTTCACAACCTTAAATATATAAACGAGGTTCTCCTAATATAGCATAAATAGGAACCTTTCAAATATACAACAAGAAGGAGATGCTTCTAGTAGAATGATGGTATATCTTACAAATGTACTTTTTGTGGGAAGTGATAAGATAAAAATGATCTACATGCTTCTACTATATATAAACAAATTATACATGATTTACGAAAAATAGAAATGACAAAAAAACTAGATATGGTGGTGCTTAATGCATTTGAAATAGAAATAGAGAAATTCAGAGCAACCTAATGACTAACAAGAATTGTACACTAGGTTCGAAACATGACTTGTCTAAATTAATAAAAAATAAATTGGTAAACCAAAAGGTTTCACAATAATACAATGTATTATTGTAGTAAAATAATACATGCACCAAGTAAGGTGTCCGTGTAACATATAAAAAGTTCTAGGGATGAAGAGATAGGATAACAAACCATGCAACAACTCATTGTTAAATCTATAGGATGCTTCAACCATATTGATGGCTAAGTGGTGGTAGTAATCAAGATTGTTGTGTACAAAGATAATTGGTTTAATAAAATGATATCTAGCAAATCTATTAAAATTAATTGACAATCGTACAATTAGAGATGCATATTTTGTACGCTATTTCCTATCAAGCAATATGGGAGAAGTCTACCTGCCAGATTGTATGGATAGTGTTGTGTGGGTTTGAATATGACAACATAACAATTATTGCATAAAATATTTATTTTGAAGAATTTGATAATTGAATTGGTTTCCAAGAATGAATTATATTCTACCTAGTCATGATCTAGTGTTAAGGTATGTAATTACCCAAGTTGACACCTTGGTACACATAGTACCTTCGAAATTAAGAGATTTGGGAATGTGAGAACATAACAACCTTCGTTTATGACTCATGTATGGGAGGTGTATGTACATTCATACTGATTGTTCCATTGGTGGGGAATATACATTGAATTATTCATGGCCAACAAGGTGTTGGAAGTAGTGTTAAAAAGAGAAAACAAGAAATCATATGACATAAATAGCTTATGTGTGGAATACTTTTGAGTACCAAGCAATTATTTTCTTGGCAAAGTTATTAGACTTCAAATATAACATTGAATTCCATATTGGACTAACTATCATAGTCAATAGTATGCTTTATGATTAAGAAGAGGTCATATTCCACTATTATTAAAACCTTGTCTAAGGGACAAATTCAATCCCCAAAACTCAAAGATATTGGTATTGTAAAGTTGTATTATGCATAATTACATGTTATCATTTTGTTGAAACTTCATGCAACTACAAGATACATGAAAAGGATTAGTTAAATAAAAGCACTTGAATAACTTGACATATAAAATTTCATTTATGCTCTCATTGAAGAAGTCGAATAGGTCCATAGATTCGTTATTCCCCAATCAAAAAACTGAGCATGGTTTGATTGGATTTGCCTAAAGGTAGTGTTGATAAATAAAGGAATTTTTTGCGTTGACTTGATGTTATACTAACATTGTCTGGAGACATGTGGATGAGGTACATGTCATGCATGTGATGTTATGGACATTTTGTATTGTGTAAACGTTGCACTGGTTTATATGGTATTGGTGTGGATGAAGGTATTGCATGAGGTTGGATGACGTGTATAGTTGTATGTGTGTGATGCACACTATGTGTATGTGCACATGGTTGAGGAGAAGACACTAGATGGTTTTCTGGTGTTACAACCGATCCAGAGTGTGTGAAAAATAAAGACATAAGTGGAAGTTAAGGAGTGATTCAAGGATAAGTATAAGTGTTTTATGTCAATTTTGTATACATGTCATTTGTGATTTGGGTCATGTGATTTATGATTTGATGGTTATGTTTTGAGCTAACCTAATGTGATATTTTTATACATGTTGATTGGCAAAATGTGTTGTTTTGAATTGTTGTGACTAATGCAGGGAGACTGCAAGAGGTAAGTGTTCGACAAGAACACAAATGCATTGGAAGAACATTCATTTCTTCATATTATTTAAATACAATGAAAATGAGGAATGATAGTTAAATGGTGGGCAACAGTAACCCATAGTTACTCAGAGAGTAGTACTATTATATCAAGTTATGACACTAACTATGGTAAATAAAATTGAGTTTCATCCTTGGGTATGGGGTTCCCCTGCTCTAGCACTGATCACATGTACTGGTATACCGTCTTGCATCATGGTGGGGAGTGGGGCAATAATAAGTAGCTTTTAAATCTTTGAAAGTTGTTCTCTTGGCAGCAAAATGACCTCCACAAGGCCCATCATGACAGGATGAGAGGATTTCAAAGACTTCCTCTTCCTTGAAAAATCTCCTTAAGACCTGATCTGGTCTCAGCTTGAAGATATTTCCCGCAATCCAAGTGAGGGGTGCTCTTCCTTACAATTCCTCTCTTCTCCCTAGATGACAACTATGGAGGCAATCTTGTAGCCACTAGGTAGTTTTCTATGTCAGAAAACCATGGGGAGAGTACTGAGATAGAAAGTATGTGATCATCTAGAAGCTGGTCATTGACCATCCCTTCATCAGCTGCAGGCAAAGAAATTGTAGACAAAAAAAATCTGCAACTACTTTTTCTTTTCATTGCTTGTTAATGATAGTTAAATCAAACTCTTGTAACAATAGAGACCATATAATGATTCTAGCATTCACATCAGGCTTGTCAATCAAGTAATTGATAGTTGGATGGTTAGTATACACAAATGTTTGGTATCCACTGATGTAGTGTCTAAATTTTTTTAAAGGTTGTACAACAGCTAGGAGTTCTTTCTGAGTTACAGTGTAGTTCAATTCATCCTTAGACAAATTTTTACAAATGAAGTAAATGGCATAAGGTAACTTATCATATATTTTTCCTAAATCTTCCCCCAAAACTCTTTCAGATGCATCAGCATGGATATGGAAAGGAAAATCCCAATTTGGGCCTCTACATATCGGTTCAATGGTTAATTTCTCTCTCTAGATCTCAAGGGCATCTTCGCAGTTATATGTCCACCAAAATTCTAAGTCCTTGGCCAGCAACTCAAACAACGGTGAAGGCACTTTGCTAAATTCCTTGATAAATCTCATATAGTATCCATCTAAGCCCAGGAAACTCCTAACCTCCCTCTTCTTTTAAGGAGTAGGGGTCATTTCTATGGTGGCAAATTTGTTTGCATCCACTTGTATTCCCTCTTGAGATATTGAATGGCCAGGGAGAGTCCCTACATTCATTAAGAATTCACACTTCTCAGGACTAATCGAGAGGTTCATTTCAATGCAATTCTTTAGGACTTTCCCCAGATTAGAGCCTCCAGGAAGTCACACCCATAGGGAGTGAAATCATCCATGTAGATCTCTATGGAGTCATGGACCAGCTCAGTAAAGATGCTTAGACCTACCCTATGAAAAGTGGAAAGGGATTACATAAACTAAAAGGAAGGAACCTATAAGAAAAGGTGCCCCAAGGATAGGTGAATGTAGCTTTGTCATGGTCCTCGGGGCTAATATAGATTTGATTGTAACCACTAAATCCATCCCAGAAAGTGAATAACTTCTTCCCCGTAGGCATCTAAAAATTGATCAATGAAAGGTAAAGGGAAATGGTCTTTCTTAGTGGCTCTATTCAACCCTCTATAATCCACACAGATCCTCCACTTCCCATTCTTCTTTGGGACCAAAACTAGAGGGGACAACCACTTACTATATAATATGGGCTATATGAACCCTGCATCCAACAACTTTTGCAACTCTTCCTTTAGTATGCCCTTGAGGGATGGGTTCATTATCCTATGAGTTTGGCACACAGTTTTTCATCCATCCTTCGTGTAAATGCGATGAGTACAAACCGAAGGATGCACCCCTTTCATTTGTTTATAGCTCCAAGTAAAAGCATCTAATTTCTCTCTCAACATTTTTCACAACTTATCTTCTTGTTTGGCTGAGAGATAGGGGTTAATATTCAAGGTTCTAGATGGACCAAATTCTACAACTTTGACATGTGTAGGACTTGGGTCAACTAGGCATAACTTAGTCTAAGGATTACCCTCAGATTCCTTCACAAGCTCAACAAGAGGCATCGTATTGGGGGGTTGGTTCTGGAGGATTTGGTCAATGAGGTCATCTTCATCATGGTTCCCCCTCCTATAACAACATCTAGGGTACAGATTGGATGGCATGCTGCATGATACACTCAATATTCCCCCTCTTATTCTAACCATAGGGGTAAGTCATTCTCAATGGATGGCTGAGCAGGGGAGTACAATAACAATTGTTTGGACAAATGCCCATTCTTAATGGTCATGTGCCTATCCCTGCAACATATGTAAGCATCATAAATGGCTAACCATGGTCTTCCTAGGATGAGAGGATAACCACTGAATTTGGTTTTGGGTTGGAGAAACAAGAAGTCAATAGGATACTCCCATGAGTCAATAGAGACTATTACATCCTCAACAACTCCCTCAGGAGTCAGTATAGATCATCTTCAAGTTTCAACATTGTAGTGGTATTTCTCAAGGATCCTTGGAGGTTTTGTTTTAGCATGGTTTCTTTAGTCATCATGTTGAGGAAGCCCCAATATCAATCAAGGTGTGAGGGAAAATGATTCCATCAATGTGCACATCTACCACATGACATACAGGGTCAAGATATTTTGGACAAATTATTCTCCCTAAAATCAAATCAGATAATTGTCCAATAACATTGATGGTGGGGATGTCTCTTTTTATCCTATGAGGGTGTTTGAAACATTTCTCTTTGATAAGATTATTGTAGATGGGAACATCATTAATAGCTTGGAAGAGGGGTATTTTAACACACAAATTCTTCAATTCTCCTAGAAGTTTAGTCTCTTCTCAGGTGTGCTGTTAGAGTGGATCAATCTCTCAGGAAATGAAGGTGGATTTACTTGAGGGCTGCTCTCTTCCTTTTCCTATTCAGGATCCTTAGGTGGAGATGGAGCTTGGTTATCTAGGAGAAATCTTCTAGACCTAAGGTTTATTTCTTGAATCTCCACAACATAGGCAGGGAAATATGTCTCTCCACTATAGAATTGTTGTGCCTTCTTATTTTTTGGGCTCAAATTGGCTTCAATAAGAATTTGAGGTTGCTTGGGTTGAGTAGGATGAGCGATTTGTCATTGAGATGGGGGAGGAGGTAGTAAATTAGGAGGTTGGTTGAGTTGAGGCCTCCACCCATGTGATGGGTTATTCCACTGAGGATGTGGAGATGTATATGGCTGAAATGGTTGATTGATAGAATGGGGAGGATATTGAGGTGCATCAGTTCAAGAAGGAGGTGTGGACCATGATGGATGAGTGGAAGAGTTCCAAGGTGGCAAGGGTGCATTCTGGTTAGGATGGTAATAATAGTAGGATGCACCTTTCAAGCCCTGCTCATATGGACAAGGTCCTTGAGACCTCCTTTGATTGATAAAGCAAAGTTTCTCAGCCCCACCTTCTGCCCCTTGGTATACAACTTTCAATCCAAGAAAAGAAGGACACTTATCTGTGGCTTGGTTTTCCTGACTGATTGAGCATACCTCTATTAGATTTAATGGATATTCATTTCTGGGGTTCCTTCTAGTGCATTTAGAGAAAAAATAGTTAAGGCGCTCTCTGCTTCCTCTTGTATCCTCTTGATCTACATGGTATCTATTTTCAAAGCAAAGGTATGGATCATTTCACTTTTAAGGTCCTCCAACATGTTTCCAATTTCATTTTTGAAGGATGTAGTGGAGGGAGAGGAACTGACCAAAGCTTGACTAGCCATACCCTTCTTCTTAGCGGCCCTAGAATGGTTTTGGAACACTGTTTTGATTTCCTCATAGGATAATTGATATATGTCTCCCCCAGAAAGCATGTTTATGGTTTCGAGCATATCCTCCAGGATCCCTTGCAGAAGAACTAACTTGAGTGATGTAGGATCAAGGGTGCATACATCCCTCCTATAATTGAGATGAAACATTTCCTCATAGTCATCTAAGGATTCATCAGGTCCAAGTGTCATTCTCAAGATTTCTTCTTTGGTTTCTTTGGATCTATAGCAGTCCCCATACCTCCTCTTAAAGGTTTGTTGTATTTGATCCTAGGTAGTGATGCTATCCCCAGATAGACCCATAAACCAATGCAAGGCTTCATCCTTAAGGGTATATGGTAATAACTTCAGCTTATGTTCATCAGAGTTATAGTCATAAGTCCTATAGGCAATAACAAAATCAAACATAAAAGTATCTGGGTCCTAAGAGTTTAAGCCATGGAAGTGAGGACGGGCAGTAGGGCTTATATTCAAGATTCAGACATCTCCATTAGTTTCTCTAATATGGGAAACATACCCATTCCTGTTTTCAACCATGGTTTGGGTACGTGAAATGGATTCTTCTTCTTCCTCAATAGGCTCTTCAAAAATCTCAAGTTTTTCACCTACGGGGTCTTCTAACTCCCTATAGTTAGAAAGGGAAGTTGATAGTCACTAAAGAAGAGTGAAGATTGGTTGTTTGATGGTGTAGGGGTGTTTGGTAAGAATTTCCCTTGAGTATCTCTCCTATGAGGCATCAAATATATTTTGTTCTTTTGTGATTTTTTCAAAATTGAATGCAAAACATAAAGAAATGCTTAAGCATAAATAAAATCTACCTATACACCTCCCTCATAGTGAAACAAAAAAAATTTGAGACTTGGTATTGCACCAAAAGTGTTGCAACTCCCAAAGACTCCTCAACTATATCTATTAACTTGGGGTTTGTACAAGCTTAGAGATGACAGTGTTGTTTACACAGTGGATGGAATTCTACTCATGCCACCCTCAACAGGGTCATTTGATCATTAGGGTTCCAAGACCATTCTTCTACTGAATTAGGGGAATTAACTACTAAAAGTGCAATTCAAAAGTTAGCCCTAGTGTAGAAAAATTAAATGCTTTTCAAATCCAACTTGTAAAATTTATCCACTTGTAAATGCTATTGAATCAATTCATGAAAAAAAACACAAGAGTTTTGCTACCCGCAGAAAGGAAACTACACTAACTACAATCAACCATCTAGCTATCAAATTCACTTGAAAACAAAATATTATTCTACCAACTCACAAATCAATATTTTATTCATCATTTATCTAATTCAAACTTTCATATTAAGTGATTTCCTATTAACCAAATCTGTGATGAAGAAAATAATGTTATTTTCTCTTGTAGTGAAGGAAAAGGAGTGGAGGGAATGGCCTAGGCGGTACCTCTAATCATGGAGTCCAAGCAGGTGGGTCAACCTATTCCTAAGCTAAGCTATCCTGTCATTACAAGTAAAAACAAGAACAAAACAGGCTGCTACATGCATGCTACAAGAAGCTAATACACAGTTCTTGTATTGCTACAGTAAGTCTTGTAATGCTACATGAATTTTTCTGAGAGGGTTTAGATGGTAAGGATGATGGGATAAAGTGATGATGAGATGGATGAAGGTTGTGTTGGATGGATGGAAGGTGACCAACACCCCTAGACAAGTTCAACACTTCAAGAAGGCCATTTTTGGACTAAGATGGCTGCTCACAATGACGAAAAAATTAGAGATCAAGGAAATTGTTGGGATTCATCAAAAGAGAGTGGATAAGTCCTATATGGTGATTAGAGTTTTAACTAGTTATTAAACCTTCTAATATTTAATTTTCAACCAAGACTCATAAGCACAAATTGTACTATGTTTTTGGCTAAAGATTAAGTTTAGAGTATGTAATTTTCCTTGATAATGATTGTTAAGTATAGAATGATGAAAAAACCACTATCAATTAAGAAAACTAGCACTCATCTCATTCTCAGAAAACATAAGCAATATAAAGGGAATCAACTTAACTCAATCCATTTTTGTTCCTTATTCTAAATCTCTGCAATCAAAAGAAAAACTTACTGAAACCAAAGGCTTAATGAAATTTACTCTAAGAACAATTCTTGAAATAAACCCTTTTCAAAATAGGAAGTTAAAACTCTAATTATTCAAAAGGAAGAGGTAAGAAATCATCGGAACCTAATATTTGAGAAACCAAAATGTAATGCTACAACTTGAAAATGAAAACCAAAATCAAATCCTGAACTCTCAAGCTAGACTATTCTGGCTCATAAATAAAATGCACTCAAATCACACAGTGACAAAGACTGATTTTGAAATCAACTTAAACTGATCTATTGGTGCTTAAAGGAAAAATAAATCTTAACGTAATTCTCTAAGTTTCTAAATGAAATCAAATTGTTGTCACACTGCTAAAAAATCAGTCTTTATGCTATAGCACTGCGAATGGGAGTCGAACTTATTCTATCATGCGAGAATAAATTGAAATTATCCTATGATAATTTAATGAATCAAATTGATTCTCTAGATGAAATGCTTTGAAGTAAACCATGCTGCTTGAACTAAATCATAATGCTTGAAACAAATCAAACAATTCAAATTGCGGAAATGAAGAACACAACACCTATCACTACCAACCACGAATTCGTTTTCAATCACAATCAAAACCTTCGAAACCATAAATCAACCACTCAATTATACAAAAGGAATTACTCATTCACACTCATACCATACATCATAATTTACATGGGTAAACTCATAGGAATTGTGCTTCTTAAAATTCAAGAATCGATTGATTTTCTCTATCATGGACACTCCAATTATAAATATGAATAAATTCTACTTAAGTGGAGGAACAAAGTATGGTTCTGTGTTAAAATATAAGCTCAGGTCATAAAATGAATCAGAGATCTTTGTTTGGTCAATTTAGTGATGTCTAAATTGCAACTTTTAAATGTCAACCCGGGGCTCGTAAGCTGATGAAGTGAGGTGTACTATATGTACTTAGGTAACTGTTTTCTTAATCTTTTGTCATTTTTATCTTTTTAGTTTGTTTTTGATTGTATCTTTCCTAATGTGATGTGATGGAGATGTAATAAAGCGAGTGAATGTGGGTGATTGTGATGATTTCTATGTGATTTCTTGAAACTTAAAGAGTATTCTAAAAGGAAACTTGAACAATAACTGAAATAAAATCAAAGCTTAAAATCAAATAAAGGACTAATGGCATCGGCCCAGTATCTCTGCTGCTGATGAAAATGAAAATGAAATCTATATTAACTCAATGAAAAGCAAGAACAACTACTTTATACTACTTTACACTATTTTAACTCTTCATTAAAATCCAATCAATGTGAAATCTAAGTGAGACAAATCACACCATTTTAACCTTTTCTTAATCATATGAGAACAATTATGAACAGGTCAGCAATGTGAGTCTTAAAGCAAAATAAACCAAGCTGCACTAAGTGATATTTTGGCTCTCAATAAAGATATTGGATTATGGAAAAAGAACCATCAATAGATGAACAACTTGATAACTACTGAGCAGAAACTAAAGTGCAAGTTAAAGAAATGATACTAATGAAAATCAAACTGCAGAAAAATAAAGGTCAGCAGCCTAGAAAAGATGATCACACATGCCACTAGTTGTACAAAGAAAAGAAAGAAAATTATCTCGGGCTCGCCTAAGAAACCTGCATAACACACTGATCAGTCATGAACAAAAGTGCATAAATGTAAATCAACAGAATTCAAAGTTTATGTACAACTATTATACATGTTGAAAACACAGCAATTAAAAGACATTTGTACTGCTATTATACATGAAACAAGAAAAAAAGAAATGTTGGAAATTAAAAGTAAAACTACTGTACAGTGGCTACCGCAAACAGGGGCCCTCTGCCTACTTTAGCCAATCCAAAGAGCAGTTACACACTTAGAAACAAAACAGTCTTCTCATGTATTAATCATCAAAATGTCAAGTACAGTGGGGAGCTCAAAATTACAAAATGATTACAGCCATGACTAACTATCCAGCGTTCAAAGATGCTTTATTTATAACAGAGGAAAGCAAACTGACTTAACAAAAACTAAGCTATTCAAGCAGCTGTGTAAAAACACGTAATCTGGCTGCGTCCTCGGATTTAGGCAACGGTCGTTGTGGGAATTCAATCTTCTGTTGGATTCGTGTTTCCCACTGTCTTTGTGGCTGAGGAAGATGCCACCTGTTCTTCACGTGCTCCAAAACAGAACACGCAGAGCTGTGCCACCGCTAATGACTTCTGTTTGACCGTATTTGCCTCCTCGTTGACCATGGGTTTTTATGACCGGTTTGGGTGAGTTGGAAGGATACACACCATGTCCTTGGTTCCATGAACTTGCCCATGTGGCTCTTCTTCCCAGAGGAAACCTGGAACATATCATTTAATAAAACAGCTGCGGAATCCGAGGTTGGCTGCGGAAACCGGGATCAGCTGCGGAAACCCTGTGTGAGCTGCGGAAACGCAACACTTTGAACCAAAATTCTAAACCAACAACAGTCATTAGCATAATTAGCAAACCATGTAAAAAGTCCTAAAATACAATGATTTGAGAAATTTGATGGAGGGAATGAGTGGAAAAAGAAGGAAATGAATAGGAAAAGGAGGCTGAGAGGATGTGCGAAGAAGTGCAGGTTTGAGGCTCAGCATACCCCCACTGTGAAGTTGTTGCATGTCCTCATGCAACCAAAAATTTTTCATTGTTTTTCAATCCATGTGCTCGAATGCTTCTGCCAAAACATCTAGCCTTCTTCTCTTTCTCCTTGCTGCCAAAATTGTCCTTGGTTTTCTGACTAAACACTTGAATTTCAAATTGATCAATGCCCTGCTCAGCTTCTTACATTTTCTCTTCAATTTTCTGTTCTTCTTCTGCCAGAGTCCTAAGTGAAGCATGGTATTGTCATGGACAATTTTTTCCACCTTGCTTTGTTCTTTCAATGCTTCGTTTTCTTGTTTAATATGCCGGTTCAGGACTTCGAGCTCAAACACCTCCTATTTTAAAGATTGGACCTGTTCATCAATGGGAAATATAGTGCTTGGACCTGCAACTGATTGCTCCAAGGTCTCCAAATAATTGTATACCTCTTGCTGGTCAAGGTCAATTTCAGGTGTTCTTCTTGGGCTATGTTCAAAATCAAATTCTGTTTGAGGTTCTGGATGAAAGGGGCTCTCTTCACGTGGAGGAGTGGTCTCAACACGTGGAGGACTCGACTCAAGGTCAAGCTGAGTTGGAGCCTTTTCATGTGTACCTTCTCCCAAATCAATGAAATGTGATTGTTTTCCTTTAGTCACACTCATTTTTTCTTTAAGTCTACTACTTCTTCTCACTTGTGCACTAATGCTCTTTTGCTGGGCACCCTGTTTTTCTTTCTGTTTCTTCTTTGAGAGGGCAGCAGCTTGAAGTTGTGCTAGTCTATCAGCCAAGGTTTGAGAGTCTTCTTCTACTAAAGGTTCAGGTGATGGATATGATTCTTGAACAATTGTTTTCCCTTTATCCTTTTTCTGTTTCTTGGTTTTATCTCCCCTTTCCTCTTCTTCTTGAGCAATTTCTTGAGTTTCTACTGTGGGAGGATCTTGGGCTGCAACATTTCTTTCTCTTCTCCTACATCCTTTTGGGATTCTAGGGGAACTACTAGAGGCTTCAGTCACCTCTTGGAAATGGTTTCTGATTAGAAACTTTTCCCATGTATCCTTGTTATTTTTCAATTGCTCTTCTATGAGAATTTTAATGAACCCGTGATGATACAAGTGGGGTTCAATATGGCCTACATTCTTTTGGACAGTGGAACTCGTTTTCTTTAGGCTTGCTAACAGAAAGTGGGGTAAATTGAGGGCATGGCCTTCCATGAAATTCATCATAATCCTTGCATGGTACATATACATAATGCCAAAGCGGCCCTCACATGTGATAAACTTTTGAACAAGTAATAACAATGCAGTCCATTCTTCCTTAATTACATGCACAGGAATCCCTTTAGTGAATATTGAAGTGTCCATACCTGGGTTCTTAAGCATGTCTTTCCATCCCTGATCTTCCAACCCTCTGTTCTTAAACCATTTGTCTCCCTCTTGTGGTAAACTGGTTGCTGCTGCTATGGTGTTCTCTGTTATTGTGAATTTCAGGTCCCCTACTTCCACGATGTGTCCATTGAAGGATCGAGCAAATGCTTTCGTGACCTCCTTATTATACCCTCTAAATTTTTGAATAAACTTCAACCACTTTGCCTTCTTTAATGCTTCCTTCGTCTGTGGATGCCCTTTTAAATACTTCAGACCCTCAGGTTCAGCTCTAAGCAGCTTCCCCATCTTCAGCTCTCAACTTCGGCTGAAGCTTTGACTGTGTGTGGATGCTCAAGGAGGATGCTCACAGGAAAAATAGGTGGATTACGGCTGTAAGTGGAGTAGCCGTAACGTAATGCAAGGCGTATTGCAGAACTGTAATCGGTGTTTGAAACAGAGCTGTGGAGTTTGCGGCAGAAATGAGAGTGGAAATAGTGTGAGTACGAGGGAGTAGAAGACAAACATGAGAAATGAGTTCAATGCATGCGGAAATGTAGTGATAAGTGGACGGAATAACAACCGAATCCTTTAGAGTCGGGTGGCTTACGCACACGTCTCAGCATTGGCTGCGGAAATGATGGTAAGGAGAGTCGTGGTACATTGGGTTACGTCACGGAGGTACGGCCAATAAATGAAAGCGCAGCCCCATTTCGAGTTTGAATCAAGAGTGATTATGGAACCATTAGAAAGGTATGAGGTGGATTATCGTGGAGGAGGTATGGGATGATCTTGCCGAATCATTGCATTTAGTGGCTCTTTCCACGATTTAATAACTATGCATAAAATGACATTAAATTGTTGTTTGGAGAAGATTTTGATCATACCTTCATAAATTCGCCATTTGTTGATTAAGGTTGCTGACCCATTATTGCTTTTTGATCTTGCAGATGCCTCATATCCTTGCTATTCTTGGTGATGATGATACCTCTGACTGTGACTTTTGAAAACAGAGTGCTGCTGTAGAGACTGAGTGTGCTGGCTGTGGAATCATTTCGAGCTGCGGAAACTGGTGCGAGCTGCGGAAACGGTTCCCAGCTGCGGAAACTAAGACAACTCCCCTTTTTGCTGCACAAATTTAGTTAGAAAAACAACTAACTGAATGAAATAGTCCTGAGAGGGAATTTTATTAATGGAATGGAATGAAATGGAAATGGAATGGAGTGAAGTGGAATGGAGATGAAGATGAGATGGAGGTGAAGATGGAAATGACAAGTGAGGTGGAGTGAAGATGGAGAGAAAGAGATTTTTTTTTTTTTTTTTTTTGGGAAAATATAGAGTGTCGGGTGTCCCTGATTTTCACTCCATATTTTCTATATAAGACCGCCAATCTGAGATTGGTTTTCAGGCTTATACACATTTTTTTTCTCTATTTTTTTTTTTTTTTTTTTTTTTTCAGAAAGAAACAAAGACTAGGCTGATGGAGGAGAAGAATTCTTCTCCACCAGTCTCATTGCAGAATTCTCTTGAAACATTTTGACAAAGTCCTCTTTTGAGAGTGGCTTATGATAAATTTTCAATCGGTGGCCATTCACAATGAGAGGAGTTTGAAACTCATCAATAGTCTTGACTCGAACTGCTCCATTGCTAAAGACTTCATCAATCTCATATGGCCCAAGCCAATGAGTTTGAAATTTTCCTTTGAAGTCTTTAAACTTTGAATCAAATAATAACGCCCAATCTCCCTTTTGAAACTTCTTCTCTTTGATATATCTGTCATGCCACTTAGTTCTTTGGTGCTGAACTAGATCGGTCCTTAAAATTGCATCTTGTCTTATTTCATCTAGCTCATTTAGCTGCTCCATTTTGTGCTTTTGGGCTTTTGATAGACTCATCCCCAACTGAACTGCCATCTTGAAGGTCTTGACTTGGAACTCAATGGGGAGCAAGACTTCTTTCCCATAAACAAGTTCATAGGGAGAATGTCATGTTGTGTTCCTCCATGTAGTTCTATAGGCCCATAAGGCTTCAGGAAGCCTTTCTGCCTAGTCTCTTCTGTGGAGATGAACAGTTTTGGTGATGATGCTCTCAAGAACTCTGTTTGTGGATTCCACTTGACCATTTGCTTGCGGATGGTATGGAGTAGATTTTCTATGCTTGATTTTGTATTCTTCCATCAGCTTCTCCATCAAGTTAGATGTAAATTGACTTCCCTGATCTGTCACAATTTCTCTTGGGACACCAAAACGAGTAAAAATATCCTCAAAAAGAAATTGAACAACTGTATTTTCAGTGGCAGAAGGCAATGCCTTGGCTTCTACCCATTTAGTAACATAATCAGTGCAAACCAATATATACTCCTTTTGTTTAGATGGTGGATTAATAGGTCCAACAAAATCTAAAGCCCATTTCTCAAAGGGTTCGATGAGTACCTGTGGCTTTAATGGCATTTCATTTGAAAGAGTTGGTCTCCCAACTCTTTGGCAGCTGTCACACCTTCTAACATATTTTTTTGTATCTTTGAAGAGAGAAGGCCAATAATATCCTAAAGAAAGGATTTTATAGGCCGTCCTCTTGTCAGCAAAGTGTCCACCGCACAGTTCATCATGACATGCCTTAAGGATGTCAGGCATTTCATCTTCCCGAACACATCTTCTGATCACACAATCTAGCCCTGTTTTGAACAATTCATTAGAAATCCATGAATACTTTGAACTCTCCTGAATGATTTTCCTTTTCTCATTAGGAAATAAGTGTGGAGGTAGCTTCCCTGTAACCAAATAGTTAGCAATATCTGCATACCAAGGAGTTTTAGTAGTTACTGCAAACATATATTCATCTGGAAACTTATCCTCTACGGGAGAATCTTCGTTAGTATTTTGGATTCTAGACAAGAAATCAGCCACTATATTTTGTTTTCCTGGTCTATCTAACACATTAATATTGAATTCTTGTAAAAGTAAAAGCCATCTTGTGACTCTGCCATTAGTAACAGGTTTGTTCATGAGATATCTAATTGCAGAATGATCAGTATGGACAAAAGTTTCATAGCCAGTTATGTAATGTCTAAACTTGTTAATTGCATGAACAACGACTAAGAACTCTTTTTCAGTCACAGTATAATTTAACTCAGTGGGAGTCAAATTTTTACTGGTGTAATAAATGGCATAAGGAACTAAATCCTTTTGACCCAACACAGCTCCTAGAGCTGTATCTGAAGCATCTGTAGAAATATGGAAAGGATGTTTCCAATTTGGCCCTCTCAAAATGGGTGCTTCAGATATTCTTGTTTTTAGAGTTTCAAATGCAGATTGACAGTCAGGATCCCACTTGAATTCACACTCTTTTGTAAGTAATTTGAAGAGCGGAGATGCTATCTTGGTGAAGTTTTCAATAAATCTTCTATAATATACAGTAAACCCAAGAAAACTTCTAACATCTTTTTAACAATTTGGAATAGGTAACTTGGAGATGACTTCAACTTTTGATCTATCAACTTTAATTCCATCTCCTGAAATATGATGTCCTAAAGCAATCCCTTCAGTAAACATCATAAAGCATTTTTCATGACTTAATGAAAGATTTGTTTCCTTACATCTTATAAGGACTTTTTCCAAATTTTCTAATGCCTCTTCAAATGAATTACCATAAACTGTAAAATCATCCATATAGACCTCTACACAATCATGAATTAGATCAGAAAAGATTCCTAATACTGCCCTTTGAAATGTTGCAGTTGCATTACATAATCCAAAAGGAAGTACTCGGTAAGCAAAAGTTCCCCATGGACAGGTAAATGTGGTCTTGTCCTGATCTTCAGGTGCTACCTGAATTTGATTGTAACCACTAAAACCATCCAAAAATGAGAAGTACTTTTTGCCTGCTAAAGTATCTAATACTTGACCAATAAAGGGTAAAGGAAAGTGATCATTCAAATTTGCTTTGTTTAATTCCCTGTAATCAATGCAAACCCTCCATTTACCATTCTTTTTAGGTACTATAACCAAAGGGGAAACCCACCGGCTATCTGAAATGGGGTAAATGAAGTTTACATTAAGTAACTTTTGGAGCTCTTCTTTCACTATCTCCCTAAGGTTTGGATTCATCCTTCTTTGAGGTTGTCTGATTGGTTTACTATTTTCCTCAATGTAGATGTGATGAATGCAAGTCTTAGGGTCAATACCTTTCATATCGGTATACTCCCATGCAAATGCAGTAGAATGTTTTTGCAAGATTTTGGTTAGCTCCCCTTGTTGTGATTTTTCCAAGTTTCTGTTGATATTCAATGTTTTTCCTGGAAAAATCTCAATGGCAGAACTACCAAACTCTTCCATAGAGAAAAGAGACATTTGTCTAGATGATAGACACTCAATGTCAGAATCCAACTGAAATTGTGTGGAGTCATATTCTAAAGATGGTTCAAAATTTTCTAATGTGTTCAGAATTTGACGATCTTCACTAACCTCAGAAATGGTAAAGACAGGTTGTATAGTATCTTCATCATCAATCCACTCATTATCCCCTATTTCTGTAATTGCTTTTGCTGGAGGATACAGATTGAACTTCTTTGTCGAATTACCATCAGAAATATACATATCCCCAGACCTACAACTTATGAAAGCATCAGCTGTGGCTAGCCAAGGTCTTCCTAAAATAATAGGATGTCCTCCTAGATTACTCTTGGGAGTTAAAATCATGAAATCCACTGGATATTCCCAAGAGTCTAGGGAGACTGGAATGTCTTCTAATACACCATCTGGTTTAATAATTGATCGATCTGCCAATTGCGATAAAGTAGGTGTAAAAAGAAGATTAGGAAGTTTTAGTTGTTCCATTGTCTGTCTACTCATAATGTTAATAGCAGCCCCTAAATCAATCAAAGTATTTGGTATTTCTACCCCATTGATATGTGTTTTGACAATTGGACTACCAGGGTCTACATATTTCTGCATAGTAATTTTTCCCATCATGATATCTGCAATTTTTCCTACCAGGTGGATCCTTCTGGTATCTCTTGGTTTCCTTCCTGGTCTTTTAAGGCTCAACTCCTTTATTGTTTTTGCTAGAATAGGAATTTCCTTAATGGCTTGTAACAAGGGAATCTTGATACAGACATTCTTCAATTCATATAAAAAATTATAGTCAGGCAACCAAATTTGTTTTTCCACTCCTTTGTCAATTTGTAATCTTTCTGGAAAAGGAGGTGTGGATAAAGATGTAGGTTGCTCAACTATGGGAGTTGTGGGGGTTAATTCTTTTTATTTTTCTTTTTGAGTGTTTGGGTTTTGAAGAGATGCTTCAGAACCCTTATTGGCTTCAAGAGATTCTTCCTCAAAAATGCTTTGCTTTTGATCATTTATAGAAGGCTTATCTAAGACTCTACCTGATCTAAGTTGTACTTCATTGAGAGGAACAATTATATAGGTAGGAAATGGTTGACCTTCCAACATGTAAGCATTTTGAGGATTTTTATTATTGGGGTTTGGCAATGGCTGAGAAGGAAGTTGATTTGACTTCTGTTGGAATGGAAGCAAGAGTTGAGAATTTGGATTTTGTTGAGAAGGTTGTTGTTGTTGAAATGGCAATGATAGTTGTGGATTTTGATTTGGAAGTTGTGGAGCTTGTTGGTTTTGAAAAGATGGAGGATATTGGTAAAATTGAGCAAATCTCCCATAAGGATTTTTCATACCTTGCACCCATGATTGAAAAGGATTTTGAGGTTGGGACCAAGGTTGTTGCCAAGGATTCCAATTTGGTGGGGGTTGAAAATTCATAGAGTTGTTAAACCCTTGATTTTGTTGCCCCTGCCAAGGTCTCCTTGCAACAAAACAGAGAGATTCGAGTGTATTTGGATCTTCTTGAAAGACAGCTTTGAGCCCAGGGATAGAAGGACAATCCTTGGTCTCATGATTCTCTGAACAAATTACACATGTCTCTACAACTTTTGCATCCAAGGGACATTCCCTTAGAGCATGTTTCTTTCTACACTTTGGGCAAAAGATGGCCAAAGCCTCAGCTTCTGCTTTCTGCTTATTGTGAATCTTAAGGGTGTCTAATTGTTCACTAAGACTTCCTAAGATATTAGTTTTAAATTCATCAAGCATATTTCCAATCTCAGCCCTGCTTACTGATCCAGTTGCAGATTTGTTTGCTCTAATGAGAGAAGGATCTCTAGGCCCTTTTTGAGTTTTAGACTTCCCCCTTGAGAGATGGACACATAGTTCTGCTATATCATTGAGTGAAAGTTGAGATATATCTCCCTTTCCCATCATGTTCAAAATATCTATCCATTCATCTCTAATGGCTTTCAATAGAAGGGCTTTTAAGGTCTCCTCATCTAAGTTTTTCATTTTTGCTCTTTTCAAATTGTATTGAAATATTTCAAGCAAATCCTCCAAATTTTCATCTTCTTTTTGCATCATTTTGAATACCTCATCCTTGTGATTGGTGGGCATACAATAGTCCATGTACCTATCCAAAAATGTTTGTTTCATATCATTCCAAGACCTAATGGACTGAGTGAGTAATCCCATGAACCACTTCAAGGCTGCTCCTTTCAATGTTGAAGGGAACAGTTTGAGTTTTTGAGAGTCTTCCAGATAGTCATAAGTTCGACAAACGACTTCAAACTCAAATAGAAATGTTTCAGGGTCTTCATTCCTCATCCCATGGAAGTTTGGGAGGACAGATGGTGAGATGTTTTTCATGGTGGCTCGGGAGTCCTCATCGACTATAGGAAATCCGAATGAGTTATCTCCATCCCTATTTCCCCCAATGTTACCTCGACCTCCTTCATTGTTTCCTCCTCCTCCTCCTCCTCTACCTCTACCTCTACCAAATCCAGGTGCTCCTTCTTCTGTCATGGTAGTCTCCCCGGAGACTTCAGAGTTTTCTGGTTCCTCTACTAAAGGTGAACGAGAAGGAATTTCTCCCTCTTCTTCAGATGATTCTACTTCTTCAATTACAATTTGTCCTCCTATGGAAGGAAGAAAAGGGTCCCTTTCTGATTCATATTCGATAGATGGTGTGGGAGAGTCAACTATTGCCTCCTGAATTCCAGGAATCCTAGGGCTAGGAGTGTAAGTTGGAGATGATGGAGGTGTCTCTTGTCTATTCCTTGAAGTAGATGGACTTGTAAAAATCGAACTCTTGGCTCTAGCTAAAAACCTTCCCCTAGAATCTCTTGCTCTATGCATGTCATTTTTTATTTTTCTTCAAGTCGGGGTAATATTTCTCTTTCTGATCTTCCAGGTCACTCTAGGTGCAAGAAGAGAGCATACTCAAGGAACTATTAAACCAATAACTTTCTCTTTTTTGATCCTCCAGGTCACTCTAGGTGCAAGAGGAGAGCATACTTTGAGAGGTTATTAATTTTCCTTCCTTGAAATTTTCTTGTTTTTTTTTTTTAAGAATTGGCTACCTAATTTCACTTCTCCGGCAACGCCGCCAAAATGTTTGGTCAATTTAGTGATGTCTAAATTGCAACTTTTAAATGTCAACCCGGGGCTCGTAAGCTGATGAAGTGAGGTGTACTATATGTACTTAGGTAACTGTTTTCTTAATCTTTTGTCGTTTTTATCTTTTTAGTTTGTTTTTTATTGTATCTTTCCTAATGTGATGTGATGGAGATGTAATAAAGCGAGTGAATGTGGGTGATTGTGATGATTTATAAGTGATTTGTTGAAACTTAAAGAGTATTCTAAAAGGAAACTTGAACAATAACTGAAATAAAATCAAAGCTTAAAATCAAATAAAGGACTAATGGCATCGGCCCAGTATCTCTACTGGTGATGAAAATGAAAATGAAATCTATATTAACTCAATGAAAAGCAAGAACAACTACTTTATACTACTTTACACTATTTTAACTCTTCATTAAAATCTAATCAATGTGAAATCTAAGTGAGACAAATCACACCATTTTAACCTTTTCTTAATCATATGAGAACAATTATGAACAGGTCAGCAATGTGAGTCGTAAAGCAAAATAAACCAAGCTGCACTAAGTGATATTTTGGCTCTCAATAAAGATATTGGATTATGGAAAAAGAACCATCAATAGATGAACAACTTGATAACTACTGAGCAGAAAGTAAAGTGCAAGTTAAAGAAATGATACTAATGAAAATCAAATTGTAGAAAAATAAAGGTCAGCAGCCTAGACAAGATGATCACACATGCCACTAGTTGTACAAAGAAAAGAAAGAAAACTATCCCGGGCTTGCCTAAGAAACCTGCATAACACACTGATCAGTCATGAACAAAAGTGCAGAAATGTAAATCAGCAGAATTCAAAGTTTATGTACAGCTATTATACATGTTGAAAACACAACAATTAAAAGACATTTGTATAGCTATTATACATGAAACAAGAAAAAAAGAAATGATGGAAATTAAAAGTAAAACTACTATACAGTGGCTGCCGCAAACAGGGGACCTCTGCCTACTTTAGCCAATCCAAAGAGCAGTTACATGCTTAGAAACATAACAGTCTTCTCATGTATTAATCATCAAAATGTCAAGTACAGTGGGGAGCTCAAAATTACAAAATGATTACAGCCATGACTAACTATCCAGCTTTCAAAGACGCTTTATTTATAACAGAGGAAAGCAAACTAACTTAACGAAAACTAAGCTATTCAAGCAGCTGTGTAAAAACACGTAATCTGGCTGCGTCCTCGGATTTAGGCAACGGTCGTTGCGGGCATTCAATCTTCTGTTGGATTCGTGTTTCCCACTGTCTTCGTGGCTGAGTAAGATGCCACCTGTTCTTCACGTGCTCCAAAACATAACACGCAGAGCCGTGCCACCGCTAATGACTTCTGTTTGACCGTATTTGCCTCCTCGTTGACCACAGGTTTTTATGACTGGTTTGGGTGAGCTGGAAGGATACACACCATGTCCTTTGTTCCACAAACTTGCCCATGTGGCTCTTCTTCCCGGAGGACACCTGGAACATATCATTTAATAAAACAGCTGCAAAATCTGGGGTTGGCTGCGGAAACCGGGATCAGCTGCGGAAACCCTGTGTGAGCTGCGAAAATGCAGAACTTTGAACCAAAATTCTAAACCAACAACAGTCATTAGCATAATTAGCAAACCATGTAAAAAGTCCTAAAATACAATGACTTGAGCAATTTGATGGAGGGAATGAGTGGCAAAAGAAGGAAATGAATAGGAAAAGGAGGCTGAGAGGATGTGTGAAGAAGTGCAGGTTTGAGGTTCAACAATCTTCAACACAGGAAGGCAATCGTTAAATCATTTAATCTGTAAGGTAACAAGCTAGATATATGTTATGAAATCATATACCAATTTTCATAATTGTAACACACAATATTCAAACTATTAAATCACACACAAACACCTAGCTATCTAAACACGTAATGAGGGTTATTTCTAGAGGTGGTGGGCCCTCCCATTCCTTGAGTAATAGAGCTTACTACAATGAAATAAGGGTTTAAAAAATCAGAGACATAACTTGCAATCAACCATGATAAGAACGTTTCTAGCTCTCAACTTGAAAGAGATCATGTATATTTCCAAAACAGAGTTTGGGAACCAATTGACATAAGTCACAGTGTATCTTACTAAAAACAAGAACAATTATAAATCTTAACCAGCTAGCTCCACTCCCATTGTCATTGCATTACAACGACCTTTAAAGGTGACTGTATGAATGTAAAAATAAGAGTTTAACTAACTATGGCAACCTTAGCAACTATAAACTAATCTAAGCACTGCCTGATCTTCTCCAAATTATATTGACTCTACTTATAACAAACCATTTCCTTCTAGAGTAACTGGCTACTATTATGAGACTAGTCCTTTTTGATTCTGATCTGGAGGATCTTCGGCATTGGAATTATCATTCTTATCATAAAAATTCGATCCTGGAAGAATCATGCTTGTCCTTACAGATCGTTTTGTAAACTTCGATGGTCAAAACAAGAAGGAGTCCACATGACTAGTCTCTCTTGAACTCAGTCAAGGTTTTGTTTTTTGAATCTAAAGGTTGAGATCAATGTTGATGATAAGGCATCTTTCCATTCATGCTGACCTGCGAATCCTGGCACCACGCTTCCAACTAGACCCATGAATAAATAGTTATCATATAAAGACATGACTCAAGAATTCACTTAAATTCAATCACAAATAGAAAAACAATGTCAGTTAAGTGCATTTACCTCTTAGTCATGTACTATTTGGGTGTAGGGAGTGATGTAGATGATAGGGTTGATAGTATAAGTACTTTCATAGGAAAAAGAGGGTGAAAATAGGGATGAGAGGAAGAAAATCGGGGACAAAAATGGACGCCAACATCACCCCATGCCAATTTCAATGCATGTCCTCATGAATGTTTCCATAGTATGCCAAAAATAGTAGTGATAGAAAAATAAACTCTGGTCCAAGACTAGCGGCCTTAACCAAGACCTCTAACCCATGCTTAATTGGAACGTAACACTTCCTAAACTGCAAAGCAAGCTCATGAATACTTAGCTTTTTGGTGGGTTTCATCATGGAGATTTTCCAACGTAGCAACTACTTGTTCCTCTGCTTCAGATCATCATTCTGGGAAAACAACTGAAGATTAGTTTCCCTAATCTGATTGTTAACTTCTACAGCATACTGAAATAGGACTCCATACATGTTTTCTTTCTTACGAACTTTGACAATATTTCTCTACAAATTCACTAAGTGAATCTTTAGGTCTTCTTCTTCTATAGGAGTTGAAGTTTTCATGCGTGTTGTAGATTGCTTAGAGGCACTAAATCCTAGTGTTTTTCTATTACCTTTCCCTCATGAGGAAGCTTGCTGAACTTCTCTGCTGACATTTCGACTAGGATTCTTGTTGGGCAAGGACTGAATAGGGGACTGTGTTGATAAATCTTGTGAAATGTCAAAGGAATTTATGATGTAGATGCTGATACATGAGTTTCTTTAGGAGAGGAATGCAACTCATTGTCATCTGAGTCAAGAGAGGAAATAACAAAAATACGCTCAGAATTTGTAACTTTAGATACAGGAGTATTAAGCTTGTCCATGCTTCTAGTTTTTCGGCGACCTTGGATTGAAGTCTCTACCATGGACATTGATGGTCCTTGGGTTGGTAAAAGATATTTATTCCACTTATGCTTTGGTTACATCCTTGCATGAGCTTCTTCAGCTTTAGATGCAGGATTTTCACATTTTGACCCTAAAATGTTAACTGGCTCGGGTTGGTCTTTACTACCCCTGCTCCGCTTGTTCCTTTGTGTATTTAACTTTCTGGTTTTTGAAGATGTACTCTCTTTTGTAGTATTAGAATAGGGTGTCAATTCTTGAGGGGTTTCGACAATAGGAGAGGTAGGGTTGTCTGTAGGGTTAGGCATCATTTGGGAATGTTGTGACAAGGTCTCCCTTCTATGCTTAAGTGATTGTCCCACCAACTATTGCCGACCTTTGAACTGAGTCTCTTCTCCATGAAAAATTTCAATCAGGAAGTCTTCCCAAGACCTCTGCCACTTTGTAAGCTCAGCAACAACTACCATTTTAATAAGACTGTGGTGATATAAGGTTGTCTCAGGGTTCTTTCTCACTAATTGCACCCCTTTAGACATTTTATGCAAGCTTAACCTCAAGAAATGTGGAATATTGATCTCACTATCTTCTACAAAATGTGATAACAAGCGAATATGATATAAAAACACTATGGCACACTTTCCTTCACAGGTAATAATTCATTGCAACATGGTGATCAGAGGGTGCCATTTCTCTTTGATACAACTCCTTAGTATACCTTTCGTCCACTTGATTAACTGATGGGTCATCTTGAGAAATGTGGAAAAATTTTGAATATTTAATTTCTCACCCTTGAAGAATGGTTCACGCACACAGGGTAACCCTATAGCACAGCTAAGAGACTCCTCTGTAACCTTAAAATTCAAATTACCAACTTTAACATGCTCTCCATCAAGGTTTTGAGAAAATGTCAGGGCTACTTTATCATTATATCCTTGAAATTTTCTTAAAATGGCAACCATACCCCCTCTTCGAGAATTCCTCTTCATTGTTGATACTCAAGGCTACAGAAAAATTTACCAAAGTTCGGCTCATGGCGATCATCCCCCATGCCTGTGTAATGCCACAACTTTCGAATCCAACTAAAAATTGTAACTCTCTGCATGCAACAACTCAAATAAGAAGAGAACTCCCTTATAATTGATAAACAAAATGGTTGCCTTGAGTTTGATGAGAACTTCCCCCATTGTGTCGATGACTCCACCCTCATAGTGCCTAAATGGAAATGATTATCACCGCAACAATGTATTACAAGGTTGATGGTGTGATAATAGCCATGGTTCAGATGTGTTTTAAGTGGGGAATTTTGGTAATGATTAGGATGGGGAGGAGAATTTAACATGAGCCGAGAGGATTGACAGGGGTCCTTTAGAGAATGATGATAGGGAGAGGGTAATGATTATAGGACAGGGAGTGTAAGGGCTTGGGCTATGAAACAAAGGGTAGAAATGATTAGGGAACTAGAGGTTGCATATCACTTGAAAACGTTTTAACTATTCACAACTAAATCTAAATAAATTATGAGCACATACCTTACTAACTCATAATGATATAGGGTTTCAAGTTGTAGAGATTGACAATATTTGGCTAATAGTAGAAGCAGACAATAGTTATGAACCGATGCTTGTGAAAATGAAGAATAAACACCAAATGTGCTCTAAAAATGTTGTTTCCAAAATACATTCACAATAGGAGACTTTAATTTTTACACATTAGAGTATAGAAGGATGCGAAGTACGTAAAATTTAGAGTACAAATTTTAAAGTTTCTCCTTGTCATGAAATTTGTTGAATGTTTCCTTCATAACATGGTAAACCTGCTCACCATCCCATAGATTTTAACTAGGCCATGGATGATAACTTCATGAGGCATTTCATATTTAAACAGCTTGAAATGGCTAGAAACAAAGCTCTAGAGGGGTTTCTTTTCCATAAGTATTCTACTGAGCCCAGAAAAGAATAATTCTATAACCAATAGATCCCTAACTAGTACTACTTGTTGAGAACTAGAGAAGGTATGTAATTACCACTTATTTTTTCATCCTTTCCTTAAATTCATAACTCCTTTACATTATGAAATAGGTATATGATGAGATATTATGATAAAATTTAGAAGATTTGTGTGCAACGTAAGATGACTAATAATTACCATTTTCTATGTAGAAAAAGAGGAAAATGGAAAATCGCCATTCTAAAGGAAATGACAATATGCAATCAACTGTTGTCCCTTTGATAGGGAACCATATCCAAACAAGGCAATCCAGATTGGAGCGTACAAGCCAGGAAAAGGAAGAGGAGATACCAAATCGACGCAAGAGAATGAGAAGATAATTGAGAGCTAACAGTATGGCGAATCCCTTAGGATCCTTTGATCCCAAGGGATCACTACCTTAATGATTCTCTGTATCATTGATATCTCTAGTCAGCTGCTATAAGCAGGGATAGCATTGCTAGCCAAAGGGATGGACTATTGTTGTTTTTATGAAATTCACTATTGTACTTGAAACTTTGATCATCGACTCTCTTTAAAAGAGCCATTATTGTAAATCTATTTTGATGCTTAATATATAAACTATGTTTCCATTTCATCGTTGATTCTAGATTAATTATAAGTTGTGCATCAATGGAGGCTAAGGGCCCGACCCTGGTGGATCACTTGCTTCCTGTACCATTAATTCTCAATTCCAAGTCATGTGTGGTTTGATTTCTCTTATCTACTTTGTTCAGTAATCTGTTGTTCCTTATTATTTCATGTATTAGCCCTGTTATATTTTGTTCTTATTTGGATAGTAAGGTTATTCTTTACACAGGAATGTTATACTACTCGTTCCAAAGTTATATCATATTGTTGTTCCTTTAACAAACTGATATTATTGTATAACATTGTTGTTCCTTACAGATTACCATTACTATTCAATTACAGAATAACAGTGCTGTGTGTTTATAACTTGGTAT
This sequence comes from Pinus tabuliformis, assembly GCA_031772625.1. Taxonomy (NCBI): domain Eukaryota; kingdom Viridiplantae; phylum Streptophyta; class Pinopsida; order Pinales; family Pinaceae; genus Pinus; species Pinus tabuliformis. Next base: position 223,556,973 of record CM062815.1, on the reverse strand, counting down.
TACCATCTATTTATCTATGGTTTACTCCCAAGTGTGATTGTTGTTCATTGGGACTGTTCTTCCACCATGATCGCAATTGTTGTTTCTTCACAACTGTGATTAACAATTGTTATGCCGAAACTCAGATTATTGTTCCTTCAATAAAGAAGTGTTGCGTGTAATATTTGATTTTGTTTGCTGTGAATTTATATTTGATTTAGGTTGTTGTTCAATATTTCATAGCTTCTTTTAGTTTGTTGTCCCATTTTCATTTGTTGTTCAAATTATTTATGAGTGAAGATTACAATTACTGCTTCATTTTCGTAGGTTAAAACATTGTTGTTCAGTTGAGTTAAATATACCAGTCATTGTTCCATTTCCTACTATTTGAATTATCATTACTTTGATGTGCACAAAACGATCTAAAACTGTAGTGAACATTGACAGTTGTTGTCCAGTTCCCAGGTTGATGATATTTTCTTTAAGTTGCTTCTCAATTACATTAGTTTACAGAGGGAGCACTTATTATTACTGCACACTTGACTGATAAGTTGTTGTAGTGAATGATTTATGTCTCGGAGTGTTAAGTTTCTTTTTGAAAGTAGATTTTATTCCAAGCATCTGTTTACTCTTGTATTTAAAGCACTATACTACTAGCATTACTTTGACAAATGACCGCCTTAGATTGAGTACTCTCTTTAAGATAGCAAATCATACTTGGATTCATAATTAATGTAGGGTAAAAAAAAGTGAGAAAGACCCTTTTTACTAAACATTTTGGCGTTGTTGCCAGGGAAGAGTGTAGCCATTTGTTTCTTTTCAGAGTACTGTAAGTACCCGCTAGGAGAGAATTGGGTTTTAAAAACAAAAGGTAATAACCTACATGCAGAGCATGTAACAACCCTGCTCCCCTGCTGGATTTCCTGCAGATTTGTTGTTATTTTGGGTAGAAATTAGCATTTGATTTTTGTGCATGGCTAAGTAAAAAAATCCTGAAAAGAATCTTAAACCACTACCCAAATTTAAAAAAGCTAAGGGGTCAGTGACCCTTGGCCGATCGACCTTTATAAATCCTTAAGAAAGCAGAATGTCAGCGTTCAGTAGGACCTAGAAAGGTTGCTTCTAGACAACCTACTAGTTCCCTTCAGGCCACAGGATCACCATCTATAGCCTTTGCTAAGGTGCATATCCAAACTGAGGAGCAAGATTTTCTAGAAATTGAGAATTCTAGCCCAAAATCATTGCAAGAAGGGAACCTTAGCAACCTCTCCGAACGAAGAGGAGAAGCAGGAGAAACTAAAGAACCAAGATCTCCTCTTGGGATAATTCATCCATTAAGTAGCCCAGATAATGGAAGTGCTGTAAAGATAATCCAAAACGAAGAATCCCCCCAAACATTAATTCAGCAAGGAACTCTCATTATCCCAGATCAAGGAAGTGCTATTAAGGCCATTCCTGCTCCTTCTAGTCAGCCTAGGAATACCCTCCTAGACATCCCAGAAGGTTATTGGCACATATTTGACCAAATGGCCAAGATCCAACCAAACACCCAAACCTCCACACTGCAATATCCCATTGTAGATACTGCAGCTAATGCACCTATGAAGACCATTCCACTCTAGCACATCCCTACATTCCATGGCCTTACATCAGAAGATCCAAATGCATTTTTATTTGAATTTGATGTGCTATGCAGAGGATATGACTATACTACCGATCCCCGAAAGCTGAAATTATTTCCCTCTAAATTGAAATTGGTTGTTTTACGATGGTTTATGGGTTTGGATGAGGTGTTATAAATAATTGGGATCAAATGAAAGGTTCTTTTCTAAAGAAATATCAGGATTATTGTAGGTCTAGAGAGTTAAAAGATGAAATATTTCAGATGGTAGCTAGACCTAATGAAACATTAGAAGAGTATGTTGAATGTTTTCAGTATAATGTTCAAATATCTCCTTATGCATCATTACCCTTACCTGATAATGTATTAGAAACAACATTAATTAAAGGTATGAAGGAACAATGGATTGGAACACTAAATATTATCGGAAAATGATATATTTATCAAGAAAATTTTGCTAACATTATTGATTTATGTATCAGGAGTTCACGAGGCAGCACAAGACTGAAACCAGCAGAACATGATAGGTTTACAAGGGACAACAAGATCTTTGCAAAAGGAGTAACTCACGCAGAAATTGGAAATTTATTAGAGAATTTCAAAACTGATATATTGGGGAGTCTGACAACGCAACTCGATATTATGCAAGCCAAGTAGAAAAAAGCAGAGGTAGAGCAAAATCTAGCAATATTCTGTCCCAAATGCAGAAAGAAACACAGCCAGAAAGAGTGCACATTGAATGTGATTCAAGTCTGCGCCATTTGTACAAAAGACCACTCTACAGAAAGTTGTCCCTCACTTCCTGGTTTGAAAGTGGTATACAAAGAAGCGGAATAAGAACTAGAACTAGTGTACCTACTTAATCAGCATCATCAATGGCAGCCGTGACAATTAGGTATGTTCCTCGATCTAACTTCTTCTTTTCAGCCTCCACAATATCATGCTCAGCAATATAATACAATGTGCCAAAATCAACCCCCCTTCACAAATTGGTCACAACAACCATTTCCTTCATCCTCTCCATGGCCGAACCAAACAAGCCAATATAATTGGCCAAATTTTCCCTATGCTCCACCATATTGGCAAAATAACACATATCCAACACAATGGTCCCCTCCTACTTCACAGATTCAACCGTGGCAGACAAACTATCAAAGACCGATAAATTATCCAGTAGGAACCATTCCACTCCCTCAACCTACACTACTAGCATTACAACAAAACCCCCAGTCAAATTTAAGACTGCAACTCCCAGCCCAACCCAACCCAAACCCAAATAACAGACCGGTTCAACCTATTCAAATAATTGAAACACCAGAGCTAGAAACTGATCTAAGGGAGTGCAATGACCTTCAATTAAGGTTTGGGCGTATTATAGAAACAGAGGGAGATAAAACTGTTCAAGCTGAAAATCATTTACCTGTAGAACAACCATCACAAGAAGAAGATGTGATCAGACAACATACTCATAATCAAACAACCACATCTTCTCCCCCATTCCCAGAATGATTAATTATATCGTGTCCTATAGAACATCCTAATTTTGATATTCTGGGAGAACTTAAGAATTTGTACATAAAAATCCCACTCCTCCAAGCCATCCAAGACATTCCAATATATGCAAAGACCATCAAAGAGCTATGTATAAAAAACCAAGGAGGAGAATAACAAATAACCCAACAGTCCAAGTAGTTGGCATCTTATCTGACCTATTATCAGGAAGAGAAGCACCTGTCAAATATGAAGACCCAGGAAATCCAATAGTGATAGTACAAATCAATGGACAAACCTTTTCAAATGCCTTATTTGATTTAGGGGCTGTGATTAATATTTTAACAACCGCCACTTGTCAAAAACTTGGCATTACATCAGTAGAACCGACTTCCACTTTATTAGAACTGGCTGACCGATCAGTGGTTAGGATAGAAGGTACACTACATGATGTCATGGTATCTATTGATTCCTGAGAATATCCTGCCAACTTTTTGATAATAAACCCCAAAAACCGACTTGATGGACACCTGTTAATTTTAGGCAGACCTTGGCTTGTAACCGCTGATGCTTACATTAGCTGTTGACAAGGCAGTATGACCATAACTAGAGGGAGTAACATCAAGAATCTAGCCCTATACCCTCCCGCCCAGCCAAGTGTCACAATAATAAAAACTAATAAGCATCCTGTATCATACCTTACCGAAAACATTAGATCCCCATTAACCATAGAAGATGCCCTCGATTTCAAAGATCAAACAGAGGATGATGTTATTAACGACTTTATTAACCAAACTAAATCCAAATCCCACATACAATGTCACATGATAGAGACAATGTTTGATAATGAATTAGAAGAAGATCTTGTCAAAGACACTCATGATCAAACAATGCTTGCTACCTCTATTTCAAATAGAGAAACTGTAGAGATTGAGCCAGGAAAAACTTTAAACATTAATAGTAACTTGACTCCCAAACAAGAAGAGAAGATAATCCAACTACTAAGAAAATACAAGGAAGCATTTGCATGGGATTATTCGGACATGAAGGGAATCAATCCCCAGTTATGTACACACCACATTTACATAGAAACGGATGCAAGACCTGTTCGCCAACCCCAAAGAAGACTTAACCCTCATCTAAAAGACATTGTGAAAGCTGAACTACTAAAACTTTTAGATGTAAACTTTATTTATTCTATCTCCGATAGCGAATGGGTCTCTCTGCTTGTAGTGGTGCCAAAGAAGAATGGAAAGTGGAGAATTTGTGTAGATTATAGAGAACTAAATAAAAAAACACAAAAAGACCACTTTCCGCTTCCATTCATTGACCAGGTATTAGATACATTAGCAGGAAAGAAATTCTTTTCTTTATTGGATGGGTTTAGTGGATACAATCAGATTCAGATTGCCCCTGAAGACCAAGACAAAACTACTTTTACCTGTCCTTGGGGAACTCTTGCCTACAGAGTTTTACCCTTTGGCCTATGCAATGCCCCTACCACATTTTAAAGGGCTATCCTCGGCATCTTTTCAGATTTAATAAATGAAGGGCTCGAAGTATACATGGACGATTTTACACCATATGGAGATGATTTTGACCCAGCACTAGACACATTGGAAAAGGTGCTGCAACGATGCATTGCCACCAGGCTCTCCTTGAGCCATGAAAAATGCTATATGATGATGACTCAAGGCCTCATCCTAGGTCATTATATCTCAGCAGCTGGAATACAAGTAGATCCAACCAAAATTCAAATAATTTTGTTAATACCTACTCCTACCACACATACAAAGGTACGCAATTTTCTTGGATTTTATGGTTATTATAGGAGATTTATATAACATTTTTCTCACATTACGGCACCTCTATATGCACTGACATGAAATGTTGACTTTGTTTGGACAAATAAATGTGACTGTGCTTTTGAGGATCTGGAAAAGCTTGTGTCAACAACCCCAGTACTTAGAGGTCCAAATTGGGACCTGCCATTCCAAATTTCATCATATGCTTTAGACAAAGCTATTGGAGCAGTCCTTGGGCAGAAGAAGACAAAAAATCATATGCAATTTATTATATTAGCAAGAATTTATCTCCTGCTGAGTTCAACTATACTGTTACTGAAAAAGAATTTTTAGCTATGATTCATGTTGTAAATAAATTTAGGCATTATATCACTGGATATCCTATTGCTTTATATACATATCACTCTGCCATAAAATATTTAGCAAATAAACCAATCACAAATGGTAGAGTAACCAGATGGCTAATTTTATTGTAGGAATTTCACATCACAATAAAAGATTGACCTAGAAAAGAAAATCCTGTAACTGACTTTCTCTCATGAATGCCAAAACCAATGGACACAGCAACAGTCGAAGATCAATTTCTAGATGAACATTTGTTCACCGTGACTGTCAAAACACCCTAGTATGCTGATGTTGCAAATTACTTAGCAGTAGGAAAATTACCAAAACATCTGACTCCCAATGAATGAAATTAGATTGTCTAGCGTAGTACTCAATTTTCTTGGATTGTGGGCTTGGATTGTGGGCTACCTATTCCATACAGGGGTGGATATGCACAGTAGAATATGTGTCCATGAAGATGAAATTTTTGACATTTTGAAAGCCTGTCATGATGGACCGTGTGGCAGACATTTCACGTATCAAATAATTGGTCACAAAGTTCTGCAAACAGGGTATTATTGGCCCACAATCTTCAAAGATGCAAAGAAAATTGTTCAAGCTTGTGACAGTTAGCAAAGAGCAGGACACCTTGGACAGTCTGATGAAATGCCTCTGAACCCACAACTAGTCATTGAACCTTGCGAACGTTGGGCGCTCGATTTTGTTGGTCCAATCAATCCATCATCAAACTAGAAAACATATATTTTGGTAGCAACAGAATATGTCACCAAATGGGTTGAAGCACAGGCATTGCCAAGAGCTACAGAGGGTTTCGTTATTCAGTTCCTGTTACACATATTTGTGCGATATGGCCTCCTGAGAGACATAATCACGGATGGAGGACCATAGTTTGTCGGTAATAAAATTGCTGCAACACTAAAAAACTATCATATTCAGCATAAAATTACTACTCCATACCACCCATAGGCGAATGGCCAAGTAGAAAGCACGAATAAAGTAATAGAAGCAATACTGACAAAAACCATTGTGTCACACAGACACAATTGAGCTACAAGATTGCCGGAAGCCTTGTGGGCATATGGAACAACATGGAGAAGCACTACTGGTTATTCACCATATTAGCTAGTATTTGGAAAGGAACCCATCTTTCCAATAGAATTCGAAATACAGACCTTGAGAACAACACAAGAAGTCGGTCTAGATTTAAATGAGGCCTAGATTAATAGACTACAGTAGATCAACAAGCTGGATGAAATCAGGCTCTTTGCTCTTCAACATAGTGAATTAATCCAACAACAAAGAGCTAAATGGCACGATGCCCTCATCAAAAATAATGTCTTTCGCAAAGGAGATTGGGCGCTCCTATATGATTCCAGGTTTCAAGATTTTTCAGGTAAACTTCGCACTTGCTGGCTAGGACCATACGAAATCTAGAAGTTACATGATAATGGCACCATTACTTTAACCACCATCGATGGATCTGGACATACCTTTAAGGCAAATGACCATCGAGTTCGATTGTACTATAAACCACTCACTCGGGAATCCTTCTACCAGCAACTCCGGGAAGACTCCAATATGCAGATTCTGGTTGAGGAATAGAACTCTTCCTCTCCTTTGGTTCATTAAGTCATTTGATTACTTTTAAATTTTGTACATAATTCTTTTGTTTTGTTTGTGTAAATTATTTTCTATACAGATTTTTGCATTTCTGCAACATTTGCATTTTGTTGTTCCTTTTGGATGAAATATCATTTTCACCATTTTCTATTCCTTTTCGAAGGAACAACACTTCTACATTTTGTTGTTCCTTTCTGAAGGCACAGAATTTTCACCGCTTTGCTGTTCCTTTTTGAAGGAACAATGCTTTTTCATTTTTTTGTTCCTTTCCGAAGGAACAACAATTCCACCATTTTGTTATTCCTTTTCGAAGGAACAACATTTTTGCATTCTGTTATTCCTTTCCGAAGGAATAACATTTTCGCCATCTGTTGTTCCTTTCTGAAGGAATAGCATTTTTTCATTTTGCTATTCCTTTCCGAAGGAACGACATTCCGCCGTGTTTTTGTTCCTTTCCAAAGGAACAACACTTTCACATCTTGTTTTTCCTTTCTGAAGGAATAGAACTTCTGCCTTTTTGTTGTTCCTTTTCAAAGGAACAAAACTTTTACCGTTTGTTGCTCCTTTCCGAAGGAATAGCACTTTTGCATTTTTTCTGTTCCTCTCTGAAGGAACAACACTTTCATTTTCTGTTGTTCCTTTCCGAAGGAACAACACTTTCAGTTTCTGTTGTTCCTTTCCGAAGGAACAACACTTTCATTTTTTGTTGTTCCTTTCGAAAGGAACAACACTTTCATTCTGCGTTGTTCCTTTTCGAAGAAACAACACTTTCATTTTTCTGCTGCTCCTTTCTGAAGGAACAACATTTTCATTTTTTTGTTGTTCCTTTCTGAAGGAACAACATTTTCGCATTTTTTGTTTGCGCTTGTTTTCCTTGCTATTCCAATTAAGGGACAACTGTTGTTCCTCTCAATGAACATCAGTTTCGAGCATATTTTTTTCTTTTTCCTTGCATTTTTTGTACAGTAGTTGTTCTATCTCGAGCACAACATTTTTAGAGTGCATTTTCTTCTTTGTGTGTTTTACAATTTAGATCATTTTTGTGAGTCATGTTCATTTAAAGCACAACTATACATTTATACAATGAATACAAAAACTACAGGATATTGAAATCAGAAAATTACATAAAAATCATTAGCTTTTTAAGAAATTGCTTTGAATTGATAAGAGAAAATAGGAAAGGACACAACTATTGATCACCTCACTTTCATTATTCTACTAATACTGATATGATTGATTATTTTTATCATGATGGTTCTTCCTAAATCCCAATAATTCTCTTTGATCATTATTAATGAATAAAAATAAAGGGAATATTTTTCTATTGAGATGTTAATACTTCTTCCACAATCCCCACTCTTAAGGAGTGTTGAACCACCCTCTGTATATAAATAGGAAAAGTGCTATATAAAAGAAAAAAAGAAGAAAAAATGTTTATATGATTGCTAACATGGTTTATCAAATGAATGATAGGGGGTCTCATCAAGAGCCAACCTACCATGATCATAAGGAAGAAAGTGAAGTGGGATTCCCACTATGGCCACAACACCAGGGATATGATCCAAGAGGCACATCAGAAAAAATAAAAAGTCCTTGGAATAGGAGGTCTCATCACGAGCCGGCCTGCCCACCTTTCACTTCTTCTTGGTGAATGGCATTATGATTTATCTGGTTACCAAGCCAGCATAATGGCCTCCATTCTGACACTGCACAACACTTTCCTAGGCATACACAAAGGATTATGGTTCCAAGGGTGAAATAAACAACGCTGTCAAGGTTATGGACACCTGTGGGCAACAGAGCTCTGTTGATGGTATTGAAGTCATATTTCTTATACACCAATAGCAATTATAAAACCCTTCTTCTTATATCGTTATAAATGTTTCAAATGAGATTATGTATATAACCCTTCAAAACCTTTTATACATGAAAATCAATTACAAATCAATTATGATGGTAAAAGTCGATAATGATCACATAAGACCTTTTATTCAAGTCAGCTATCCTATCCTCCAATTCTCGCATCATATCAGAGCATTTCCTTATTTATTATGCGATTCTATTATACACCTTGATTTTGGCAATCTGCTTGTCATTGTAAACATGGCATTTCTGTATATGTGGTTCCTTTATGAATCTTTACTATGGCAGTTCAGCATGTTGCTCCTTCATTTGACAGCCGAGGACGACCTATGACATTGCAGGGGGGTGCAGGTGACGTCATAATTTGCTAGCATACATGTCAGCTTATCATTCAGAGAATTATGACTCGGGAATAACAAAGCTTAATGGAATTTTGTTTCCCAATTTGCATGGCTTGCTATTCCGAAGCTATTTCCATGTTTTTCTCTACAAAATTAGCAGTAAGTTTGAAATTCGAACAACTTGTCGTTTTGTCATCTTCTCTATGTTTGCTAACAGTTTGAACAGCCTGTTGTTCCATTGCAATCTCTGTGTTTCTTTTACAGTGTGCTAAGCATGGGAGGAAGATCAATTCACAGTGAGCCATAGGTGTTGATGGTCTTTGATGCTACACGAGAGATCCTAGGAAGGGGAGGATGGATAGTTTATCTTAACTGTCTACAACAATCCAACGAGACAGTGGCAAGTGAGTTTTTACAGAACTTGCAAGAACATTACTCCATGGTAATAGGGAGACAGATAGCAGTCACTTACGACATAATTAAAGAGGTTTTGGGACTGCCAGCCACTAGACTTTTTTGGACTCTGAAAAAGGTGAGACTACGAGACGCCATGGAAATCTTCCTGGATGAAGGGCAGAACCTAACTGTAAATGGAAAGGGAGTTTTACCGACAGCCTTGGGAGAGCCGTGGGTAGAGTTGGCAAGAATTATCCAGAGCTACATCACTTGTGACAGCAAGAAAGACATGGTAAGACCACACCACCTTAAAATTTTAGCTATGTTAAAGAAAAAATGCGCTCTGAATTTTCCATGCCTTTTTAAATTTTTTATTACACTATGTTACCCGAAGCATGACGAAATCTCACCATGTAGAGTCAGTAGTAAGCCACCACGGGTTAATACAACTGATAATTAGCTAAGTCTTGCTCAAAGGTAAAGCAGTCGGGAAGAACTGATTTTCACGATAGATGGGGGACTGGCTTTGCCAGCCCCAAAATGAAAACATGTTGCCAACACATTGAGAAGACCACTGAAACAAAGAAAATCTATTAGATTGGCATGGATTAGAGAAAGGTTGGGAAATTCCCAAGGGAACATCAGTCAACCAGTGGAAATAGACGATTCAGGAGATGAGAAACCCCCATAATTGGAAGGATGGGAGAACGAAAAAGAATTGGAGGAAAAAGATGAAGGAGAACCAGAGGAAGAGAGTAAGCAATCTGGTCAGGAGGAAGAGGAAACAGAGCAACGCAGTGGAAGTCCACTGCAAAACCCACTGCAAGAAGATGAATTAGCCTAGATTCTAGCCAATATGGGAAAATATGCCCAACCTCACAGCCCACTTAATCCCCACATCGAAGAAGGACCGTAGGAGCACTCTGCTCATGATAAAAGTGCATCCGAGGAATTATGTGATGAGGAAGAAGGACCACAGGAGCACTCTGTTCATGATAAAAGTGCATCTGAGGAACTTTGTGACAAAGAAGAAGAGGAAGATGATCACTCTGCCCATGATGAGAGTGTATATGGAGAGAAGAGTGACGAAGATGAAGAAGAGGAACAATCTGTTCCTAGTCAGAATACACCAAAAGAATTCCACGATGAAGAGGGGGTAGAAGAAGCAGTTACCCAAGAAACAACAGAGCAATCTAGGGTTTCTACCCCTGAACAACCTGATCAGTAGAACATTGAAGAAGCACCCCAAGAAGAAAATAAGTAAATTTGCCAAGGTGAAGATACAATACTGGAGGTACAAAGCCCAGGCCCGAGTAAACGAACCACTATTCCTTCCAAGAAAATAGAGAAAATTAAAATATTACGAAAGGAACAATAGAGACTATTGAACGTGATTAAGCAACTTCAACAACAGATAAGGTTTTTAAGAATGGGGAATAAATCAAAAGAAACCGCCCAGGCGAAAACCCTTAAGAAAAAGATCAAGAGGACTGGAGTCCAACCTGCCATTCAAAACCGAAAGGAACAGCATCCGGCTGTTGCCCATGTCGAAGTACAAACAGAGAATGTATTGGCCTGTGATAAGGAAATCCAGACAGAGGCACTATCCTCTAAGGAAACTCAGACCATAAAGATGAGACGTTGTGATAAGAAGACCCAAGTAGATCTCCTGCCTACAACTATTATGTTGGATAATGACCCAAGGACAGTAACTCTGCGAAAATATTTGGCACAAGCCCAACAAACAATAGAGAAACTTACAAAGCAGACTGTCCCTCGAGAAAAATACGAGAAATTACAACAGCAGCTGAAAGACATTAATGCATTAGAAACTAAGGCCTTTGAAGGATGGCGAAAAGTAGAAGAAAGAGTCACAAAGGTAACCCATAGACTAGACGTAGTCATCAATCAAAGATATACCTTATGCTCTCTGTATACTGACGTGCTAGCATGTAGGGCACCTGGTACGAACTATGCTTTGTTTTTATTAGAAAGATATTTACAATTGAAAATTAAAGCTATTAAAGTAGGAGTGCCTATAGAAATAAAAAACATTGATGACTTCATAAATGGTTGTAAGCATTATGGGGTGAAAGTTCAGAGACTTTTATGTGAATTTTATTTGCACAATCTCGTATTAGATGGAGAAACAAAGCAAAATCCTAGCCCTTTCGTGGGTGATGTCCAACTGCAGGCATATATTTCTTTTGGAGTTAATCAAATAAAGTGTCTTAAAGCCTACAATATCTTTCAAAGACAAGAGAATGTATTAGACTTATGGGTGAGAGCTGAACCTAGAGACCCGCTACAATTATGGAATAAACATAGGAACCTAATGAGAACTCCGGGAATGATTGAGGCATTGGGACCTATTCACACAACAATCAACTAGCAAGGGGTAGAATACTTCTTTTCCATCAAAGACCTTGCCATTGCAGCAGCCAAATTTCGATATCAAACTTCTAATCCAAACATCCAAAACAGGGAACCATTTAATTATGAGAAATTTAAGCTAGCTGTTGACTGCTTGGGTATCTATGGTGACCTCATTTTGAGAGAAGGCCTATCTTGGTTAGGTTGTAGGTTCTGAAGTCCAGTCATTTGACACCCTACACTAGGATATCAAGCCTTATATGAAATGCCTGAAGGTCAGACAGAACATATTTTTGAATACCTAGCTAGGCATCATGGCTGTATACCACCTCATGAGATCACTTCTCCAACCTATTCCCTCATTTCCTTGCATGTTAATTACAATTCTTTCATGAGGGCATGAAAAAGGGCAAGCATGGGGGTGTGTTGAGCACTAGAGAAGGTATGTAATTACCACTTATTTAGTCATCCTTTCCTGAAATTCATAACTCCTTTACATTATGAAATAGGTATATGATGAAATATTATGATAAAATTTAGAAGATTTGTGTGCAACATAATATGACTAATAATTACCCTTTTCTATGCAGAAAAAGAGGAAAACAGAAAATCACCATTCTAAAGGGAACAACAAGATGCAATCAACTGTTGTCCTTTTGACAGGGAACTACATCCAAACAAGCCAATCCAGATTGGGTTGTATAAGCTAGGAAAAGGAACAGGAGATACCAAATTTGTGCAAGAGAATGAGAAGATAACTGAGAGCTAACAGTATGGCAAATCCCTCAGGATCCTTTGATCCTGAGGGATTGCTACCTTAATGATTCTCTGTATCGTTGATATCTCTGTTCGGCTGCTATAAGAAGGGACAACATTGCTAGCCAAAGGGATGGACTATTGTTGTTTTTATGAAATTAACTATTGTACTTGAAACTTAGATCATCGACTTTCTTTAAAAGAGCGATTACTGTAACTCTGTTTTGATGCTTAATATATAAACTATGTTGTTGTTCCATCCTTGATTTTGGATTAATTATAACCAGTGCATCCCTGGAGGCTAAGGGCCCAGCCTTGGTGGATCAATTGCTTCCTGTACCATTAATTCTTGATTCCAAGTCATGTGTGGTTTGATTTCTCTTATCTGCTTTGTTCAGTAATCTGTTTTTCCTTATTATTTAAAGTATTAGCCCTGTTATATTTCATTTTTATTTGAATAGTAAGGTTATTTTCTACACAAGAATGTTATACTACTCGTTTCGAAGTTATATCGTATTATTGTTCCTTTAAAAAACTGATATTATTGTATAACATTGTTGTTCCTTACATATTACCATTACTGTTAGATTATAGAATAACGGTGTTGTGTGTTTACAAGTCAATATTACTATCTATTTATCTATGGTTTACTCCCAAGTGTGATTGTTGTTCATTGGGACTGTTATTCCACCATGATCGCAATTGCTATCTCTTCACAACCATGATTAACAGTTGTTATGCCGAAACTCAGATTACTGTTCCTTCAACAGAGAAGTGTTGTGTGTAATATTTAATTTGGTTTGTTCTACATTTATATTTGATTCGGGTTGTTGTTCAATATTTCATAGATTCTTTTAGTTTGTCGTCCCATTTCTGTTTGTTGTTCAAATCATTTCTGAGTGAAGATTGCAATTTCTGCGTCATTTTTGTAGGTTAAAACTTTGTTGTTTAATTGAGTTAAATAGACCAATCGTTGTTCCATTCCTGCTATTTGAATTATCATTACTTTGATGTGCACAAAACGATCTGAAACTATAGTGAACATTGACAGTTGTTGTCTAGTTCCTAGGTTGATGATCTTTTCTTTAAATTGCTTCTCAATTACATCAGTTTACAAAGGGAGGAGTTATTATTACTGCACCCTTGAATGATAAGTTGCTGTAGTGAATGATTTAAGTCTCAGAGTGTTAATTTTCTTTTTGAAAATAGATTTTATTCCAAGCATCTGTTTACTCTTATATTTAAAGCACCATACTACTAGCATTACACTGACAAATGACCACCTCATACTAAGTACACTCTTTGAGATAACAAATCATACCTGGATTGATAATTAATGTAGGGTAAATAGAGGTGAAAAGACCCTTTTTACTGCTCGACACTACTCTATAGTTTTAACGAGCCTAAAGTAGCCACTGCTTGAGGTATTCATATTTAGAGAGTCCGAACCACCCAAAGGTGAATCCAAGGGGCTTCTTTTTCGTAAATATTTCCTCAAGGCCGAAAAAGAATAAATATGTACTTAAGGAATCCCTAGGCTACCACTATTCCATGTAGTTTTTACGAGCCAGGATTAGTTACTTCTTAGGAGTTTCAATTTTTTAGTGTCTGAAAACATCCAAAGAAGACTATGGAAGGCTCCTTTTCCACAATTAATCTTTCAAGTCTAGTTAAAGGAATAAGCCTAACCAAGACAAATTTCTCCTTTATTCTACATGGACTGTGGGGAGAAACACCTAAAGATATGGAAAATTAAAGCCTAATGATTATTCTATATCTTTATATATACACACACGTAATAAAAGAAATCAGCTAGATGAACTAGCAAGAGGCTGGTCATTCTCATGGACCAGCTCCATCTCTGGATCTCTTCTTTCCTCCTATAGAAATAGTTGTAGGGAGAGCAATTGGTGATAAATTTTGAGCTGGTGGCCATTTACTACAAAACACGTTTGCCTGTCATTAATATTTTTAATGCGGACTGAGCCATTTTCGAAAGCTTAATCCACCTCATAGGGACCTAACCTCCTAGTGGAGAATTTACCTTTGAACTTTTTGAATTTACTATCATAAATCAAGGCCCAATCTCCTGGACATAAAATCTTCGTTTTAATAAAATTATCATGCCAACGAACTCTCTGATCTTGCACCAACATGGTTCGATGGATTGCATCCTGTCTAATCCCGTCAAGCTCATTCAACTACATTAACATTTGTTCTTGAGATTCATTAAGATTCATCTAGAGTTGTGTGGCAGTCAGAAATGTTTTCACTTGGAATTCAATAGGTAGCAGTACCTATTTACCATAAACTATCTCATACGGGGTGTGCCCTACCACATTCCTCCAAGTTATACGGTAAGCCCATAATGCATACATCAACTTGTCAGCCCAATCCCTATGATGTAAGTGAATGGTATTGGTTAATATGGATTCTAACACTTTGTTTCTGGATTCCACCTATGCATTAGCTTGGTGGTGGTAAGGAGTATATTTCTGATGCTTGATTTAGTACTATTCAGTGAGAGCCTTGACCAATTTTGATGTGAACTGTGTACCCCGGTCAATAGAAATCTCTCATGGTACTCCAAATCTAGTGAAAATGTCTTCAAAAGGGAATTCCACTACTGCCTTTTCAGTTTCAGCATACAAAGCCATAGCTTCAACCCACTTCGTAACATAGCCAGTGCAAACTAGAATACACTTTTTCTTCTTTCAAATGGGGGAGATAGGTCCCACGAAATCTAATGCCCACTTCTCAAAAGGTTCTATTGATATCTTTGTATGAAGGGGAGTCTCATCAAAAGGAGTTGGCCTCCCCATCCTCTGACAAACATCATAACTAGATACAAACATTTTGGCATCTTTGAAAACTGAGGGCCAATAATACCCAGTGCGAAGGACTTTGTATGCGGTCCTTTTGTATGTAAAGTGCAACCCACAAGGCTCATTGTGGCAGGCCTTCAACACATCAAATATCTCATTTTCTCACACACATATCCTCATGATCAAGTTAGGTATGGTGTAGAACAAGTCTCCATCGATCTAGGAGTAGTTGGCACTACACTGTATAATGTTATGTTTTTCCCTAGTAGATAGATTCTGAGACAACTTCCTTGACACGAAGTAGTTGGCAACATCTACAAATGAGGGAGTAATGGTAGGTATAGCAAACAATTCCTCATCTGGCAAATCATATGGTACTGGGTTTGGTACATTTCCATGCATGACATTCATTCGAGACAAGAAGTCAAATGCCAAATTATCTCGCCCAGACCTATCAATCACAGTTATATTAAATTCTTGCAAGAGCAGTAGCCATCTATTAATCCTACCATTAGTGATAGGTTTGTTCATAAAAAATCTAATGGCACAATGATCGATATGGAAAAATTTCTCATAACTGATTATGTAATGTCTAAATTTGCTAATGGCATGAAAGACTACAAAAAATTCCTTTTGAGTAATTGTATAGTTCATTTCAGCATGGGAAATATTCTTTCTAACAAAATAAATAGCATAAGGAGAGTGATTTTCCCTTTGTCCTAAGACTTCTCCAAGTGCGGCATCCGAAGCATCTGTGAAAATGTGGAATGGAAAGGACCAATTTTGTCCCCTAAACACTGGAGCGGTGCACAACCTGTCCTTTAATACCTGAAATGAATGTTGACAATAATAATTCCAAACAAAATAAGCATCCTTAGTTAGTAATTTAAATAAAGGTGATCAAATAAAATTTTGGAAAATCGATGATAGTAACCTGCATGTCCCAAAAAGCTTCTTACCTCTTTTTGTGTACTATGAATTGAAATATGCAATATTACCTCAATCTTGGCTAAATCAGCTTTGATTCCTTCAAATGAAACCTGATGGCCCAAGACTATCCCCTTAGTTTGCATCATTTCACATTTAATACTACTAAGGGCTAGGTGGCCTTCCTGACACCAAATCAACACATTTTCTAGATTTTCCAGAGCTTGGGAAAAATCATCTCCATGTACTATGAAGTTGTCCATATAGACTTCTACACAGTCATGGATCAAGTCAAAAACGATGGCTAGGACAGTGCGCTGAAAGGTAGTTAGGGCATTGTAGAGGCAAAACGAAGAACTTGATAGGCACAGGTACCCCAAGGGCAAGTGAAAGTGGTCTTCCTCAGCTATTTGAATCTTGTTATACCCATTGTACCTGTCTAGAAAAGAGCAATACTTCTTACCAGAAAGTGTGTGAAGTACCTGATCAATAATGGTAGCAGAAAGTAATCTCGTAGGGTGGCTTTGTTTCACTCCATGTAATAAAAACATATATGTCACTTACTATTCTTCTTCGGAACCACCATCAAAGGTGACAGCCATCTACTATCTGAAATAGGATTGATAAAATCTGCATCCAATAACTTCTGCAACTCATCTCTTACAATTTCTTTCAAGGCTAGGTTCATGCGTCTCTACGGCTACCCGATTGGTCTCATCTCCTCATTGGTGTAGATGTGGTTGATGCATCTATCTAGGTGTATGCCATTCATGTCCAAATAGTCCTAGGTGAAAGCTCTAGATCATTCTTGAACCATGATCACTAATTTTTTCTTCTATTCTTCATTTAATTCATTACAAATATACAATTTTTCCTTCACTCATTTCAATTGGTTCCATAGTAAGCTCATTGTTGTGATTGAGACAAATATAGCTGGATGACAAGCTTCCTCAAACTCATTACTAAAAACATGTTGATAACCAGCAAAAGAAATAGGATAATCAATATAAGAACGATCAGATAAAAATTGTTGCAAAATATGATCTTCTGATTGTTCCTCGAGTCCTCTAGATTTCTCTAATTATAGTAAAGAAAACATAAAATCCTCATCTCCATAAGGACTTTCTAGCCATAAGGATACTTCAGCAACAGTTTAAGCAGGGGGAAAAATTGACAAGGTTTGATTATATGAACAATTGGAAATGACCATTTCTCCATTTCGGCGCCCTATCACAACATCCACAGTATCTAACGAAGGGTGTCCTAGGACTACAGGGTGTCATGGTTTTAGGAGAAATGACAATGAAATTGATGGGATATTTCTAGGAAGCAATGGTGAATACTATGTTTTCTAAAGTTTCCATAGGTTTAATAATGGATTTACCTGCCAATTCTAAAATAACAGGTGTAGGTTTGATCCCTTGCAATTGTAAAGATGTCATGGTTTCAAAAGTCATAGCATTAATTCTTGCTCGTAAGTCTACAAGGGTGTTTGCCAAAAGTACTCCATTGATTTTGATGGTCACTATGAGATTTCATGGGTCATTATATTTTAATGGTAAATCTGAGATCATCTTGGACTTTTTACTCATAACTTTTACATTTTGGTTCTTGTGTCCTTTCCTTCCCGGTTTCATAATACAAAGGTCTTTAATGATTTTAGTGTAGATAGGAATGTCTCTAATGTCTTGTAATAATGGAATTTTAAGACAAACATTCCTTAATTCTGATTCTAAATCATATTTGATTTGGATCTCTTCTTTCTTAACAAGTAGTCTTTTTAGGTAAGGAGGTTCATTTGGTTCTTCTCTTTGTTTTTGTTTTTTTTGTTGAAGGTGATTTTCAGTTTGTTCTTGAGGGGCCTCTTCCTAAATAAGGACAGTTGATTTTTCCTTATTAACTGTTTTCCCATATCATAATTGAATCTCATTTATTGGGACAACAATGATAATATAAGTAGGAAAATGATATACTTCCACATTTTGTACAGGTTGAGGTTGTTGATTATGGTTGGGATTAGCTATGGGTTGTGCAGGAAACGAAGTATGACGTGGTGGGTTTAATGATGGTGGTGCTTGTGAGGATGATGGGTTGGACGGTGCAGTTAAAATATGATGGAAAGGAGAAAGAGGTAGTGAGGATTGTTGATAATGATTTGGTTTGTACCCCTGCTGATAAGGTTGAATGTTTGTATTTTAGGACATACTAGGCATCTTTGAGTATGGAGGATAGGAATGGTTTTAGGGCTAAAAAGTGTTTCCATAAGGATTTCCCCTCCAATAATTAGGAGTGTTTTTTGATTGACGATTAGACCAAGGAGGGTAAGATGGCTACAAACTGCAAGGTTGATTCTGACCATAACCTTGAAAACTAGGATCTTGAATCATGTTTTGATTTGGGCTTCTCCAAGAGGGTTTCTTGTTTATTTGTGAAAAATCATTTTTTTTATCATTTCTCTTATAGATAACATGTAAACTGGGAAGAGATGGACGCTTCTCGATTGCGTGCTCTAAATAAAAAATCCCACAAACCTCAATAACATTAATGGGACACTCCCTCTCAACATGCTTATTTATGCATTTCGGACAAAAGATTGCCATGGCAGCCCTCTCATCTTCTTGTTTCTTTTTGAGTTTTATTGTGTCAAGTTGTTTACCAATAGTGTTGAGGATACCCATTTTGAAATTTTCCAATAAGTTTCCTAATTCCACTCTAGTGACAGCGTTGGGTACATATTTCTATTTTCTTGGCAGATAATCTCAAGAATTGTCATGGAGCTTCTTTCCCACTTTAGCCTAACTTCGTGAGTAAGTGCGACATAGTTCAGCCACTTAAGAAAAAGGATTTTTATAAACATCCCAACCACTTAGAAGATTTAAGGTCTCGATACATTCATCCCTCATCCCTTTTAAAAAGATAGTTTTGACAATCTTCTCATCTAGATGTGACCCTCAGGATTTATGGAAATTACAAAAGAAACATTCAAGATATTCTTCTAAGTTCTCATCTTCTAATTATTGCATCCTAAGAATATCGTTCACATCCCAACTTTTGCAGAAGTCTTCGTATTTCTTGAGAAAGATAGACTCCATAGCATCCTACGAGTAGAAGGTGTGTTCACCTAAGCTCATAAACCATCTAAGGTCTGCACCTTTAAGTGTGGCTGGGAATAGCTTGAGCTTATGTGCATCCTCATAATAATTATAACTCCTACATAAAATTTCAAATTCAAATAATAAGGCATCTGGGTCTTCAGAGGACTTACCGTAGAAGAGAGGAAGATATGCCATTGGTATGTTTTTCATAGTGATATTCCTGGTTACATCGAGAATAGGAAAACCAAAATTGGTTTCTTATTCTTCTTCTTCTTCTGGTCCTCCCCTCAGTCCCTCATGGTTCCCTCTGAATAGGTTGTGATGTGTGTCTTCTCCTTCCCCGTGATGTCCTCATTGTTTCGACCAAATATGTTACGACGTTGACCTTCTCCTTCCCCATGACGTTCCTCATTCTTTTTGTTCTCTCTTCCCTGGTTGGCCATATCTACTATAGGTTTCTAAAGAGGTCTAGTGATGATTACCTGGTCAACAAGAGGTACTGAAGGATGGTCCTTGATGTTTGTTGATTCTACATCTGTGTGGTCCTTCAAGTCGACCGATTCTTCTAATATAGTTCCTTCTGTACTCCCAAAAATAATGTGTTCAATTGTTTCCTCGTCTTGATTCAGAATCTCCCTCTTCGAAGCCACTTTCTTGTAAACACCTCCTTCCTCTTGCTTTACTCCTGCATATCGATTAATAGGATTAGTGATTGGTATGCTTGTTGGACCCAAAGTTGTAGGAAATTTTGAACTAGAAAGAAATCTTCCTTGACTATCCATAGGCCTACTTCTACTTCTACGCATAAAGAAAATGAAAAAAAAAATCAAAGATAAGTAAAAACGATCAAAATTTGGAGAAACTCCACAATAGTGGGTGTGTGTCTCTTCAATGACATCTTTCTGTACTCTATCTGCCCTCTGAATACCTACAATACCCTTGAAACTCTGTAATAATAATCTTACCTGAACCAAAGTACAATTTCCCTGGCAACGATCCCAAAATGTTGAGATTTTTAATTAGTGATTAAACCTCCTAGTATTTAATTGTCAACCAGGACTCGTAAGCACGAGTTGTACTGCATTTTTGGCTCAAGATTAAGTTTAGAGTATGTAATTTTCGTTGATAGTGATCTTTAAGTACATAATCATGAAAAAAGCACTATCAATTAAGAAAATTAGCACTCATTTCATTCTCAAAAAACATAATCAATCTAAAGGGAATCAACTTAGCTCAATCCATTTCTGTTCCTTATTCTAAATCTCTGCAATAAAAAAAAAACTTACTGAAACCAAAGGGTAACTAATGAAATTCACTCTAAGCACAATTCTTTAAATAAATCCTTTTCAAAATGGGAAGTTCAAACTCTAATTATTCAAAAGGAAGAGGTAAGCAATCATCAAAACCTAATCTATGAGAAATCAAAATGTAATGATACAACTTGAAAAAAGAAAGCCAGAATCATATCCTAAACTGCGAAACTAGACTATTATGGCTTAGAAATAAAATGCACTCAAATCACACTGCTACAAAGATTGATTTTGAAATCAACTTAAATTGATCTACTGGTGCTTAAAGGAAAATGAAACCTTAACAAAATTCTCTAAGTTTATAAATGAAATCGAATTTTTATCACAATGTTATGAAATCAATCTGTATACTACAACACTGGGAATGGGAATCAAACATATTCTATCATGCGAGAACAAATATAAACTATCCTATGATAGTTTAATGACTCAAATTGATGCTCTGAATGAAATTATTTGATGTAAACCACCCTCATTGAACTAAATCATAATTGTTGAGACAAATCAAACAATTCAAATTGCGGAAATGAAGAACACAACACCTATCACTACCAAGCATGAATTTGTTTGCAATCACAATCAAAACCTTTGAAACCATAAATCATCCACTCAATTATACAAAAGGAATTCTTCGTTCACACTCATACCATACATCATAATTTACATGGATAAACACACATGAATCATTCTTCTTAAACTTCAAGAATCAATTGATTTTCTCTATCGTGGACACTCCAATTATAAATATGAATAAATGCAACTTAAGTGGAGGAACAAAGCATGGCTCTGTGTTGAAATATAAGCTCAAGTTATAAAATGAATCAGAGATCTTGAACACAGGAAATAAATCCTTAAATCATTTAATCTTTAAGGTAACAAGTCAATAATATGTTACGAAATCGTATACCAATATTTGTAAATGTAATGCATAGGATTCAAACTATAAATTACATGGACACACCTAGCTATTTGAACTGTTAATGACGCTTATTTCCAAAGGTGGTTGGCCCTCCCACACCTACATTAAGCTAGCTTACTACAATGAAAGAAGGGTTCAAAACATCATAGACATAACTCGCAATCAACCATGATAATAGTGCCTCTGGATCACAACTTAAAAGCGATCATGTATATTTCCAAATCAGAGTTTGGGAACCTATTGACATAAGTCATAGTGTATATTACTAACAACAACAACAATTCTAACTCTTAACCAACTAGCTCCACTCCAATTGTCATTGCATTACAACGACCTTTAAAGGGGACTGTGTGAATGTAAAAATAACAACTTAACTAACTATGTCAAGCTTAGAAACTATAAAATAATCTAAGCACTGCCTGAACTCCTCCAAATCATTTTGACTCCACTTAGAACAAAATGCTTCCTTCTAGAGTAACTGATTGCTATTATGAGAGTAGTCCACTTTGATTCTGATCTGGAGGATCTTTGGCCATGGAATTATCATTCTTATCATAACAAATCGATCCTGGAAGCATCATTCTTGTCCTTAAAGATCATTGTGTAAACTTCAATGGTCAAAACAAGAAGAAGGATTCCACCTGGTTATACTATCTCGAACTCGGTCAAGGATCGGTTGTTTGAATCTGAAGGCTCAGATCAATGTTGATGACAAGGCATCTTTCCATTCATGCTGGCCTGCCAACCCTACCACCAAGCTTCCACCTAGACCCATGAATAAATAGTTAGCAAATAAAGACATGATTCAAGAATTCATGTAAATTCAATCACAAATAGAAAAATGGTGTCATTTAAGTGAATTTACCTCTTATTCACATACTAGTGGGGTTTAGGGAGTGATGTAGGTGATAGAGTAGGTAGTAGCAGTACTTTAATTGGCAAAAGAGGGTGAAAATATGGATGAGAGGCAGAAAAGTGGGGACAAAAATGGGCGCCAACAGATGGAGATGGTGAAAAGGTCCCTTTCCTGTAGGCCCAGCAGTCCTTCAACATCACATGCACCTGTTCATTCTTTCATTTGAAAAATATTATAACCAATGGTGGATAGATGTGTTGAATTTGGAAACTATATAATTCATGTTAAAGACTTTGATCTATGTAATGAATTAACTTCTAGGCTACAACAATCATATGTGAAACAAGATAACTAACGTAGATATTTTTCCAAGAAATCATCAAATAATGTTTTTGGGCTATGATTGTGGATTCCTTTAGTCAAGCTCCCATGAGAGAGATGAGATAGAGGCACAATTACAATTATTTTAAGGAATTATATTCTACTAAAATGGAGTAACTAATAAACATTATAAGCTAAAGAAGAATATCAATACACAAGTGGCACCTAAGCTCTTGCAGGTTTGCCAAACCCAAGAGCCTCAGCCCTTTGAACTAACTCAGTGATGGATGTAGGTTTTAACCCTGTATGGAAATTACTTGCATACGAATTCTAAAACACAGAAAATAAACAATGCGAGAGAATAACACATAAAACACATATACACAGAGATTTTCCCCTCGATCCCAAAACCGGGACTACCAGCTTGATTTTTCATTATGTTCCTTTCAATGTTACAATACATATTTATACATGCCAAAGTATCCAATACCATGGACCGAAAACCATCGCGTCCAAAACCATGTGCGAAAAACATGCACAAAACCATAGGTAGCTCTGCCCAACCTAATATAGGGTCCAAAAAACAAAATTTTCCAGGGTGCTGCCCCAGACCCCATACAGGGGGTTTACCTACACGCCTCAAACCTCCTGTCACCCCCCCACTATGCAATCAGTGCAACAAAGGGGGCGCTTCGCCCCCCCTCTAACCCCCCAGTTAACTACGTGGGCTAGTCGTGGAAAGAATACAACACAACCCAAAATTCTCCCACTTGTTGTTTTCTTTCCATAGGGGGCCACAAGAGAGACTAATCATTTATCCAACCCTGCAACACCCATTCTTTTTCTACACCAAGAGAAGTTCTCAAAGCTCACATATTTTTTCAATGCATATGCAGTATTCTTCAAAGTGTCCACTTTTACCAGAAACACCTTTTTGTCTTCTATCATATCCCTCACAAAGTGATACAGAACATCAATATGCTTTATCTTTGAATGATATGCAGGGTTCTTTGCCAAGAGAATTGCACTTTGGCTGTCACAGTATATACTTATAGCTCCCTGTACTAACCCCATACCTAAACATAATCTCTGCAACCAAACTACTTCCTTGCTTGCATGAGTGGCTACCATGTATTTTGCCTCTGTAGTTGATAGTGCCACTAGAGATTGTTTCTCACTCATCCAACTGATTGCACCTTAAAATATGTTAAACACATACCCACTTGTAAATCTTCTCTGATCTAGATCTCCAGCCCAGTCTGCATCAACAATGCCATGAATATCCAACACTCTATCCAATCATGGTCTTCCTTGGTAGCACAAACCATATTCACTAGTGCCATGCAAATACCTGAAAACTCGCTTCGTTGTTGTCCAGTGCTCCTTCCCTGGTTTTGACATAAACCTGCTCAATACTCCCACTGCATGTGTAATGTCTGGTCTAGTACAGACCATTGCATACATCAGGCTACCGACTACACTTGCATATGGAACACGGGACATGTCCTCTTCCTCTTCTTGTGTCTTCGGACACTGTTCAACAGATAACTTCACACCAACAGGAATAGGAACCTTCACCGGTTTACTATCCTCCCTATTAAACCTTTGCAGTATTGTCTCAACATACTTCCTCTGGTATAACTAGAACTTCCTCTTTGCCTGATCTCTTTTAATTTCCATACCTAGAATATTGTTTGCAACACAAAGATCTTTCATGTCGAATTTGGAGGACAATTGGGTCTTCAAATCATGGATAATTTTTTTGTCATTCCTAACCACCAACATATCATCCACATACAAGACCAGATAAATAACACAGTCACCAATTAATTTAAAATACACACAATGATCTTCTTGCTTCTGGTGAAGCGAAGACCCCGTATAAATGTATCAAATTTCTGATACCACATCCTTGATGACTGTTTTAACCCATACAGAGACTTTTTTAACTTTCATACTAGTTATTTCTTACGCTTCACTGCAAAGCCTTCAGGTTGCTTCATGTAGATTTCCTCTTCCAGATCCCCGTGAAGAAATGTTGTCTTCACATATATTTGCTCTACCTCAAAATCAAAAGCAGCAACAATAGATAAAAGTAATCTAATAGAAGTTACCTTGGCAACAAGAGAAAAATTATCGCCAAAATCAATTCCCGACACCTGGGAATAACCTTTTTCTACCAACTGGGCTTTGTATTTCTCCACCTTTCCTTATACATTTGACTTCTTCTTGAACACCCATTTGTTGCCAATGGGTTTCCTTACAGCCGGCAACTCCACCAGATCCTAAGCCTCATTTTTGTGCAAAGATGCCATTTCATCAACCATGGCCTCTTTCCAGAGTTTGCTATCCTCTTAATCTATTGCTTCCTTCATAGTTTTGGGATCATCGTCAGTAATAGATAAAGCAAAATTTGAATAGAAAAGTAGATGGACTATACCTTTCTAGCTGCCTTCTTTCTCGAACTGATCTTCTCACACCTGAAGTTTGTGGCTCTTCATCTTCTGATTCCTCCTCTGTTGTCGAGTCTAATTCTTCCTCCTTAAGCTCAAACTCTATCTTCTCAGGTTCCTCTGGTTGGACTTCATGTTTAATAACATCTTTTACCTCTTTGAAAACCACATCTTGGTTGTACACAACCTTCCTTGTTACTGGATTCCAAAGCTTATAACCCTTTAAACCATCCTTATACCCAATAAAGATGCACTTTTCAAATTTACTATCCAGCTTGGTTCATTTCTCCTTTGGAACATGTACATATGCATCACATCTAAATACCCTCAGATGTGAGAGAGAGGGTTTCTTACCAGTCCATACCTCTTTTGGATTCTTATCCTCAAACACTAATGAAGTTGATCTGTTGACCAGGTAACATGCTATCTCCACCACCTCTGCCCAAAATTCCTGTCCTAACCTACCACCACTGAGCATGCTTCTTGCCCTTTCCATCAACGTCTTGTTCATTCTTTCTGCAACTCCATTTTTCTCAGGTGTGTATGGAGTAGTCTTCTGTTGTGCTATACTACACTTCTTACATAATTCTTCAAATTCCTTACTGAAAAACCCTCCACCATTATCTATCCTCAACACCTTTATCTTCTTCCCTATCTAGTTTTCCACCAAAGCCTTAAATTCTTTAAACTTGTCAAAGACTTCATATTTCTTCTTAAGGAAATATATCCATGTATTCCTTGAGAAGTCATCTATAAATGATACATAGTACACAAACTTACTCAATGATGGAACCTTCATAGGTTCAAACACATCACTGTGCACAAGATCTAATATCTGTTTCATCCTCTTACCATTAGAGGGGAAAGTCACCGAATTCTGCTTCTCGTAGACACAATTTTCACAAAAATCAAAATCCAGAGAGTTATTACTCATAACTTCTACCATACCTTTACCATGAAGTATTTGAAGGCCCTTCTCTCCAATATGTATAAACCTTTGATGCCACAGCATGGCCTTCTCTCTAGAGACCTAAATATTTTCTGCTCCACTTTTAGGAACCACAGAGTTGTTGCACCCATCAACAACAATGTTACCTTACAGCTTGTACAGAGCTCCAATCCGAACTCCTCGCATCAATACCAGTGCTCCCCAAACCATCTTGCAGTATCCTTCTCGAACACTGTTTTTGCACCTGCATCATCCAACTCGCTTATAGAAATCGGATTTCTCGCCAATGAAGGAATATGCAGAATTCCTAGAAGTGTTCTAACCCTTCCACCTTGCAACTTCAACTTTAATTTTTCGCGACCAAAGACTCTAGCCTTCCTATCATCCCCTAAGAAGACATCACCACCATCATATTTCTCATACTTGCAGAACCACTCTCTATGGGGAGTGAAGTGAAAGGATGCACCTCAGTCAATCAACCATGCCTCATGATCTACATGTGTACTTGAAGAAGCCAAGTACACATCCCCACCTTCATCTGAGGTGGCTTTCCCCTCTACAGAAGAAGCATCATTAGATCCCTTTCCTTTATTAGGAGCTTTAGATTTACAGTCCCTTTTATAGTGCCCTTGCTTTCTGCATTTCCAGCACACCACCTTACATGTTTTCCTAGAGATTTAGATCTCCTTATAGATTTAGATCTCCCACTTGATGAATTATTTTTGTTTCTGTTCTTGGACCGTCCTCGTACAGAAAAGGAATAACCATTCTGTCTCTCCATATTTTTCCATCTCATCTCCTCCGTCAGTAAGGATAAGACTATTTCATCAAACTGTAAGGCAATTGTATTGCTACCTATTACAATGACTAGAGTATCGCACGAATCTGGTAGAGAACACAACAAACTAAATCACTTATCTTCATCTTAAATTTTGATATCAACAGATAATAACTGACTTACCATAGTATTAAATGCATTCAGATGCTCTGTCACTGAGTATCCATCTTTCATCCTCAGGTTCTACAACTTTTTCCGCAAGAATAGTTTATTCACCAGAGACTTAGATTGGTGCAAAGTCCCTAACTTGTCCCACAAATCCTTCACCGTAGCTTCCCCTGATACATTTAGCAATACTGAATCCGAGACACATAATCCTATTATGCTCTTTGCCTTCCGATCCAACTTCTTCCATTCTTCATCGAACACTCCCATTGGTTTAGTACCCAGATCTGCTGTGATACCCTAATCTTTACATACCAATAGATCCTCCATCTTGATTTTCCATAACTCAAAACTCTGACCATTAAATTTGTTAATCTCTATATTTCCACTGCTCACCATCTTCTTTCAAAACCAGAATCGATCTCACAGATCTCACACTGAACAGGGTCTACCATAGGCCCGAGTGAAACCCCTCAGCAACAAAGGCATCCCCTTGAAGCCAAAAACAACTTTGATACCAAATGTAGGTTTTAACCCTATACATAAATTACCTGCATACAAATTCTAAAAGACAGAAAATAAATAATGTGAGAACATAACACATAGAGTACATATACACAGAGATTTTCCCTTGGATCCCAAAGCTAGGACAATTTGCTTGATTTTTCATTATGTTCGTTTCAATGTTACAATACATATTTATACATGCTGAAGCATCCAATACCGTGGACTGAAAACCATTATGTCCAAAACCATTGACCTAAAACCATCGCGTCCAAAACCATGTGCAAAAAACATGCACAAAACCATAGGTAGGTCCGCCCAACCTAATATAAGGTCCAAAAAACAAAATTTTCTAGGGTACTACCCTAGACCCCATTAAGGGGGGTTACCTATACCCCTCAAACCCCCTATGACCCCCCCACTATGCAATCGGCGCAATGAAGGGTGGGCTCTGCCCCCCCTCTAACCCCCCGGTTAACTACGTGGGCTAGTCGTGGAAATAATATAACACAACCCAACAATGGATCAATATGAAACTTCTCATTATCATTAAATAAATGTCAAATACATCACATAACTAGTAAAAAATAGCAGTCACGAGTGCTTGAGTTCAATAACTTCTTAGCCTCAAACAAAATTAAAATCCTAATGAGCTCCTTGTCATGTTTATTTATACAAAAGGCTAACTACCAACATATCCCTATAAACTAGAGATGTTTGTCTCCCAGAACTCTAGAAAGGTAGATCTAGATCTTCCTTGAACTACACTAGATTGGCTTCCAATGACCTCGTCCTACTTGCCTACCAATGACTCCGATTAGATGAGAGACAAAGTGGTGATCTTGGCTAATTGAAGGAGTTAAGGAGGTAGACAACCTCATAGAATCTCTCTCTGCTATCTACTATGAGCTCCTGTATTGAAATTATCTCAAAACTGTGCCAATTCCTGCATTTAAACCATATTAGACCACATGACATAGAAACACATATTTTATCCTCCTCACTAAGCATGATATAACCAAAATTGTAAATAAATGTGAGAAAAATATAATTCTAAAGCTAGAGGATGGAATTATGACCCTTGTGATATACCTATTAATGAGCCTCATCACAAGTATCATATACATGGGTGATAAAAATAGGAATTACTTGGATGGGTTGATAGTCATCAACATTTTAGTTTTAGTCTGTATTGTATAAATGCACACACAAATGAAACTTGAGGGTTCCAAGTAGAATTAAGATTTATATTTTGTTTAGGCGCTCATATTCAGAAGGATCTTTCATTAAATTTTTGTACTAGGTTTCCTTTTATCAATAAATGAAACAACCTTGATTTGACTCAGCTAATAGAGTTCTTTAGTGTACAAATTGAGGCTTGCAAGGCCCTAATTACTTGACCCATGCATCATTCTTTTTCCTATGAAGTTTCTAAGATGGTTTGGAGGTTAATGATGATGGAATAAAGTGATGACAAGCTGGATGAAGGGTCTGGTGGAAGGATGGAAGGTGACCAACACCGCTAGCCAACATCAACACTTCAGGAATGCCAACTTTGGACTAAGAGGGATGCTCACGGTGACCAAAAAACAGAGATCAAGGCAATGGTTGGGATTCATCAAAAGAGAGCGGATAAGTCCTAGATGGATATGGTGAAAAGGTCCATTGGCTGTAGGTCCAACAATCCTAAAACATGACATGCACCTATTCTTCTTTTCATTTTCAAAATATTATAACCAATGGTGGAAAATATGAGTTGAATTCGGAACCTATCTAACTGATGCTAAAGACTCTGGTCTATGCAACGAATTAACTTCTAATCTACAAAAATTATATGTGAAATAAGATAACTAATGTAGATATTTTTCCAAGAGATCATAAGTAAAAAATCATCACCGACTTTTTTTGGGTTGTGATTGTAGATTCCTCTAGTCAGACTCCCATGAGAGAGATGATATAGATGCACAATCACGAGCTTTTTAAGGAATTATATTCTACTAAAATGTAGCAACTAATAAACATTATAAGCTAAATAAGAATATCATTACACAAGAGGGAACTAAGATACTAGGGTTGGGCCCAAACCCAAGAGCCTCAACCCTCTAAACTAACTTAGTGATGGATCAATAAGAAACTTCTCATTATCATTGCATAAATATGAAATACATCACATAATAAGTTAAAAATAGTAGTCACAAGTGCTTAAGATCAATAGCTTCTTAGCTGCAAACAAAATTTGAATCCTAATGAGTTACCTGGAATGTTTATTTATAAAAAATGGTAACTACCAACAGCTCCCTAGAAAATAGAGATGTTTGTCTCCCAAAACTCGAGAAAGGTAGATCTAGATCTTCCTTGAACTGCACTGGCTTGGCTGCCAATGACCTTGTCCTACTTGGCTGCCAATGAATCTAATTTAATGAGAGACAACGTTGTGATCTTGGATGATTGAAGCAGCTAAGGGGGTAGACAACCTCCTAGAACTCTCCCTATTGTCTGCTTCGAGCTCCTGCATTGAAATTATCTCAAAATTATCCTAATTCATGCGTTTAAACCATGTTAGGCCACATGGCATAGCAACACATCTTCTATCCTCCTCACTAAGCATAATATAACAAAAATTGTAAATAAATGTGAGAAAGAGATAATTCTAAATTTAGAGGATGGAATTATAACCCTTGTGATATACCTATTGATGAGCCTCATCACAGGTATCATATAGATAGGTGATAAAAATAGGAATTAGTTGGATGGGTTAATAATAATCAATGTTTTAGTTTTATTTTGTATTGTATAAATGAACACGCATGTGCAACTTGAGGGGTTCAAGTAGAATTAAGTTTTGAATTTTGTTTAGTTGCTCATATTCAGAAGGATATTTCATTAAAGTTTTATATTAGGTTTTTCTTTTATCAATAAATGAAACAACCTTGATTTTACTCAACTAATAGAATTCTTTAGTGTACAAGCTGACCTATGCATCATTGTTTTTCCTATGAAGTTTTCTAAGAGTGTTTGGAGCGTAAGGATGATGGGATAAAGTGATGCAAGATGGATGAAGGTTGTGGTCGATGGATGAAAGGTGACCAATAGCCATAGCCAAGCTCAAAAATTCACGAAGGTCAGCATTGGACTAAGAGGGCTGCTCCCAGAGACCAAAACATTAGAGATCAAGGCAATGGTTTGGATTCATCAAAAGAGAGTGTAGACATCCTAGATGGAGATAGTGAAAAGATCTGATGTCCAACAGTGTTGCAGCAACACATGAACTTGTTCTTCTTTTCATTTGCAAAATATTATAACCAATGGTGGAAAAGATGAGTTGAATTTGGAAACTATCTAATTCATGCTAAAAACTTTGATCTATCCAATGAATTAACTTTTAAGCTACTACAATCATATGTGAAACAAGATAAATTATGTAGATGTTTTTCCAAGAAATCATCACCTAATGTTTATGGGATATGATTCTGGATTCGCGTAGTTAGGCTCGAATGAGAGAGATGAGATAGAGGCACGGTCAAAGGATTTTTAGGGAATTATATTCTACTAAAATGCAACAAATAATAAACATTATAAGCTAAAGAAGAATATCAATATACTATAGGGACCTGAGCTACTGGTGTTGGGCCCAAACCAAAGAGCCTCATCCCTCTGAACGAATTGCATGATGGATCAATAAGAAACTCCTCATTATCATTGCATAAATGTGAAATCCATTACATAATAAGTCAAACTTAGTAGTCACAAGTGCTTCAGATCAATAGATTCTTAGCTACAAAAAAAATTTGAATCCTAATGAATTCCTTGGCATGTTTATTTATACAAAATGGTAACTACCAACATCTCCCTAGAAAATAGAGATGTTTGTCTCCCAAAAGTCAAGAAAGGTAGATCTAGATCTTCATTGAACTACACTCGCTTGCCTGCGAATGACCTCGTCCTGCCTGGCCACCAATGACTCTGAGTTTATGAGAGACAAAGTGGTGATATTTTCGGATTGAAGTAGTTAATGAGGTAAATAACCTCCTAGAATCTCTCCATACCTTCTACTCCAAGATTTTGCATTGAAATTATCTCAAAATTATCCCAATTCCTACATTTAAACCATGTTAGGCCACATGACATAGCAACAAATCTTTTATCCTCCTCACTAAGCATAATATAACAAAAATTGTAAATAAATGTGAGAAAGAGATAATTATAAAGGTGGAGGATGGAGTTATGACCCTTTTGATATATCTGTTGATGAACCTCATCATAAGTATCATATAGATCGGTGATAAAAATAGGAATTAGTTAGATTGGTTGATAGTTATCAACATTTTCGTTTTATTTGGTATTGTATAAATGAACACACAAGTGAAACTTGAGGCGTTCAAGTAGAATTAAGTTTTAAATTTTGTTTAGTTGCTCATATTTTGAAGGATTTTTCATTAAATTTTTGTACTAGGTTTCCTTTTATCAATAAACGAAAAATCCTTGATTTTACTGAACTGACAAAGTTCTTTAGTGTACAAGTTGAGGCTTGCAAGGACCTAATTCCTTGACCTATGTATCATTCATTTTCCTATGAAGTTTTCCTAGAGGGTTTGGAGGTTAGTGATGTTGCAATAAAGTGATGACAAGCTGGATGAATGTTGTGGTGGGTGGATGGAAGGTGACCAACACCCTTAGCCAAGCTCAGCACTTCAAGAAGACCAGCTTTGGACTAAGAGGGCTGCTCACGGTGACATAAAAAATAAAGATCAAGGCAATGGTTGGGATTCATCAAAATGGAGTGGAGAATTCCTAGATGGAGATGGTGAAAACGTCCCTTGCCTGTAGGTCCAACCATCCTGCAACATCACATGAACCTGTTCTTCTTTTCATTTGCAAAATATTATAACCAATGGTGGAAAAGATGAGTTGAATTTGGAAACTATCTAACTGATGATAAAAACTATGATGTATGAAATGAATTAACTTCTAAGATACAATAATCATATGTGAAACAAGATAAATAATGTAGATGTCTTCCCAAGAAAGCATAAGCAAGAAATCTTCACATAATGTTTTTAGGTTGTGATTGTGGATTCTTCTAGTTAGGATCCCATGAGAGAGATGAGATAGGGGCACAGTCACGGGTTTCTTAAGGAATTATATTCTACTAAAATGCAACAACTAATAAAAATTATAAGTTAAATAGGAATATCAATAGCCCAAACCCAAGAGCCTCAGCACTATAAACTAACTTACTGATGGATTAATAAAAACCATCTCATTATCATTGCATAATTGTCGAATATATCACATAATAAGTCAAAAATAGAAATCACAAGTGCTTGAGCTCAATAGCTTCTTAGCTGCGAACAAAATTTGAATCATAATGAGGTCCTTTGCATGTTTATTTATACAAAAGAGTAAATACCAACAACTCCCTAGAAAATAGAGATGTTTGTCTCACAAAACTTGGTTGCCAATCACTTCGAGTTGGTGAGAGACAAAGTGGTGATCTTGGCTGATTGAAGGAATTAAGGAGGCAGACAACCTCCTAGAATCTCTCCTTATTGTCTATTCTGAGCTCCTGCATTGAAATTATCTCAAAATTGTCACAATTCCTGAATTTAAACCATGTTAGGCCACATGACATAGCAACACATCTTTTTTCCTCCTCACTAAGAATAATATAACAAAAATTGTAACTAAATGTGAGAAAGAGATAATTCTAAAGCTGGAGGATGGAATTATGACCCTTTTGATATACCTATTGATGAGCCTAATCACAAGTATCATATAGATGGGTGATAAAAATGGGAAACAGTTGGATGGGTTGATAGTCATCAACATTTTAGTTTTATTTTGTATTGTATAAATGCACATACAAGTGAAACTTGAAGGGTTCAAGTAGAAATAAGTTTTAATTTTTTTTTAGTTGCTCATATTCAGATGAAGTTTTCATTAAAGGTTTGTAATAGGTTTCCTTTTATAAATGAACGAAAGAACCTTCATTTTACTCAACTGATAGAGTTGTTTAGTGTACAAGTTGAGGCTTTCAGGGCCCTAATTCCTTGACCTATGCATCATTCTTTTTCCTATGAATATTGTGGATTATCTTATTTATATTTTCTCATAAATAATTCTATGGTTTTTATTTTATTTTTATATTTATATATGCAATATGATCATTGTTTAGATTCATTATTAATTTCTTTGTTTTTACTATATCTATTGCACTTTCCATTTGGTACTATGTTTATTATTTATCTGCAAGTTTAGTGTTTTTTCATGGTATTTTAATTGTTGTAGTGTTGATGAAACTTATATTCCTATAAATAGAAGTGATATTCCTTTCAAAATTTTAATGTTGCTTGATTAAGTTTCAGGTTGAGGAGCCTACATAGTATAGTTGCTAGTCTTTAAGCCACTTGAAGGAGTGAGATAGAGATTACACCTGCAACTCCTACTAGCAAGTACCATAATGTATGCCTTATAAACCAATTAAACATGACTAATTTATTTTTTTCATGTTGTAGAGTAGCTTTTCATTCCTTGCATGTGTGCTTAGAATTTGACTTACCTAAGTGAAAGGATCATTGTTTCTTAGGCATTTATGAAGGATTAGATTCTCAGACTATTATCTTTCTTTAAAATTACAATTTAAAGTTTGAATCATTCCAATACAGTGAATTAACTTTCATTTATTTTTTCATGTGATATTACTATATATCTCATTTTCAAATTGAATCTTTATTTAAATAATAATATCTACAACTTTGTATTTCTTTAGCATATAGTATAAACAATTTCATCCTTTAAACACTAATTCAAAGTGAAGTAAATCTAAGTTTAATTCTTTATATATACTATTATGCTCCTAAGTATATGGACTCTTGGGTTGATATTTTAATGTCCTAATTTATGAAAATTAATTTAACCAACATTTTGGTGCCATTATAGGAGATGTGAAACATGAGTTAGATTTAGATATAAAATATCTCTTGAATTTATACATTTAATATACA
The DNA here is from genome assembly GCA_031772625.1 of Pinus tabuliformis. Classification (NCBI taxonomy): domain Eukaryota; kingdom Viridiplantae; phylum Streptophyta; class Pinopsida; order Pinales; family Pinaceae; genus Pinus; species Pinus tabuliformis. The sequence continues at coordinate 223,522,277 of CM062815.1, read as the reverse complement.
CACTTAATATAATGAGTGAAGGAAATCAACAAGAAGTAAAAAGCCACATATTCACTTTAGTAAGTCTCAGACTCTTGGGTTGATATTTTAATGTCCTAATTTATGAAAATTAATTTAACCAACATTTTGGTGCCATTATAGGAGATGTGAAACATGAGTTAGATTTAGATATAAAATATTTCTTGAATTTATACATTTAATATACACACTTAATATAATGAGTGAAGGAAATACGACAAGAAGTAAAAAGCCGCATATTCACTTTAGTAAGTCTGCACAATCCTTTGCTATGTTTGTACCATCTACCTATGTTAATAAAAATGTAGGAGTAGGTTTATTAAAAGTATAAAATGAGTAGTTTCAACTTATCCAATTGTTTCAATTAGAGGTGTTGTAAGAACCCCGAACCAGTGATCCATTTGAAGGTAGTGACTCTTGATCAAAACAAAAAAAAATTGAAGATGCTAAAGAATGTATTTAATAAATTAGGGCATGCCACCATAAGGATATGCTCAAATCCTTGTCGACAATTAAAAAATGTCACCAAGGATGAGTCTATATTTTAAAAGATAGTATAGTAGCAAGGGATCCATGAAAATAATATACAAGAGGAGGATCTAGATATTTAAGAATTTTTTACTTGTTTATTATAAGATCTATTGTGCATTTAGGAATGTGATGGCCAACTTTCAAAATAAATTTATGGTATGACAATTAAAAAGAGCTAAGGAGACAACTATAACATTGATACTTGGTTCTAAATAATGATCTGGCCACAATAACACTACATTTTTTGACATTTCTCAACATCAATCTGTATGAGAAGTTAATTTCTCATGGATTAGCATTCATTGAGGTATATTTATCAAATTTGAATATGAGACTACTTATTATTTTGTTATGAAAATGGGTGAATTCCAATTTCTTCTATAGTTAACGTAATCGATTGTTTTATCAAATAGAGTAGGATAGTGTGAATAAATGAATAAATAAAATAGTAAAGAAAAATAAGTTTAACTATGAAAACTATTATTTAGTGCTCATTTGGGTGGATTTTTATGTTATCTAGATCACTAAACTTATCTTAAAATGTAGTTGAATGGTCCTATTTTGGGACCATATAAGCTCATTTTCAAAAATTGTTTTTTATACAAGGTATACCCTAAAATATAGTTTCTAACTATGACACCTCCTTTTCATTTACCCAAAATTTGTGATATAATTAAATACTTGTAATGTGGGTTCAACCTCATTTATATTATGCATTAAAATTTATTATTCAACTCATTACTCTATTTTATTAATAAAAGGTCTAGAGCTTAACGAAGGGAGCAACCAACATATCATGATGCCTTGAGGAGGGCGAAAATTTTGACTAGCAAGGACAAGATGCAAAGGGTTTGGGAGAAATCCTAGGCTTGCGTGAATAAATATTGTTTTTTGTTGATGTCATGGTTGGCATTCCAAAGAATCTTCTAGAAATATATTACAAAGATGAAATTTCAAGGTTTGATTATGAAAATAAGCAAGAGAAACCATCAAGAGGTTGTTGGTTCTTACTTTTCCCTTATCTTTTCTCTTATACTCTCTCCCTCAGACAATTGGTTTGGCAAGATAAATGGTGGTAGGACCCAAAGAGACTTAGACTTTTTAACTATTTAAGAGCTGTGAGTGGCATCCTATGTGATAGAGACTGATTTTTTCCTATGTAGGAAGGAGAGTAGCCTTCACTTTTTGTGTTAAAAATGGTTTGAATATTGTGTTAAATCCTGAGTTTAGTTTTCCATAAAGGGATGAATATCTAGCATGGGGTTGGACAATTGTAAGAAAAGTTCCAACATAACTGAGCCTAAGGTGGGGTGGAACATGGCTAACCCTACTTTAGTGTTATATTTTTTTTTTTACAATAGATATATGTTTATTTATATGTTATTGGTATTTCTTGTATGAATCATTTAGTGATATGCAAGAATAATCATTGTTGTTATATTGTTTTATTTATGATCATTTTGCTAGTTATGTTAGTAAAGTCTAAAGAAGTGGGTTAGAATTCACTTGGCTGTGGAATTTAAATGAATTGGGATGCATGGTAAATGCATGACGATTTTTGGTAATTGCAAGATTTTCATAGTAACTACATGCTTAATTTTCTTTGATTTATTCTATAGGATAAACATGATTTCATGGAATTTAATGGTGGAAGCCAAAATTGTTAATTATGGGTTAGGTAGGTCATTTGAGAAATTTCAATGTACTTTTTATTTTGGGAGGTTCTAGAGGTTGATTCTTGGATCATAGTGAGTTGAAATCCTGTCAATTATCTCATTCAATATTTAGATTTTGTTTCACTATGTTTTTGCATATATGATCTGAGTAAGTTAGACTTTTGAAATTCTCCTTGAAACAGATCATCTTGGAACTTTCATTATAACTTTTCTTCTAGGAGGTTGCAGATTATGAAAAATGGACCATAGTAAGGGGAAATCTAATTCAATTTTAGATATTTATTAGCTATATTTTGTAGTTAAGCTCTAAGGAATTCATGCTTCCTGAATTCACTTACTTTTTTCTGCATGGTGTCAGAGGCTAAAACTTGGACCATATTTGGTGGAAATCTTAATGAATAATTCGTAGATATTTTAGATCTCGGTTTGCTATATTTTTGGAGATATGTTGTGAGGAAATTTGTCTCTTGGATGCTCCGAAAATCATACCTCAAAACATTTCAGCTTGGAATTCTTAACATAACTTTCTTTCTAAGTTGTTCTCAACTTTTGAAACTTGGAGGAGATAGAGAAAATATATCAAAGTACCTATGGTAGAAATTTCATATTTTGGTCTTATACAATATTATATCTATATATATATATATATATATATATATATATATATATATATATATATATACATACTTTGTTGAAGATTAGATTTTGGAGAGAAATAAATACTACACAGAAACTGTTCGATGAATTTTCGTAATAAGATGTGGTTTTGTGTATAGTGATTAGACAATGTGTGTGAATTTTGCGATAAAACTATTTAGATATAATGTGATTCCTGACAACCATAATGAGGATTAGGGACTTAGGTGTGTTAAAAAGTGGTATAAGAGCTGATTGCTGAGTTCATGACGAAAAAAAAATTGATACCTCATATCCTTAATCAAGCACTAAGGAACCAGGTATGCTACAAGTGGTATCATTGCTTATTATTGAGCTCATGAGGAAGAATAAAAAATTACACCCCATATCCTTCATTGAGTATCAAGGCACCGAGTATTTTATATAGTGGTATCAGAGAATGGTTCAATGTTATACCTAGGTGAGCTCAAGAATAAATGAAATGGAACCTCTGATACTATGTTATGAGTGGCATAAAAGCTAAGGTTCATTGTTGAGTCTAGGTGGGATTGAGGATAAGAAATAATTTGTGTCTTAAATTAATATTTATGCATGCATATATACTTATGTGATTTCTTTTTTCATATATATGAATACATTGATGTTACTAGTTAAGTAATGTGATCTTGATTGATTAACATAATAACAACCCAAATTGTTTATATTTTAGCTCTTCCATAATAAATTAAGTTGTCTTTTATCTCTTCCACAATAAACTAAGTGATGTGAGGTTGATGGCTTAAATAAATTCCTTTAATTAGGTAGAAATTATAGTCATTTTCTATGAACTATAGTGATTGTCTGAAGTAACTTTGAAATTTCTACCAACACTACAATCAATGAGAATGATATAGAAATAAATATGAGAGGAGTTGAACCTTATATCTCATGATTTAATTAACACTACACATGACGACCACCAAATCCACTGCCCTCATGAATAATAAATATTCTTAAATTAATTAAATTTAACATAAATGTTTTTCCATACTCCTTAAATTTAATTAGAAAATTTATATCTTAGCACATGCCTTTATTTTTTAATAAAATTTTATCACAAATGTATTCAAGCACTCAAAATTGTATCATGACATTGCTATCTAGTGAATTTAATTTTTTATATGATGGTGGCATGTGAAAACTTAAATTTAACATAGGTATCTAGGTTATATAACATTTTCATAAATATGTGGACACTTAGATAGTAAAAATGTAGCAACTCTATATCATATTAAATTAATTAAATAAACAGTAAACAAAGAAATCTAATAACATCTCCTCTACGAAGATTTTTAAAAATGGATATGTAATATAAATGTGTCTTTATTTATTTTAATTTTGTGCCTTACATTGAAGATCTCATTAAGAGATTATTTGTTGGATTTATATTCAAACCTATGATTAAAATACTATTTATGAACTTGAGAGGAAACTCATGATTAAGAGATTATTTATCATCTTCTCACGAACTAGATCTATATAGATTGAGAAATAATTTGAAATATTTTATTTTTATCACATTAAAATTATATGGAAAATATTTAGATATTAAAGTTATGATAAATGAAAATATGACAAAATCTATATCACGGTGATCAATATAGTCAATTAAGTTTTTGGAAGTCATACACCACCTCGCTGCCTCCCAATGTTATTAATGGAGAGCGGGTGACATGGCGTTCCACCTAGGATGTTTACATGTAGATTCTTCATTCATATGAGTTTGTTGACTAGCATGTTCCAAATCCCTTGTATGTGGATTTAAATGGAGTATTTCATTTTTTAATTCTGAGTGTTAATATTGATCTAGTGACTTTGGAAATATTCATATCCTCAGCTAGATTTGCAACACAAGATGTTCAACTAGGAAAGGGGCGCATTTGGGTTGAGTATGGCGCTCTTCTGATACGATTTTTAAAGGGTCGTCTAGCTCTATTATCAGTTTCTCCATAGTTTCAAGTGGACACAACACCTCAGATCGACTCTCTAGCTACTGATTGTGATGGTTTAACACATTAGAGGTATTTCTCTAGTTCAAAATTTTTAGTTGCTATATAGGGAAGAACCATTTTGTGTGTATGGTGAGACTCAAAATCTCTTGTTTCGACTGTTCTGAGATATATTCATCTTTGTATTTGTATTCCTCAAATCAATATTTTTCATGTTATCAAAGGGTTTTTGCTACTAAATTTAGAATTTCTCGATGTTTTTGGTGTCACCTATCATATCATGTACATCCTTGGTAGTTTCTTTCTCTAAAGACTTGTTATATGTTTTTTGTCGACTCCCTTAGTGCGTTCTCCAGTTTTTAAGGGGTTATCTATTATTTCTTTAGAAATTGTGGTGTAATTGGTCCTTCTTGGAGGGGGATCTGTCTCAATCTCTTAAATATAATCCCATGGCTTCTCGCATTAAGAAAGGTACAATTTGAATATAGGTGTTGGCTCAAGTTATGGTGTTGATGTCCAGAAGTTGGTTATATAGAATGTGGTGGAGTCCCCCTTGTGGTGTTCTATCTAGAGGCCTGGCCATTCTCTCGTTGGTGTCTTGCCTCTTAGAATCTCTTTACCTTATTATGGTTTTGGTTTGCCAAAAGTCTATTGTTCTTTCCTGGGATTTTATCTCCCTTCTAGCTTTGGAATATGGGCCTTTGTTTCTCATTGCAGGGTGTAGGGTCGATGTGCTCTCTTTGGTTCAATGTACATCATGTACATATTAGGATTATGGTGGTGGTTTTGCAGTGTAGAGATATCGTTTGTCCCATTTGGTTGGGTTGATTCCTGGTGGTTCGATTACATTGTTGTAGGAAAAAGGGCCATTCGTGTTTCTTGTAGGAGTGTGGGGGGGCTAGTTTTAGACCACCTCAATTAATATGGCTAGAAAATGTCAGAGGTGTCATTGTGCCCTGATTGGGTGGAGTGGATGCCATTTTATGGGTAGGCTCCATGAAAAATCCCAGGCATGAGAAGAAACTTCTCGTTATCATGCTTCAACCTCCCCTGATAGTAGAGAAAACAATCATCAATTGGAGTCTCAAGTGGAACGCGAGAACTTGGCTTTCTCAAATTCAAAGCTCACTATAGATATTTCTAGTTGGCTTCATAACCCTAGGAAAACCAAGAGATAAAGGAACCAATAATTGCATTCAGCCATATTGCATGGGGAGATGAAGGCTCTTCGTGGATAAGTGTTGAAGGAAAAAAGAGAGGACATGAACGAAATAATTTCATTTCTCAATAATATTTGGAGAATCTAGAGCCACTAGAAATATTGTTTGGAATAGTTGGATTTTTGTATTGCCCGTTTAGAGAGTCATCTCTAATGTGAAGGAAAGCTTTATGGCCTAGTAGGTACCAGTGCTCAGGACTTGAAACTGGTGACTTCGTTAGGTTCTTTATATTTTTTTATGCTTCTTCTTTTTTCATGTTGTCAGTCTTTATAATGGTTTTGTAGGGGTGAATAATAGTCCATTTTGATCATTTTAATGGTTGTGTTATAGGCATTTTTGGGCATTACAACCCCAAGCATAAAATGTCCATAAATCAAGGGCTCCTAAGTCCCTAAAAGTGTTGTTCCAACCCCTAAAGGAACAAGGTCAACTGATTACAGCTTCTCCCAGAAGTTCTCCATGAAAAACTACTCAGAACTGGTCAAAACTGGATCATTTCACCTGCTCCATAGGCAAAGTGTGTTGCATCTCACCTAAGTACACATAGTAGGTGTGTTGCATTTCAAAAATCCCTTCTATGGGGTGCGATGGGTGAGAAGAGACAAATGGCAGTGTCAATCCGCGAGGTGGAGAAGCATGGAATCTTCTAGAAACTTCTCCTGTGACACTTGCCTCTCTGAATTCGACCAAGGATGAGTAAGAGATCATCAATCTCCAAGTGGAAGCAAGAACTATTAGAGGGAAGACACTAATCAAATTACAAGCTGACTCATCTCCCTTGCCGGCATCTATATATGGATCCCTCATCCCAGAGATCCAGAGGCTAGAATTTTGCATCTTGTAAGGAATTGTTGTTGGTTTCTTGAGGCAACATCATAGCGTTGGGTGATCTAAGCTTTTCATGAGGTGAAGAAGGGCTTGCTTGCTGAGAGGATGATGCTGGGTCAGAACAACTGGTTGTAACTCTCTTGGTTCTTTCTTGATTATCAATAAAGCTATTCATGTTTTCTTCCATACCCTTGTGTAATTTATGTTTTGTGCATTTGTATGGTCAATTTACATCTTATCCTAGATTGTTTATGATAATAGATCCATGTTCTCATATAGTGTTATGCTGCTTTGATTCTACAGGTACTCTGTGAAGTTGGGTATACAAGAAAGCAAGTAGCAAAGGACTATCACAAGAGAGAGGAATTGAGTAAGGAACCAAGCGCAAGACAGAGGTTGGTCTCCTTTATTCTTATCTCATCTATCTTTTATAAAGGAAAACGAAAGTAGTATTACTTTGTTTGTTTCTAAGGTAGCTACCCGCCTTAGTGGGATTAGCAGTTCTGCATAGACACTTTTCCCTGTAACAAAATGGCGACTCTGCTGGGGAGTGACTAGGTTGTTTGTTTATCTACATTTGTTTACTTTATAAACTTACAGACGGAGCCTGAAGTTGAGCCAGGTAGCTTTCGAACTGCATTTGCTATGCAAATGCAAAGTAGATAAATGCCACTTCAGTCAATATCTGGGTTTTGTTTATGAATTAAACAACTGATTTACAAACTCTCTAATTGCCCTTGTGGTGGCTCTAGTAACCTCCTTAGATCTACCCCTGTGATTGATTTACTGATTACCACTTGCTCGGCCAAAATCCCTGAACTGAACTGCAAACTGTGATCCGGAACCCAAGTAAGGTCTCGTCCCTGGCCCAGCGCACTGTCTGTTCTGTGAATCTAAAATTCAGCACACTTCCCGAGTGTAGTAGGTGTGCTGCATTTCAAATTCACTGTATTACAGGTGCGCTGATCAGACTAGGCATTGTTCCTAAATTTTGGTCTCTGTGTTCACTCTTTTCAGATCTATTCAAGAGTTTTGCTGCCTGTAGTCAGTACACCTCTATTTGAAACCCCTTTCCTTGCTGTTATTCCACCTCCATTGTGCAAAGAAATGTAAATGTTTTTATGTATTTGTTGAGTCATTTTCAGTTCTCCTTTACAAAAAAGTAACGTAATTGTACTGTCATTTCTTGATTTAAAAGTGTCGCAAGTGACGTTTTCAGTCATAGAAGAGAATCTGATTGTTCTCGATAGTCGATTAACCTGTTACTATTGTATTTGATCTGAATTAGTAGTTTTTCTAGTGTCGAAAGCAAGTCTTCATTTCCAAATTGCAAAGTGTTGTCATTGTCTTCATTTTGATTTTGAAAAGAAACTTGTTAGTAATTGTCTCTTTGAAAAATAATTCAGATTTGCGCATTAGCTTCCTTTTTATCATTCACATATTAAGAAGGCTCAAAACAAATACATGCATGTGCATTTGCATTTAGACTATTTGATTGGTTTGATTTAGGACAGTGCATATAGTGTGTGCTCTATGCTCTTTGTTGAAAGAATATTGTCTCTCTTTCCTTAGTAGCTAGGATTTTCATTGCACAAAGAAGATAAAACGACTGTTTATCTTCTTAGATTGCATTTTAGGAATTGTATATCTACATCACGCAGTGAACCTGAAAGGAAAATTTCTTAAGCAAGATCAACTATAAATTAAATTTAATGAATCTAACAACGCTTTGGAACCTAACGCACAACATCTAGAAGTCTAGGCTAGAGACGTATTCCGGCGTCGTAAAGCCTGGTAACTATTGCTCTCACTGTTGGTTGGGTGATTCCACCACTTTGAGATGATAAGTGCCAGTACTGACTTGTGCTCCCACGTACCGTCGAGTATATTTTGGGATACCACAATAGGCTTAATCCTTTATCCATAGGAAGTCGTGTCTGTCGCCCTATCGATCGCAATGCACTGAACACAGCATTCGGGAAGATTGACTGTCGTACCGTAAAAAGTATTCTACAATTTTGCGATTGGTTTGGTAATCCCTCTACCTAGATTTCCAAAGCAGCCCCTTTCATTCCTTTTCAGACTCCTTAACAGAAAAGGTCCATCTGAGCACTTGTCACTTCAGGCTCATTAAAAATCGAAGGAGACTAGAGTCATCTTTTGTTTTTTCTGGACTCTTAAAAATTGAAAAAACAAGTTGTGTCAAAGCGTCTAAAATTCATCTAATTCGGAAACATACTTCCCCTTGATTTTTAGTTGATCGAGTAATCCGCAATCGTGGAAGAAAGTCAATTGAAACCTCGTCATTCGCGGAGGCTTACGAGTCAACCGTCTTTGTCTCCGGAATCAAAACTATTACGGACAAAGCAAACTCGCTTAACCAGTTCCAAATCTCCTGGTAAAGTTAGAACAAGTATTCCAACAACATCAGAGACTCCGGTTACTCCAAACATTTCTGGTATCCCTGCCTTTACAGAAGAAGTTCATCAGCCACTGAGGGACAGTAGCTCTGATCCTAGTTTGAAGGTAAAGACTTGTGTTACTGAACCAGTTTCATCCACAACCGGTTCAGAGAGTGTTATTCCCCAAACATCTGTCGTTGCAGATTCCATATCTTCTTCGGCACCAAAAATATTTTACAGACCTGATGGTCTACCTCTTCCACCTGGTCTGATTGCTATAGAAGAGATTGTGGAGGATCCTCCATCTAGTACTTCATCGCAATTTGGAGTCGGGATCACTCTATATCCTTCTTCATCAGAAATTAGTCTACCGCCATCGGAATCTCCTGTAGAATCACTAGGTAATCTTTTGGATAGACTAGAAATGTCTGAACAACTGTCGACATCTAGGACTATGTCATCCGACACAACGACGACAGAACTTCCTGCTGTCACTCTGACAATGTTCGCCGGTATACCATTTGTCCCGACTAGCTCTCAATCGCTAGAAAGGGCCCACTGAGGGGTTATTTCGATAGTATGGTCCGCTCCTGTTTGTTCATCCAGATTAGTATCCAGAAACTCTTACGTTGGGGCTCAACAAATCGGTCCTTCAGGATGTCAATTTTGGCAGTCCGGTCCTCAAGGGAAAACCATTCCTTTAAGTACCAGATTACCACCATATGGGGGGCAGTATACCCTTTCATTGTCTCCTCTGGGAGGACTGCCATACGGGAGTTCACAACAAAATTCAGGTTATGCTGGAATTACATCTAGCGGTTGGGTGCCGATACTGCCTCAACAACCAAGAGTTGTATATTCAATGCAACAATGTTTACCTATGTCAAACATACTAACTACACCAGCTATTGTGACGGTGTCGCAAGTACAAGAGCTGCTTGTTGTATGCCAACCTCAGGTTTCTTAGGTTGTAATGCAACAACCTCTTGACCCTGCAACTCAACCACAATCGCCGACTGGTGGAATGACACAGGCCCAAATGGGTACAATTACCCCTCATCTTGGTCAAACAGTTAGTATCAGGCAACAACACATGGCTTCATAACCATGGCTGGTGCAATACCAACAACCACAATTCCAACAAGTATACCAAGGATCTGAGCAACAAATCTTTGCAAATAGTGCGCAGCCGTATATTCAAAACAGTCAAAATCAACCATTATACAATGGTTATGCCCACCAACCTTACCAAAATTACCAGCATCAAATGCATTATGCTGGTATGCAAAGACCAACTTCTCAGGCGATTCCATCTTATCCTGGTATGCTTCGCCTAACCTGAATCAATAGTTACCCTTCGTGGCGACTTTAGAGTTACCAGACCTAAATCAGTTAACAAACGATCCAATCGCTTACGCCCCTTAGTGGCCAGCGATTCTGCATAAACTTCCATAAGATATTCCTAAATTTAATGGAAATCCGGGTGAAGATCCGTCGAATCATGTGATGACCTTTCATTTGTGGTGTTCATCAAACGCCCTAAATGATGATTCGATTAGGCTTCGCTTTTTTCAGAGGACGTTAACTAGTCCGACAACAAAATGGTATATCGAATTGCCCAGAGCTTCATTTGACAACTTCAGTACCCTAGCCACAACCCTTTTAACCCATTTTCAGTTACCAGGTAAGAAACGGGAATGAAACTTCTTACCAATTTATAACAAACAACGCCACTCACATATCTAATCATATACATGAGTGGTGACGTCGTCGTAGAATGGTAAAAACGTATGTTCCTGATCAGCTTTTAGCTGAATGGTTTATTAAGTCTTTGTTACCTTCCATCACGGAAGATGTGGTAAAAGGGGGAGTCGTCACCGAAGAGAAAGTTATCGCTCGTGCATAATATTTAGACTTGATTTACACTCAGTCTGGCACGCTCTACGATAAAATACCTGATGCTCCTAGACTGGAATTCTCGGTCCCTCCTCCTCCTAAATCAAACAATGACTCTCATGCCGGCGATAGCGTGATTGGTGCAACAGACGCGAAATCGACAAAGGCTACATCTAAAAAGGCCTGTAATATTTCCGGTCAAAATGAAAAAGAAGAACTTCTTGCCTCGGAAGTAAATGTCTTCTCGACAGATAAAGGCAAAGAAACCAAGCAACGAAGAGGCAAGAAGAAAAACAAGGGGAAGAAGAAGAAACAGGAGGAATCATCACCTAAAAAATAATTTACAAACCCTCCTGGAAATAGGAAACAAAAAAATCCATGCTTTATATGCAATGAGGATCATTGGACAGCAGATTGTCCACATAGAGCTGAGCTTAGAAAATTCTTCAATAATTCAAAAACCTCGGCAGTATTAACTGATCCGTTTCCGAATCCAGGAACAAATCTGGTTGACAGTGGAAATGCTTCCTCGTCTCAAGTGTTGATGTTGTCGGTTTCCAAACAGCAAAATGATGCTTTGATATCGACAAGGAACAAAGATTACGGGAATGCACAGCTATCGAACAACAAGGATAAAGATCAACCTAGTAGTCCGACAACAACTTCGACAGAAGTTACGTCGCCCATCATTCCTGAACTGACAATAAAACTGCTGAAGGGAGTTGTACACAAGTCGACATTTAATCCTCCTACTAGAGCAGCAAAACATTATAATATAGTCGAAGATCTGGCCTAATCGCCATCGGCTATGTCGACACTTGAGGTACTGCAAAATTGCCCATCCCAAAAGCAAGCTTTATTATCAGCCATCGGTGGGATAGACCCAAAGGATTCTAATCTTGTGTCTTTTAATCATAAAGGATACGATCCTCAGTTACCAGCTCAACTAGCTTTCCTCGTTTAAGTGAAAGCCCTCAACAAAACCGTTCACAGAACAATTATTGATGAGGGGGAATATACATGTATTATGTCGATGAGTTGCTGGAAAACTTTAGGATCTCCAACCTTGTCGCGATCTTCGACGACATTAAAAGCATTCGACGGATGAACATATACCCCATATGGTATTCTAAGTAACTTGCAAGTTCAACTAGGGGGAAAAACAGTAGAAATAGATGTTGAAGTAATCGACGGAAACCTCGATTACAACATCCTACTAGGAAGACCATGGATATATGCTATGGCTGTTGTTGTGTGGACCTATTTTAGGAAGATTGCATTCCCCTTTCAAGGAGGGATTACAATCGTCAATCAACAAACTTTCCTCCCCAATGGTTCTCAAGTTACGGGAAGCATTCCAATGATCCATGGAAGCCCCATTCGCTTCAAAATATCATAGTAGGCCTACTAAAAGACCCTATATTAATTCGAACTTTTGCCCTTCCACCTCTAATAATTTGGCAGAAGTAGCATCTGTAGGAACCTGCAATATGATATCCTCGATTGAAAAGATCTCAGAAAACGATATAAATATGGATCATACGCAGGTATTGCCTCCAAGCCCAATGGAAATATTGTAGCAATCAATGTTCCTAGCATGGGAGGTAGACCCAAATCAACGCTCATCGAGCGTTTGGATAGATAGCTCTAAGGAATATGGCACCCCTTTAGATCCTTCGTCGCGAGTGCATTACACTGATGAAGGAATTGTTCAATCAATGGTAGTTCAAGGGGCGCCATGGGAAGATTACCACCATCGTTCCCTTCTTCCGGATTGTGAAGAAAATACGCCTGATGACCTTCATCATCCTTCAATTTTTGATTTCCTATCAAATACTGTAAACACGGTGGATTCCGAGCGAAACTTGTCCAACATTGAAGAGACTATTGCCATAAATATCTCGACCAAAACAGATGTTGTAGAGAATATTTATGTTGGCAAATGTTGTTCTCCTTTAGAACTGGAAATATATAATGAAATGTCAGGCATTGACTCGAGTATCGTTGAACACGAAATCAAGATGTATCCAGATGTGAAACCAGTACGACAACGGCTATGGCAGGTGCACCCCAAGAAAGCCGCTGCCATCAAGGCGGAAGTTGAAAAGCTCCTCCATGCTGGTTTCATTTACCCGGTTCCTCTAACTGATTGGGTATCGAACATTGTTCCTGTTATGAAAAAACAAGGAACGATTAGAGTGTGCGTCGATTATAGGGATGTGAATCAAGCTTGTCCAAAAGACAACTACCCTACACCCTTCATTGACCAGATAATTGATGAGTGCGCTGGATGAAAAATATTTTCATTTATGGATGGATTCTCCAGGTATAATCAAATAAATATCTGCCCACAGGACCAGTCAAAGACTACATTTATTTGTCCGTGGGGCACATTCGCATATCGAAAATTACCCTTTGGTTTAAAGAACGTAGGGGCAACATTTCAGAGGGAAATGAATTATGCCTTCCATGACATCAAAAACATCAGTCAACCATATCTCGACAACCTTCTGGCTCATTCGCGAAAGCAGAATGATCATCCGCAGCATTTAAGAGCGATATTTCTACGTTGACGACACTACAAGATACGACTCAATCCACACAAATGTGTGTTCTGTGTCAGTTCTGGTCATTTACTTGGCTTTGTAGTCTCAAAGGATGGGATTCATCTCGACCCATGTAAGGTTCAGGTAATCATAAATTTTCCTCCACCTTCGAATTTGCTTCAGATTCAGAAACTCCAAGGGAAAGCAAACTTTCTGAGGAGGTTCATTCCAAATTACGCTGAACTTGCTAAAGGTTATACACGTCTATTGAAAAAGGAAGTGCCCTTTGTCCGGGATCAGGTTGCGCAAGCTTCCTTTGATGCTTTAAAAGAATCCCTAATGAAAGCATCATTAATGTGTGCTCCCGATTATCAAAAAGACTTTAACCTGTATCTGGCTGCAGCGGATACAACCATCGTAATGGTTTTAGTTCAAGAAGAAAACGGAATTGAACATCCTATATGTTATTTGAGTAAGAACTTAAATGATACAGAAAGCAAATATTGTTATGTTGAAAAGCTAGCGCTCGCAGCTATTCAAGCGATACAGAGATTTCGACACTATGTCCTCTTTCGAAAAACTACCATTCTGTCAGATTGCAACCCCATGACTTATATATTGTCCTGACAGTTGCTGGGGGGAAAATATTCAAAATGGATAGCAATTCTACAAGAGTTTGATCTGGAATTTGTAAAATCCAAGTCAAAGAAAGCCCTGGTTTTCACAGAATTATTATGCGATCTCCCATCATCATCCAACGATGAAACATCCGAAGAAACTATCGTGGATGAATCTTTGTTTCTGATATCTTCAAGCAATCTGTGGTATGGAGATATAATCATCTATATCCAAACCTAAAAATATAGGCCTAATACCTCCCGCTCTGAACAAAAACGTGTTCGATACCAATCAAAAGACTACATGATCATCGGTGATACACTTTACCGTCGCAGGGTCGATACAGTTCTACGGAGGTGCCTCACCCATGAGGAGGCCGAAAAAGTCCTGACTGATTTCCATTCAGGCGTGTGTGGGGGGCATCAATCTAGTTATGCTATGGTGCAAAAAAATTTACGAGCAGGATACTTCTGGCCAACAATGTTCAAAGGTTGCATAACCGCAGTCAGAAGTTGCCATGCCTCTCAAATTTTCGATAGCAAAACTAGAAGACCACCTGCACCTCTGCAGCCAATAGTTGCTGTTGGGCCATTCACCAAATGGGGCATCGATTTCATGACATGTAACCCCACCTTGACTGGGGGGCATGGGTATATCATAGTCGCAGTTGACTATTTTACCAAATGGGCTGAGGCGATGCCTACATTAGATAACACTGGTGAAACAGCTGCACTCTTCTTTTTCAATCATGTAGTCACCAGATTCGGCCCACAGGCTATAGTCACAGAGCATGGATCGCATTTTCGCAATCACATGATGGTCAAATTAGCTGCCAAATTAGGGTTGTCGCATGACAGCTCTACTCCATATTACCCGCAAGCCAACGAACAAGTTGAAGCAATCAACAAGGTCCTGAAGCGCATGCTGCAAAGGATGATTGAAGTTCACAAAAAGAGTTGGCACCTGATCCTGTACTCAGCCTTGTGGGCATACCGAACATCGGTAAGGAATGCAACCAGGCTTACACCTTTCCAACTGGTGTATGGCCTAGAAGCAATTTTACCTGTTTAGTGTGAAATCTCGTCCCTCAAACTAGCAATCGACCTTCTCCCTGAAACTTCAGAAGAGGAGGCTCATTTCTTGGAACTAATCCAATTGGATGAAACCCGTTGTGATGCCGCTTGGGCTAATGAAGCCCATAAGAAACAAGTCAAGGAACCGTTCGACAAGAATGTCAAACCCCGTGTCTTCTCAGAAGGTGACTTGGTCTTGCTTTATGACCAAGAATCCGATAAATTGGGAGTAGGTAAATTCAAGTCTTTATGGATGGGCCCCTATATTGTTAAGCGAGTGTTAGCAAAAGGAGCCTATGAGTTAATGGATTATGACGGGATTCCACTGGCACAACCTTGTAATGGGTTGTACCTTAAGCATTACTATGCATGATTCAGTATGGTAACCTATATGCTTTTATTACATTTTTTTTTTTTGCTAAAGCATTTGTTTTGGTCAAGTAAATCCACTTTTTACATTTGTCACAGATGTCAAACCTATGGGAATCATTTGTTGGATATGCCGACAGAGAAAGTCGTAGTTCGCGAAACCTATCTTCTGCGGCCTGGGCCATTTTTGATCCAAGCGACGAGTTAGTAAGTTTCAAAGGGGTATGTATTGGTCAATCAACGAATAGCATCGCTGAATATAGCGCGTTGATAGAACTTCTCTCTGATGCCATCACACATGGCATACGCCGACTGGTCGTCAGGCTAGACTCACAGCTCGTCATACTACAGCTCACTGGTATCTACTCCGTCCGAAATCCAGCTATCTATCACATGTTCCTAAGGGTCAAAATTTTGGAAAGGCAATTTGATTTTATTCAATATCAGCATATTTCCAGAAGCTTAAACACATTAACTGACTCATTAGCAAATTATGTGTTAGATAGACATTTGCAACATTTATAAAAGGAAGCATCTCATCAATATTTGCATCAGGATCATGCAACTTAACCAAAATAAAACTTCGAAAATCAAAAATATATATATAACTGTTTATGGTTTACACATAATGTTATCTAACCAAGACAAAATTGGTCAAATGACCCGAAACTCAAAACGCTAGGGGGCACCCTAGTCTAATGATTCTGGTGATAACAAGTCATCACCTGTGCTATCATGTGTAAAATCCTAGTCCATCGACTTGGCACGCCAGTAGTATGTCGCTGCAACCTCAAAGGCAGCTCGTCAGTCCTCACATCTGGAATACCGAGAGTGAGGCCGTTGACCTGATCCTGTAATGCTGAAAGAGTCTCGGCCACATCAAGGTCGCGAAGGATAGCCCTTCCCACAGCCTCTCTTGCTGGAGCAGCAGCTGGCACTCGCAGGCGTACTACTGGCCGAACGGGACCAACATCTGCATGAGCACATGAGTTCTGATTAGTCTTGATAGAATAACACACAAGGACATTATAAAAGGAAAAACGATAAACAAAAATATGGTCAAGAATTTAGCAATGGCACCCCACTGTTCGCCAGCCTGCAGTACCAAATCCGGGTCACCCCGGAAGTCCATACCAGCATATGGATACTCGGAATAAACCATCTCCTGACGATCAAACCACCCGAAGAAGGTATCAGAAAAGGAAATCTGAGACTGACCAGCATGCCCTGACATATGGTCGACCCATCTCTACATACGTGGTTCACTCGGTGGAGGTAAACCAAGTGCAATATACTGCGGCTGCTTCAGTGGTATCTTCTCCAAGGCGAAGGCGGTCAAAATAGAACCATATCCAAAGTTCTTCAGTCTCTCACTTTTCACCTTGGTCAACTGTTCTTTCATAACAAGGAGTACTGCGTCACACCAGTTGAACACCTTTGGTTCGAGACATTCCAAGGCGTACTGCATATAAGATCGGTTGGCCACATGAAGGGCCGCACCACCAGCCATCCTACCAAAAGTGAACAGAATGGTCCTCAAATACCTTTCAGTGACATCTTGGATGATGATCTTTTTGTCTTTACTCGGTTGAGATCCCTCTCTGCAACACCTGCGAACATAATCTCTCACAGATTCACCTCCACGGGCCGAACCTGATAAAGAGATAGGGGCACCCCGCCTCGATAAGCCCGTCAAAAAATAGATGTCCACTATAGTCAAGGGGATGGATTTGCGCCTAATCTGGAACACCTGGCTGGTAGGATCCCAAGCATCAAGCAAATACTGCAACAAGTTGATTTGTTGTCTCATGCTAGATATGCGGAAAAACTTCAACAAGCCACAGTTCCGCAGTGCGTTTACTATAACCGGATCATGTAAAGCAAGCATGTCCTCTTATTCATGCTCACGTTCTCACCATGTAATAGTCATCTTACTCCAATAAATCTCTGAAAACAAACAAGAGAAGAGTTAGATCCTGATTTGGTGAGAAACAAGCAAAAATTTCCATTGAAAAACTGTGCATAAATTTCCTGCCTTGCCCTCATCGCACCTACAATAGTGTTCTGGGTGCGTTGCATGTCAATTGGCTAGTGGAAAGGCTAACATCCAACACACTTTTTGATGCATAGAGGGTGCAATGGAGCCAGGGTGAGCTTTTCAAACCCCAGAGGCTCAGAAAAACTAGAAATCAGGCTCAGAATACAAAATGGAAAGAATGAAATGAAAGAGCTCAGGTTTAGCTCCTACCTGGTCTAGATGGCATCGAAAATCGTCCACAAAATCTCTCGGAATCAGCTGGTAAAAAATCAAAGGGGGAAAGTACCTCCAAAGCTCCAACAAACCAAAGTTCAAATGAAATGGTAGAATGAGAGGTAAAAACAATTTTAAATTACTTTTACGTAATTCGAGTAAAATATTAGTGTCCTAACACATTTTTCAAGCATATATTGTTCATTTCTAACTAGTTTGATGAAGCAATTGAGCATGCAGTAAAATCTTTGAAGGAACAAAGCTATTTATGGTAAAGTCAAGAAATGACCATTATATCGAGCAGTTTTAACGCGGACTTCATGCTCGTTAAAAAATAAACATAAGCAATGAGCAAATGTTTCCCCCAGCGTTTAAGCTCAATAAAAAATGAACCAATTTCTAGTAAATAACTGTCGCGAATGTAATACTTCAGCCTTTAAAGCCTTGGTCGTGTTCTCATCATCACCTCCACTCTGTATTGGCCGATCATTCACCTCCATTTGATTGTTTACCCCTTTTGAAGAACAGCTGCGAAGAGTGATCATGTTAGCCATCCTTGTAACACTGCCGTGATTGGAAAATTCCAAACCTTACCTGGAATCAGCTGCTACCCAAATTTATCACTCGTTCCTCAAAGACGAGTCTCCTTTAAGCTATTTTCAATTGACTCATAAAAAATGAAAAGACTGCCGAGCTATTGGCCTCTCCAGCTTGTTAAAGGGACCGGAAGTGCTATCCCTCCTTTAGATTTTAATCTTTTTGGACCTGAGGGATTATTACACAAAAACGTCGAGCGCTTGTTTTGTTCAGCTCATTAAAAGTATCGAAAATTCATCCCTTCTGTATTGTTTTATACTTTTTCGGACTTAAGGGATTAGATGACGAAAAAGGATTTTTGGAGTTTCTTTGACATCCCTTTTCAGACTCTCTAAAATTGAAAAGGACCGAGTTATCTTTGTCGTTAAATTCGTTAAAACTTAATAACGACAAACTTGTCCATAGCAGACAAGAACGAGTTTCACTATCGCTAGGCTCGTTAAAACATAGCGATGGGTTTGCCCGAAGGGAAAATTTAGAACAAGCATATGTTATCCTCCTCAAGCTTGACAAAAATAAAGAGGTACTAGTCAGCAATGACTGGGGAAAAATTGGGAAGAAAACTTGAAGAAACTTTGTTGGTAGCAAGTCGCTCTTGAACATGATACTTTCACTCCGCATCCAAGTTGGGTTGGGTTGTTTCATTCACCGGTCACATCACCATGGTCACATCACACCATCCACATTTGGGGTTAATGCTACCAATCCATCATGTCAGTGTTGTCGATATGTTCAAGAGAAGTCACTCAGAGAATTCACCTGTGTCTCACCCGCTGCAATACATTTACGCTCCATTCTTTCATGACCGCCACCCTGAACCTTATATCAACAAATCGTTTTCACCTCCATTAAAATCATTTGCTCTGTTCTGTGTCATTGATGTGGGATTCATTAAGGCCCTTGTATGACGGATCGCTTCTTGTCGACATCAGCTCATTATCCAAGAAGTCGATCTAGGAACAACCATTTCAGTACTTTGAAGCTTGCATGCCTCAATGGCAAGTTTCTCACTTCCGGCGACAGGTTTACATCAATGACCTTCGATCGAAAGATTTTGCGTGGTGTTTGATGCCAAGTCCTTTATTCACACCACGTGAATTGTACTGTAGTACCTTGAGGATCATTATCATTATCGGTGATTCCTCTCGCGCCTGTTAACAGCTTACATCATTGGCTGGTAATCAAGCGATGTCTTTCCATGTTCGACTTCAGAACATCTCTCACATCGATCGACTTGTACTTTGAGTGAAGATCGAATGAGATTGAAGACCCCGGATCTAGTTTCATCCATCCGGGCTGCGATATATATTCATGAAAATAAAGACATCAAATGTACATCATTGCTGCACAGATAATCATCCAATCAAAGGGATGATGGCTCTACCAGAATCATCAGTCTACACTCAAACGATTGTCTGTCCTATGTACATGGAAATGAATTTATAAAGCTGAGCATGGGAATGCCCGCCTCAGCTAGATCATGAAAATATTAATAAGATAATGTATTGGATTGTATATTATTACAGGTCTCCTTCTAGCTTGAAAGAACTTCGGATCCCCATGACAAAGAATTTCACCCCGAAGGTTGTAGTCTAGAGGGGCATCAACCACCTCCACATCTAGACTAACGGTTTTTCCTTCAACCCCTATAGGCAAATCCTGTAGAATGCCAAATGGATGGAAGCCACAGCCATTAAAGGCCTTAATAATCATCGGGGATTGGTTCAGTGAAGGAGAACCAAGCGATCTCCAACACTGAATCGACATAATACACGTGGAAGCTCCCTCATTAATTACAGTGCGATGAATAGGCCTGTTTTTGACTATCACTGGAATCTTGAAAGCCATCTGATGAGGGAGACGCGGTGTACTATTTTCTAGATCAAATATTATTTCGGGTCTTGAACATCAACAACTCCTATAGCCGACAAAAGTAATTTTCTCTGTGCTGGGCATGATTGCAGCACTTCTAAAGCCGACATTGATGAGGGTGAAATAACTAAATCCTCAACAATGTTGTAATTCTGGGCCGCTCTCGCATGTGGATTGAAAGCAGACCTTCGAAGTACACCCTTGGCGGGCGGTTTTATTACTAAGTCAGGGTTAGGTTTCTCGATCTGTAGTGGATCGGAATCGGGAGCTGAGGTTGATGGATTTGAACGAGAAGATTCTGCTTCTTTCGATCCATCAACAAGACTTTTACTACCATAATCTTGTGATTGAGTCGCAATCCGTACATGAGACATCATCAATATGGGTTCTTCACTGGCACTCGAGGAAGAACCTATCATTTTACTCTCCTGCTTTGGAAATGGATCTTTCAAAACAGCAGGAGTTGGGGAACCTTTAACGATTTTCACAACCTCTGCCCGATGAGGGCAATCTCTTGTGAAATGATCTTCTTCACAAATTAAATAAGGATAGCGAGGCTTGTGCTTTTCGTCGTTAGATTCCAACTTCTCTTTTTCCTCCTTTGGAGCCTTTTCTCCTTTATCCTTCTTCTTGCCTTTCTTCTTACCACCGTTTTTTGATTTAGCCATAGATGACTCTACAGCGTGAATGTCGGCGGTAATTTCAGGAGAAGACTCTCCTGTCGGGGAGTCTGGTAAGGTTATTATTGGAGAAGAATTCTTTGAGGATTTCTTCTTACTTTTAGTATTCACCGTACCAATCATGCCATCAGCAGCATGAGACCCCGAAGGAGCAGCAGCAATTTGATTCGACTTAGCATGATCTGGGATCTTCTCGTGCAACGTACCCGACTGAGTGTAAACTGAGTCAAGGTACTGGGCTTGAGCAATGACTTGCTCCTCAGTAACTACTCTGGCCTTAGCTACGTCTTCAGTAATCTTCAGTAATAATGATTTTACAAACCATTCAGCTAAGATTTGGTCCAGGATAAAAACTTTCACTAAACGTCTTCGACGTCTCCATTCATGGATATGATCGGAAATATAAGTGGAGATCGACTGTTTTAATGAGGTTAATAGCTCCGTGCCGTTATCGTATCTGACCGGCAACTGAAAATGAGTTAGGAACGAGGTAGCCAACTGACTAAAATTGTAAAAAGAGGCCCGTGGTAACTCAATGTACCACTTGGCCGCGAGACCAATGAGCGTACGCTGAAAAAGACGTAAGTGGATTGAATCATCCGAGATGGAATTTAAAGCACACCAGCGGTGGTAAGTCATCATGTGATTGGACGGATCCTCTCCAGACTTACCTTCGAACTTGGGTATATCACTGGGCAACTTATTTGGCATTGGCGGCTAGAACGGAAGATATTGTATTGGATCGTTCGTTAGGCGCGTCAAGTCTGGTAAATCTAAAGTTGTGATAAACGGTAATTGCCGATTAGGATCCCTAAAACTTTGGGTCACAAGACCAGTCCCAGGAGGAGGATATCTAGGATAACTTGGAACAGGAATCGCATTTGGGATATTATATCCTCCTGGAAAACCAGGATTAACCGGACCGTACTGGGGTTGTTGAGGTTGTTGATAAGTGTACCCAGGATACGGTTGATACTGGTAAACCGGTTGTTGGACAGCAGGACCGAATTGGTAACGTCCCTGGTACTGTTGATAGGTAAATTGAGGTTGACTTGTTACAACAGTACTTAAACCAGGATGCCCTACAGGCATCTGGACCGTGGTTTGAATCGTAGATCCAGACAATGGTAAAGATGTCTGAGGAGTGGTTGCAGAGACAGTAGAAACCGGAGCTGTCGATACTCCAGAAGTAAGTGCGGCAGATGTTGTGGTAGTTGTAGCAGTTGTTTGAGATGGAGTACTAGGTGCAATTGGCGGCTGCGTAGCTACCGACGTTACAGAAGTTTGAATATTTGACTGGACAGGTTGCGGTTGCTGGGGTGAACCAGAAACTACGGGTTGTCCTGTTTGAGGTAACAACTGTATACTTGGCTGCAACACGTGTTGACCTTGTGAGGAATCCCACACTATCATTCCGGGGTATTGACCCGTAACAGGTTGAGGATACTGAGATCCATAACCAGATTGAGGATAGGATTGATAACTGAAAGGCACAGTTCCCATACCTTGAACATATGACTGACCTTGAGGTGGTTGATAACCTTGACTCGAGTATTGACCTTGAGGTTGATAACCTTGGGGTAAATACTGATAATGGGGTTGACCTTGACCTTGAGGTTGATAACCTTGAGGTAAATATTGATACTGAGGTTGACCCTGGGGTACATATTGAGGCTGGGGTTGACCTTGAGGCATGTATTGTACTATGGGTACATACTGTCCTTGAGGTTGCCCCCCAGACGCAATTTGTGTACCTTGAGGTTGCCCCCCAGGCGTTAATTGAGGCTGCCCCCCAGGCGGTAATTGGCCACCTTGAGGTGGGGAACCAGGAACTGAACCTGACATCATGTAAATGTCCCCTACACCCAACGGTTTATTACCATTGTTTCCAGCTAATAACTCATGATCAATGGGTTGAGGAGATGCCCCCGCAAAGGTACCAGAAAGTGACTGATACCCGGAGGGAACAGAAGGACCGCCGTACAAGAAAGATTTGGGAGATTGAGTGAACACGGATGACTGACCAGACATATTTACAGGAGTATAAATACCTCCAGGTGGAAAAGGAGTACGAGGTGGAGAAAAACTTATCCCTGAGTTGTCTAAATAATTGGTTAACGAAAGGTACCAAGTAGTACTTCTAGGAGGACTGTAAAAGATAGATTCACGCTCCCTTAGATCAATAGTAGGTTGATCTTCAAGGATAGATACGCCTAATTCTTCCTCTGGAGCAAGTTCTTCAATAGCTATCAAACCAGTAGGAAGATTTTCGGTGATGACTCTTTCTACCCTAGGTGAATCTGGTGCACTAGAAGTTGGAGTAACAGGTTCAGATACTTCAGGTTCTTCGCCTATATCACTAGTAGATGGAAAACTACCAGCAAGCTCAGAAACTGCAACATCCTCAAGATTATAACCTGTTTCTAGACCTTGGTAATCTGGATGGACTGCCAATGACGATTCTCCTTCTTCAGGTGAACCTACTTTACTGCCACTAGGAGTTACAAGGACCTTTAAACCTTCGTAATGACTTGGGACATCTTGAGGAGGTTCACCCCGAAGTCTACGGGATTTTCTCAACAATTCGGCCACAGAAACAACCTCAGGAGACTTGCCCCGCAATCGACGGGACTGTCTTGGTAATTCCGCCACAGTTAAAATCTTTTAACTACTGCACACGCAAACAAAGTAAAATATCAAAGCAAACCACCTAAAGTATCTAAAGAACCAAACAAATTTGAATCACACGCCTAAAGAATCTAGGGCGTCAAACCAAGCACAAACAGTAGCCTTCCGGACCGAAAGCGCTAGTTGGAGATGAAACCCAACATCGCCGGATTCAGTACAGAAGTGGCGGGTGGAATAGTTACCCCGGCAACCTACTTAATGAATAGACCGGCACAAGTTCCTCCACTTTAACCGTCTCGAGTGAAGTGAACCCCCCGGAAAATCCAAGTGAGTCTAGCCGACGTCTGCTCCAGGTACAGTGGGATCTTCCCTCCACCGTCACCTCGGTAGAATCCTAAAGATAATGGTCACTAAGGTTACCAACAGCAACAAATGCACCTGGGGGAACAGTCTACACTCCGACAGCACGCAAGGGCAGAGTATCAAGCTCAATCCGCTTGCCGGTTCCTTGACAATAATCCAAGGTTTACCGACAAGTGACCCCTGGCTCCTCGACAATGGTTAATCCGAGTTTTACTGTGTGTAATACGTGCATGTCTGGCGTTGTTCCCAACGAGGGAGGATTGATCCCCTCACTGGTTCGGACACGAGCTCGTGCTTCTCCTTTAAGAGGAGATTTCCCAGAGTACAAATGAAACAATTGGATTTATTCTATCACAAGATAAGCTACTTGTTTGGTTTTGTTGTCTTGGAGAGTTAATTACTCTCCTACTCCAAGACACTAGCCTGATCTAAATTGGTGTTTCAGAGCCCTAGTAAATAAAAGTTACTAAGTTGATTTTACTTTAAGCGTTAATTTTATGGTTTTTTTTAAAGACAAAAAGGTAGTGGAGATGAAACGGGTGGTGTGTAGACTCGACTCGCAACCACTACAAAGATGCACCTAAGATGATTTACACTACTTTTCTTTTTCAATGAATCTCCTAGCTAAGAGAGTTGGAAAATGCAAATTTTATAGAAAACAACTTTCTTGGCAAAGACAATCAAAGAAACAATTTCTTTATCTTTTCAAAACATATAACTCATGACAACTAATTACCTCACGAGATTTTCTTTTCTCTCCCAAAAGACTACAAATGCTACCAAAGCAAACTTTTTCCAAAAGAATTTTTGTGTTTTTTCTAAAACTATTTATCAAATCAAATTTAACAAATCTAAGACAATCAAATCAAATTCACTCAAAAGAAAATTAAAAGGAAATTTACCTAAAAGAAAAAAATAATGAGGACAAAAGCCTACAAGGATAATTCCCGGATGTTTTACTCAGTCAAAATGCAACTAAAGATCAGTTCATGTAGAATCATAAACTAATCAAAAAACAAAATCGAAATCTTTTTGTTCTTTTTTCTCAAGAATGAAATTCAAAGCTTTAACCAACAAACTTTTCGAGATTCGCAAAGAGAAGACACAATGGTAGGTCTCTCACAAGGGTGACTTCTATGACAGGCCCGACTCCTAAGAGGACTGATCAAAACCAGGGAGATCCAAAGTTTCACAACCTCTAACGCCAAAGTCACTACAGGACCAGTTAAAAATCAAACCCTAAGGCAAAATCCCTATGAATTCCACCAAAACCCTCGACACTAACGGGACAAGTTCAGGTGAAGATCTCTGACAGTAAACCAATGGATCTGGGCAGTAAAAACAATTTAAAAACAAAATCTAAAGAGCAAAAAGAGGAAAAATGAAATTTTCTCAAATTTGACAGGGGTACGCAGGTGATTTGTTGACACAGGCGCGGGGACGCCCCGTGCACAAAGACGCAGTGCGTACAAGTATGCACTGTGCCTAACGCAGAGACTATGTACTGCTGGAAAAGCTAAGAAAAATAAAAATCTAATTTGACTCTAAGCTAGCCCACCCAAATACACAGTTAGACAGCCAAAAATCAGAAAACAAGCGATTTTTCTCAGACCAAAATATCAAATCAAAAAGAACTCAAACACATTCATGGATTCCCCAGTGGAGTCACCATTTTGTCATATGGAAAGAGTCGTTAGTGCGGACACAACCGACCTCCCTATAAGCCTAAGACTTTCTAGTGACAAACAAGACAAATAAGAGCAATCCTTCACTAAATATGCCTTTACAATATGAGAAATCAAGTGTTTAGATCCTACCTGTAACCCAACGCTGTTGTAGTAGTCCAGCTTCGTTGATCCGGATGAGCTCCTCCTTCCCTTCGAAACCTGCATTCACTAACAATCAAATCATTAAATAGCACCTGAATATCACATAAAATAAAACATATTTAACATATAGACCAAGGAGTATATGAAACAACTCATAAATAACAAATTGTTGAGAAGAATGGACTTATTTGTATTAAAAAAAAACAAAAGGAACCATTACAACCTGAGCCTTGGTGTTGTGCAGGTCCTTCCCAGGGTCCACAAGAGTTCTCCTTTACTCTGATCAGCTCACCCACTTCCAAATGAAACAAGCAAAGATGGTAATCTCTCCTCACAAGCTTCTACAAGGAAGTCCTAATTCCAGCAGCATCTACCCTTAGGAATGTTCAGCTTTCAACCTCCCCTCCCTTTGGCACAATGCCTGTATTTATAGTGCTCTTAGAGGAAGTTATTCAGGTCCACCATCAATGGGATAAGCCCCTCTTTGGATGGGATAGCTCCCCTCTTGATGGGATAAGTTCCTCTTTGGTAGGGATACATGAACCATCTGGAGGCGCTTCATACACGTCAAACAAGCTTCTAGAAGACTCTAGAAATGACCACAAGTAACTGTTTTGGAGTGAAAATTGTGCCTTTTAACCTTTACAGGAGTACGCACCCACCCCTTTACATACAGAGCGTACAAGTACGCAGGTATTGTGAACTTGGGTTGCGTACACGCAGGTAAGGCTAAGAGAAACTGCGTACCCAGAGATATATAGATTTTTAATGACTTTCTCTCTTTCTTGAAGTTTGACATGGAGAGCAGAGGTATGAGGCTTGCCAAGGAGGATAGTATGACAGTTGATGGAGCCATACTAACTGCAAATAGTCATGGTGACAAATTTTAGTGTAACAAATAGACTGTGGGATCCCAAAGTGTACCCGCACTCATTCAAAGAAGAGTTTAGCAGTGGCTTCTGCTGTGATATTCTTCTTGCAGGTAGCCATAATGGCCATCTTTGAGAACCTGTCGACGACCACAAAAACACAATCATTTCCATGCTTAGTGGAAGGAAGGCCTGACATGTAATCCATGGAGATGGATTCCCAAGGTCGACTAGGGGTAGGCAGCAGGGTATAGAGACCTTGCTTCTTAATGGTCGGTTGGAAATGGCGTAGGTAGTGCATGATCTGATGTACTTCCCAACATCCTATCGAAGATTCGGCCAATAGAAATACTTCTGCAGTACTGCCACCATTTTCTTGACCCTGAAATGTCCAACAACCCAACTATAGTGTGCTTCCTAAATCATCTTGCCACGCTCGCTTGAAGGAAAAAAAAGGTGACCTAGGTGGCATAACAGGGCATCCTTGAGGTGAAAATCTGGAACATGCTGACGCTCCAAGAGTGTTTGGTATGTGTGGCTGAATTCTAGGTCGCTTTTGTAAAGAAGTCGCCAATCAGAAGTCTCGTGCCCACAAGAGTTGAGCACAATGGTTAATGCCATGATCGGTGGTCGACTGAGGCAATCTGCAACATTATTGGTGCTAGCCCTTATTATACTTGATATTCAAATGGAACTTTTACAGGTATGTGGACCACTTCTGATGGCGATCATTCTACAATTTATCTTGGGTCTATATGAACTGCAGGGGTCGGTGGTCTATGTGGATGATCGTTTCCTTCCCCAAAATGTAATGCTTCCATTGTCAGGAGGCCTGCATAATGGAATACCTCTCTTTGTCATAAGTGGGATACTTCGGGACTGTGTCTAAAAGTGTCTCACCGTGATATGCTACTAGATGGCCGTGTTGAGTAAGGACTGCCCCAATAGCATAGTCAGAGGCATGTGTCTCGACCTTAAATGGTTGTTGCAAGTCTAGCAGTGCGAGCACTGGTGCCATGCAGAGGCGATTTTTTAACTTTGTAAATGCCTTCTGTTGAGATTCAGACCAAAAGAATTTTGCTTTCACTCCTCCCTTGGTGACTTGACTCAAGGGCCAAGTGATATGAGAAAATCCCAACACGAACCTGCGGTAGAAGTTGACAAGACCTAGAAAGCTGCGGAGCTCTGTCAGAGTGGTTGGAGATGCCCAATATCGAATGACTTGGATCTTCGATGGATCCACATGCACCCCCTGTTCATCAATAATGTATCCTAGATACTGAACCTAGGTCATGCCAAAAGTGCATTTCTCCAAATTGGCACATAACTTGTGTTGCCGCAGTGTTTGGAGAACTTGTTGGATGTGGTGGAGGTTCTCTTCCCAAGTCTGGCTGAAGATCAGGATGTCATCCAATTATACCACTACAAGTGAGTTGGTGAATGGCCGCAAGATGTCATCCATTAGCCTCATGAAGGTTGCAGGAGCATTTGTCAATCCGAAAGGCATAACCAACCATTCGAAAAGGCCCTTCTTGGCTTTGAAGGTAGTCTTCCACACATCGGCCTGGTAATATCCTGACTTCAAATCGATCTTGTTGAAATATTTTGCCCCCTTCAGTTGGTCCAAGAGATCATCAATCCGTGGGATCGGGTACCTATTATGGACAATGATCTTGTTCAACTCCTCATAGTCAATACAGAGTCTCCAAGTCCCATCCTTCTTCTGTACCAACACAATCAGGCTTCCACAGGGTGATGAACTTGGACGAATGTGACCTTTCTGTAGCAGCTCTTGAATCTTCCTCTTGATTTCATCATTCTCCAGAATGGAGCGCCGATAGATTGGTGCATTGGGCAGAGGTGCACCTGGGGTGAGATCGATAGAGTGATTGACCTGACAGTGAAAAGGAACCCCTGCAGGGGAGGTGAAGATGTCCTCGTACTCCTCCACGACCTTTTCCATCTGTAGTTGTCATGCGGAGGGGCCCTCTCTGAAGGTCATGGCCACTGTCTTCTTCTTTCCTTGAGGGCGTATGATGAGGAAAACAAATTTCCCGGTTTTGGAAACGAGCTTACTACATTGTTTTGCAGTAATCAAAGAGATGGTGATAGGCAGTACTACCTCCGGTATCCTGTACAAATTATTTCCCAAAGTAACAATAACAGCACAGGGCCTTGATTCATACATAACATGTCGCTTCCACAAGTATGGTTGTCCTAATAATACATCACAAACTTCAAGGGGAGCAATGTCACACAATACCTCATCCGTGAAGGGCTTGATGTTGTATGGAAGGCAACACTGCTGGCTCACGCGAAGATCCCGTCCTTGGTGAAGCCACCTGATCGTGTATGATTGTGGATGTGCTATGGTTGGTAAGCCCAGCCGCTTCATGACCTCTGCCGAAATGAGATTCTTTTGGCTCCTGCTGTCAACAATGAACTGTAGCGGGGATCCCTTTACCTACATATGGGAGTGGAAGAGATGCTCCTCCTCCTCTAGATCTTCGGGTTCCTCCTTTTGGATCTTTGTGGTGACAACAGTGGCGTTGGGCTCCTCATCGATAATCTGCTTCCCTTTGTCATTCCCCTTGTTAGATTCTGATTCAGAGTCAGAACATGCATCTGATTCTGAAACCTTTAGCTCGGCCACCAGTGACTGCTTGGCCCGACACTCACTTGTGTTGTGAGTGGAGCTCTTATGGAACTCACACCACTTTCCTGTGTCCTTTTTCAACTTCACGACACTGTTCTTTGCTTGTAGCTTCAGCGGGTTGTCTTGGGTCACCCTGCCTTGGCATTGTCCTTTGTTCTACAGTTTGGGGGCACCTTTCCCTTGCTTCAGATTCACAGATCCAAAGTTTTGCTTCTTCTATTTAAACTTTTGCTCGACCTTGAAGGCATATCTTTATGCTATGCCGAGCGAGGGGATGTTCAAGAATTCTATTTCTTCCTGGATGTATTTGTGCAGGAAGCCACGGTATTTGAGTAACAAATGCTGCTCCAAATCCTTGATACCCAACTTTGTGCGAAGGGTATGGAAAATATTGGTAAACTCCGGCACATCTTGGTCCCTTCCCTGCCGCAACATGGTCCACTTTATGTATTTATCCTCATAGCTTCCGATAGGGTAGTACTAATCCTTGATGGTATCCCGGAATGAATCCCAAGTGGGCGCGGCTGAAAATAGTGAGCCTGTAGTTTCATCTTTCTGCTCCCAGTAGGTTTCCCACCAGTCCTTGACATGGGGGGCTTCTTTGAGAAGAGCGAAAATAATCTTTTCCCGACTGGAAAAATCATGAACAGAAAAATAACCCTCTAGCAAATTTAACCATTTATCGATGGCATTTGCGTCTATTTGATCCTTGAATATGGGGATTTCAAAATTAACATGTACCTTAAATGATGTGGCATTTCCAGAGTAGCTATTGGAAGCCGATGCATCGCCCTTGGGTAGCACTGAAGGATCTGGGCAAAGCTGTCCATCATCGCGTTCCTTTGTTGCTTCAGGGCTTCTTCAAGCAATATTTTGATAGGATCTCCTGCCCCCTCGTCTTTATTTTCATCTGCCATGGGAGGCCATTGAGATTTGCGAGGCTGGTCTTGCAAAGGTTCAACTAGTTCAAGCCCTAATTCCTTATATCCCGACCTTGTTGGGGACATGCAAAGAAAAACAAAGAAAAAAAAAATCAAACCGCTCTGATACCACGGATTTGGATTTAAACAGGAACACAACAAATTATAGTGATAACCATAAACACAAAGATGTGGTGGAAATAATACTTCATTTCATTAATGTAAAATACTGAAATATGCTTACAAACAACAATGGAAGTCAACCAACTAGGGCGATGGTAGCTTATCTCTGAGAAGAGATGTGGCAGCTACATGCCTCTGAATTGTGTTACAAAGAGGCTCGAAGGCCTATTTATTTGTTGAGAAAGAATGGTAAACCCTACACATCCAAAAACCTAACCGTAGTAGATGAAACACCAAACTGTGGGCCTTGTTTGGGTAAATTGGTACATCAACTTCGTGGGGTCGTAACTTTGGCATACGATCTCCGTTTGACGAGCACAATATCTCATTAGAAAGATTTATCCGAGAACTACAAATTTGGGAAGAGAAAAATTGGACCATGGACCCATGTTGCTCCCAATTTTCCCAAAAATCATCATTTAGGGCCTCAAAATGGCTTCGGAAGTTCAGGACCCGAAAAACTGCTAAAAATAGTAAACTATGCTACAATTAAGGAAACTGAAAAGCTGAAAGAAACAATGGTGGGGGTCCAAGTGGACTTGGCAGGTGGCCACCAATATCCACCTAGATAAGTTGTAGGCTTCTTTTCGGGGTTGGGGGTGTAATTTTTTCTCTAGTTCTATTTTTGGAGGTTCGGGGAGGAATGGAAAGTTCAGGCTAACTGAAAAGCTTGGGTGTTTTCTTAGGCTTGCACTCTGTGGTTTCCTACATGCCCTGATTTAGTGTTGATGTCATTGGAATGTTGTGATTCAATATTTCTTATTTGAAATTGTTAATATTGTTATGTTATTGCAATCTTAGTTTTATAATAGTCAACAGGTAAATAATATTTTTGATCAATTATTCTAGATCAAGGAGTCATGCATGCACATGTTGGTTAAAAGCAAGCTAGGAAAGAAGTAAGGAGTTTTGTGTCGATGCACATGTTAGTTAAAAGAAGGCTAGGAAAGAAGGATTGATGCCAACAATAAGGCTTAAGGATGCAAGGCAATAACAAAACCTATGATTAGAGAGTGCATAAAATATTTATTAAGAAATATAAAAATGATGGGAGCCCACCAAACATTGAGGATACTGGATTTGTCAAAACCATAAAAATTATCCAATTTAAGCTGGTATTTTTGTCAAACATTTAACACTATTTGCTTTCCATTGAAGAGCACATTTACAAATAGTTAGTAAAAGTGATATTTTTGAAAAATTAACTTGTGGTAGTGGAACTAGAAGCATGAATCTTCATCCAAAATGTTAGGATATTCCGACACATAGGAAATAGTTAAGTATAACTTGGTCTAGTATAGAGTTAGGTAAAGTGTGTTTCTTTACTATGTACATTTTGTAACTTACAATTCGACGGTCACGATATGTAGTGATCCGACGGTTCATTCTCTCCTTGGTATTACTGACACTTGATCCGTGGCTTAACACCCGATTGGTCCATGATCTCTATTTAAAGAGAATGGAGGGTCATTTGTAAGTTAACCGTTCATGAGAGAAGCTTATGTAAATTTTCATTCTTTTATTAATAAATTGCCTGAAGTGGCCGCATTGGCTCAGGCCGTGGACTGTTTCCCTCTTTGAGGGTTTTAACCACGTCAAAATACTGGTGTATTGATCTGTGATCTATGTGTGAGCGATGTCCTTTGGTGTTCTGTCTGAGGAACTTACCCTATAAATTCCTACATGGTATCAGAGATATTTGAGGGCCGCATCCATTGGTGATCCAAATCTGAAGCCGGTAGAACTGCATCTGACTACCGTTTCCTAGATCTACTATTTTTGACTGCTTTCGGGCCGATAGGACTGCTCTGTTGTGTTGGGAGAATCTGTTCCAGTGAGAAACCCCTTTCGTTTCACGCGAAAAGGTTTCCGGTAGCCCTAGCTGCGTCATTTTTAAGATCTGGAGGTATACAGTGTTTATTTGCAGTTTACAGTTATTTTCTCTCTGTTTATTTCGGTTTCGGTTTATTTAGCCTTTTTTATTACTGGATCTATACCTTTCATTTCTGCATATGTTCTTTGCCCCGCGACTCTGTGCGATCTGGGCAAATCAGAAATAGAAAGGAAAGGTTTTTCTCATGCGTATGCTCTTTTCCGCTACGCCTTAGTGTGATCTCGGAAAATCAGAAACATTGAGGAAAATATTTAGTTTCCGGCTAAAGCTAACTTCGAGCCACAACGTTCATTTTTTTTGTATGTCCATGTTGGGTTTTGTGTTTATTTGTTTTGTAGGGAAAAAGAGCCTTCTCAAAGCAAGCACGCAACCCAAAGCTTCAACCCCCCCTCTCTCTCTCTCTCTCAAACTTTTTGTATAGCTCACTTGGTCCAAAGCTAATTTATGAGAGTAGAGGTCTTGAGTTCAAGTCTCCTTTTTATGGGGCCAGATTTTTCATTTCCGCACATTCCCGCACTTCGTCGGCGACTTCATCAAATTTTCTTCAAAAAGCCATAACTTCTTCATCCAGAAGCCGTTTTCAGAACCGTTTTTTTTGAAACAGCCTAATTTTTCGAGATATTTCCATTGCAACACTTAGTTTCAGCATCTATAGCTTTAGTTTCTGTTAAAATGGAAATTCCATGCCAAGTTATTCTTGACAGCACCAACTACTTCCAATGGTGGTCCTACATTGTGGATTTACTTAGAAGTAAAGGTCTCTACAGAATAGCCTCAGGCCAAGAAACCAAACCGAAAGATGAAGATAAGGCAGCTAAATGGGAAAATAGGCACGATCAAGCACGTGGGTTGATAGGGATGTCTATTTCTCCAGATCTTAGATTCCATATTGCAGAACTTGATACTCCTGAGGAAGAAATGAAACAGATCACTAAAGTCTTTGGAATTAAAAATGAACTTAAATCCCATCAACTCGAAAATGAGTTGCTTACATTGGACCCCAATAATTTTTCTTGCATTGAAGATTTTTTGTCCAAGTTCAAGACCATTAGACTTCTCTTGGAAGGTGTTAAGGTTAAGAAAGAAGATAGTAGCCTTATCTATTCCGTTCTTACTAAGCTGGGACCAGCCTATTCTGTGTTTGTTTCCACCTTCCATTCTACAAGAGAAGCCTTCATTTCTCAAGGACAAGACTACAAGCCCCCTTCCTTTGATTCTTTTTGTGATTCTTTAACAAGAGAACAAGAAAAACTCTTACACCTTGGTCTTCTTAATCTTGGAAACTCTTCTAAGAAAGCGTTAGCCGCCCAACAGTAACCAAATCCAAAGAATCTTAAGAAGTTGTATCCTAAAAGGAATGGTCATAAACCAAACAAGGGTCCTAAGCAATTTCAGCCTCAAAATGAAAAATCATTTCAACAAAATGATAAGACAAATAAAAACAAAGGGAAGAAGACTGATAGACATTGCAACTTTTGTAATCGAGATGGCCACTTAGAATCCAAATGCTTTAAGAAGATGGAAGCCTTGGAAGCAGCAATGAAGAAGCATAACATCCATTTGGATCACTCTTCAACTTCAACTTCATCTTCTGGAATGGCACTTTCTTCATGTGGTTGTCAAGCATCTCGGTCTGGCTATGCACTAAATGTATCTTCTTCTTCTCATTCTCATGAGTGGCTCATTGATTCTGGAGCTTCTTATCACATGGCCAAAAACAAAGCCATGTTTTCTTCTTTAAATGATTGTAACACCAAAAATATATATGTTGGTGATGATAGATCTCTTAGTGTTGTAGGGACTGGAACTGTTCATATAGACAATGGTCAGTTTAATGATGTATTATGTGTTCCAACCTTATCTTGCAACCTTCTATCTATATATCAGATAACTCATTCAGGTGAAGGTAAAATCGTTGAATTTTCACCTCACAATGTTGTAATTAAGGACCTAAGAGATCCTAGACAGATTTTAGCTACTGGCATTGCTGATGATTCTACAAGGTTGTATAAGTTTCACAAATTTGGGTCATCAAATCTTCCCTCAGTATTTGTTGCTCATAATGATGAAGTGAGCAAACTTTGGCATGAGCGATTTGGTCACTTAAACTATCGCTTTCTTCAGAATCTATGTAAAGAAAATATGGTGACAGGTATTCCAATGGTATCTTGCAGAGATGGTGTTTGTTCCGGATGTGTACTCGGAAAACATCATCGCGACAGTTTTGAAAAACGTGCCTCTTGGCACGCCTCAGCCCCTTTACAACTCGTGCATAGTGATTTATGTGGTCCACTTCCAGTTGTTTCATTCTCTGGCTACAAGCATTTCTTAACTTTCATTGATGATTTCTCCAGACGCACTTGGGTATACTTCTTAAAACTCAAGAGTGAAGTATTTAACATGTTCTTGGCCTTTAAGGCCTTTGTTGAAAAACAATCTGGACATCAAATTCTTAAGCAAAGATCTGATAATGGCGGAGAATATGTTAACAACAAATTCATCAACTTTTGCACTAAGAATGGAATTCAAATGCAACATATTGTTCCATATACTCCACAACAAAATGGTGTAGCTGAAAGGAAGAATCACACCTTAAAGGAAATGGCTAATTGTATGCTTCAATCTAAAGGACTTAGTCTTAGTTATTGGGCAGAAGCAATTAACTGTGCAAATTACATAATAAATCACACTCCTATTAAGGTTTTAAAGAATATCACTCCAGAAGAAGCATGGAGCTCAATCAAACCAGATGTAAGTCACTTTCGTGTTTTTGGAAGTGAAGCATGGGCCCATATTCCAGATGAGAAACATAAAGCATTAGAACCTAAGAGTGAAAAATGTATTTTTGTTGGATATTCTGAAGATGTCAAAGGATATAGACTTACTCCACTTAAGTCCAAAAATGTTATCATTAGAAGAGATGTAAAGTTTGCTGAAAATATATCGGCCTGCGAGCCTAGTTCGGCGGATGTGCCACCTCTCCCTATCTCTTCTACTTTTGAAAATATTTCTTCTTCATATGATGAAAGTGAGGATGACAATCCTCCCCCACCTTCTCAGGATCCTCCTTCAGCTCCTCAGCTTCCAAAATGGGTCCGTGCTACTCGGGATGCAGCAGGTGATCTTGTCGGTGATCCTACAGATCAACGACGAACACATTCTCAGTTCGATAGAGCCTCTTCTTTACTAGCTCAAGCTTCAGTGAATTATGATCCTGACACCTTTGCAGAAGCTTCAGGCCATCCAGATTGGGAAGTAGCTATGAATGAAGAATATCATTCATTATTGGCAAATGATACATGGGATCTTGTTCCTCTACCAAAGGGATGAAAACTTGTTAGATGCAAATGGGTTTACAGAACCAAGTATGGACCAGATGGGAAAGTTGATAAACATAAAGCTCATCTTGTTGCTAAGGGTTTTTCACAAGTTGAAGGCATTGACTACACTGAAACCTTCTCCCCTGTTGCCAAAATGAACTCTATCCGCCTTGTTCTTTCCCTTGCTGCCTCTTTCAAATGGGAAGTCCATCAGATGGATGTTAAATCTGCCTTCTTGCATGGGGACTTGCGTGAAGAAATCTATATGGAACAACCTATTGGCTTTATACAAACAGACTCCAGCCTTGTATGTCGGCTTAAGAAATCCCTTTATGGTCTCAAGCAAGCTCCTCGGGCTTGGTATGCCAAAATGGATAGCTTTCTTTTAGAATCTAGCTTTTCTAGGTGTCATTCTGACAATACTGTCTACACCAAGAAAGTGGGCATGTCTCTTATCATTCTTGTTCTTTATGTTGATGATCTTATCCTCACTGGTAGTGATCCCAACCTTATCAACCATGTGAAGTCCAGCCTTAAAAAGAAGTTTGAAATGACAGACTTAGGACACTTACATTATTTTCTTGGTCTTCAAGTCTTGCAATCCAAGGAAGGTATTTCCCTTTCCCAGTCCAAGTATGCCTGTGATATTCTACGCCATTTTCACATGGACGAATGTAAGCCAGCCCCTTCTCCCTTTCAGTCTGGAGTCAAACTTTCAGTCACTTTTACTTCTCCTGAAGTTGATGCTACCTTATACCGTCAACTTGTAGGAAAACGTTTGTATCTAACCCATACTCGTCCTGACCTTTCCTTTGTCGTTGGCCTTGTTGCTCGGTTTATGCAAAACCCACATGAAAGTCATTGGAAAGCAGCTAAAAGAATACTTCGTTATGTTCGAGGTACAGTTCAGTTTGGGATTCATTACAGAGCCGAAGCAACTCCTCTATTGGTTGGTTTCACTGATTCCAATTGGGCTGGTGACCCTGATGATCGGAAGTCTACTGTAGGGTATGTGTTCACTCTTGGTTCAGGACCTATTACATGGGCTTGCAAGAAACAAGGTGCCATTTCTCTTTCTTCAGCAAAAGCAGAGTATCGTGGTGTTGTAGAAGCTAGTAAGGAAGCCTTGTGGCTTCGTCAGATCCTGTCAGAGTTTGGCTTTCAGCAGCAACATCCGACTACACTTTGGTGTGCTAATCAAAGTGCCATTCAACTATGCAAAGATCCAGTCCAACATCAGCGCAGCAAACACATTGAACTGCACATGCACTTCATCAGAAAGCTCATTCACGACCATGTTCTTGAAGTGCAATATTGTTCAACAGATGATCAAGTTGCAGACATCTTTACAAAGGCTCTCACAGAGGCGAAGTTCACTAAACTTCGATTTATGGTTGGAGTTCAGGAAGTTGTCACTAAGGGGGGATAGGCTCTAGTGCCTCCTTCCTTCTCCTATTGTGTCATATTTGTAAATCCTTCAATCCTATCCCAAGTTGTTCTAAGGGGGGATGTTAGGATATTTCGACACATAGGAAATAGTTAAGTATAACTTGGTCTAGTATAGAGTTAGGTAAAGTGTGTTTCTTTACTATGTACATTTTGTAACTTACAATCTGACGATCACAATATGTAGTGATCTGATGGTTCATTCTCTCCTCGGTATTACCGACACTTGATCTGTGGCTTAACACCCGATTGGTCCATGATCTCTATTTAAAGAGCATGGAGGGTCATTTGTAGGTTAACCTTTCATGAGAGAAGCTTATGTAAATTTTCATTCTTTTATTAATAAACTGCCTGAAGTGGCCACGTTGGCTCAGGCCGTGGACTGTTTCCCTCTTTGAGGGTTTTAACCACGTCAAAATACTGGTGTATTGATCTGTGATCTGTGTGTGAGCGGTGTTCTTTGGTGTTCTGTCTGAGGAACTTACCCTGTAAATTCCTACACAAAACATGTTCATGATTGTACTAGACCTTCATGTAACAAGGATCATATTTGATCTGAAGATTAGCAAGTGGGGTTCATCAATTTCTACATTTACTTGTGCAGAGTGAATTGACCATGAGATCCAAGCCTTCTAGTACATAGAAATTTTCTATGAGAATGTTTCATCAACTTTAATATGTAGCAAGCACCTAACTAACGAGTGAAACCTTAAGATTCCTTTCAATAGTTCATTTGTTCCTTCAAATTATCTACTATAATGAGTATGCATGTCACTAATGAGGTTTGTGAAGTCTATGTGAGTTGAAGAAAACTCGAATGCTAGGAACCAGGGTCTTGGGATTGATTTTTTTTCGTTGGATTGACCCAGGGGTTTTGAATGTTGAATTTTATTGTTTACATAATACTTCATAACATCTCAATGGCCAATATAGCTACCCCTATGAGTTGGGTCTTGTGATTAAATTTCCTTGAACAACAAGGATTGTTTTCTAGTTGCATGGCTTTGATTTCATGATTGTTCTGTGGTTAGATTAGACATTGTTTTAATATTTTTCATAATATTTTTTGGGTAAGTATGTATACCTTCATAAACTTTAATGATAAATTTTTTGTGGGGATGCTTTTCATGACTTGTGGAGGAACCATAGCCTCGTAGAGTTTTTGGAGGCAAAATGTTCACTTTGATGATGACATGGAGGTTGGAGCATACCTCTTGAAGCCCACTTGCCCACCTTGGATAGTACTTGTATGGTTGTGTGTGGTTGAAGAGGCTTTGGAAGCTCGACATTGCATGCTAAAGTTCCTTTATGCCCCTCATTTAATGAAAATGCATGGGGGCTTCACTCAATAAACCTTCGTCCTATCGCGTGCGTTCGTGGCATATTAAACAATAGCCTTAATTTGACTACATATTGGAAAATACCCCTAAAAATCACATTACCCCCTACCAATACGAACCCAATACACCTTCCCAATGTAAGATACCCCTATTTCCACTAGATATTGTAGGTATCCATATTTTCATTAACATTTTTTATACACCTTTATATTTTTTCATTAACTTTAAACTCCATTTTTAATCCATGCCAATATAAAAACCCTTTACCCCCTATATATCCCCCAATATATTATGTCATTTTTTCCTCAATATATATCCCCCAATATGAACCCACGTGGTATGGTATTCCTTGCCCAGTGAAGCCCCAGTGTGAAAACACTAATAAATATGGTAACAATATCATAATATTAGCCATATGACAAAGAAGAAAAAGTTTATATCCTGCCATCATACTTGACCATAATAAAAATATTAGATATTAGATTGAAATTGATATCGATTGGGAAGATTTTCTTGTATTTTTATTTAGAATTTCATTTCCCGATAATTAATACATTTTTTTAAGCTCTATTGTTGTGTACATAATGTACATTTTTCTTAAAATCATTATTGTTTAGCAATATTTTGTGTATTTATAAAAAAAAATTGATATTCACTCAATCTAGGCATATGATGATTACTGATATATAACCAATCTAGATCCATGTTAATTCTATTTATGTTGGAAGGATGTGTATAGATACCTTCGTTTAATGAGTGAAATGTGGACGTGTATAAATACCTCTGTTTAGTTAGTGAAATGAAACAATATGGAGTTGAAGTAGAAAGAGTTTAGAGATTATTTTAATTTTATTGACGTGGTTTGTGATAAAATTTATAGTTTATTGAAAGCTTATTAGATTTAAATTCTCTAAATGTTTTTTTTTTTGGTAAGTGTGTATTTTAAATGTTTTAAGTTTTATGTATTTTGGTAAGTTTTAAATTTGTTAAAATGATATTTATTAATTGTTTTAAGGGTTTTTCAAAGATTTAAATTCATTTATGTATTTAAAATACCTTTTCAAATAATTAAAAACAACAATATGGTAAAAATTTGTATTATCGAATTTTAGTGGAAAAGAAAAAAAACATAAGATTTCTCTCTAAATTTTATATTCTAAAATATAAATAACTTTAAATTTGTAATGAAAAAATTATATATAAAACATTTATATATAAAACATTTAATACTTTATAAATAAACAATTATTCGTCATATCTATTAGTACCTTTCAAATCATAAAATGTATTTTCATATGTGTGTGTGTGTAATTTAATCAAATAAATTTTACTGGATCTTAGACTTTTGTGATCCATAATGATAATGAGATTGTCTTTGGGATTAATCACATTATTAAGATTTGGTCAACGTTTCAAGCCATTTTAATGTGATTCATCCTCAAGGCAAAACGTGAACACATCAATCTATCCAAATGTTTGAGTAAATGTTTTTGTCAAGTTAATAATTAATATTATTAAATAAAAATATTTAAAATAATTATATAAATAATAATAATTATTTATAATATTATTATTAATAATATATATTAATAATAAAATTCTAAAAATTTATTAATAGTAATATTATTGATATTATTATTAATGATATATATTAATATTATTAATAAAATTATTATTAATACGATAATATTAATAATAATTAAATAAAAATTATATTATAATTATATATAGTAATTGTCAAGTCCCACTAGCACAACCAGTTGAGGATGAGCCTCGTTGGCAAGGTGACCTAGGATCAAACCTCATAGAGGTTGTGCTCATGCTAAGGGGAGGAGACATACTAAAATCTAGTTAGCTTAGGGATGGTGTGGCCAAGGCTCGGTGCGATCCCCAAGTGATTTTGATGGCTTAGATGTCCCTAGGTCACAGTTTCTCAAGCCACAAGTCAAGCCTAGATAAACACAGATCACTTGATAAACATATATATATATATATATATATATATATATATATATATATATATAATTAATTAAATTTATAATTTTCCAAAACATGAAATTTATTAAAAATTAAAAATAATATAATAATGGGATAAAATTAAAAGTGAAAAAAAAATCCACCCACCAAACTATACACTTTTCTCTCTCTTTTTAGATTAAAAAAACCATTGACATCTTATTAATTCAAGAAAAAACATTGATTTCTTATTAATCCGTTGAAATCATATTTTTTATTTATTTCTTATTTTTTTAGTAAATAAATGTGCCTAAAAGGGTCATACCTCACCTAACCAGTCCTCCAAGCATGGGCAATACCTCACTTTCCCAATGCTCGTAGCATGGGCATGTGTTGTCATTTGTAGAAGGAATGTTCATTGGTGCCTTCACATATAGTTAAATGTAAAACATAAACAACCACTTTGTACCTGCCCGCTACTTGTCATGGACATGTGTTGTCATTTAAAGAAGCATTGTTGTGCAGATAAATCTTGGTGAAGGGAACAACGACTCATGGATGTTGAAGAAAATTGTAGTTTAATTATTTTATATTTTGGAGTTTATAGGCATAATTTTCAAAAATTCCTATTGAAATTAATATATGTGTTAAAATTAAAAGTGTTATACAGTTGGAAGAATTTAGGTGCTCAAAAAGTTAAAAACCTCATTTTAAACAATCAAAAATCACAATTTCACTACACAAGATTGAGGGAAAATGTTGAAGCCCGCTGATATGGCATAGTCGCCCTGGGCATGATCTTGGAGTCGGGAAAGAAGGTGGCAACGTGTTGTAGATTCAATTTTTTGTCTAGCTCTTTGAAGTTGTCTCTGAGTTGTATTTACCCTATTGATAAAAGTGACCATGTGAAAACTGATCCATTTTGTCTTTGCAACTTCTTTGATTCTACCAAATATTATATTCCTTCTATGTACCTTTGCACCTTTAGAGGCAATTGCTAGTTAAAAATAGATTAACACAACAATCAACTGAATTTGTTCAATCTTAAAAATATATTAACACAACAATAAACTGAATTTGTTTGATCTTCTTCGCACTCGATGGATTCATGTTCTTTCTCAGTGGCTGGATTTGTGTGAGTTTTCAGTAGTTGGATTCGTGTAAGTGCTTAG
The DNA here is from genome assembly GCA_031772625.1 of Pinus tabuliformis. Lineage (NCBI taxonomy): Eukaryota > Viridiplantae > Streptophyta > Pinopsida > Pinales > Pinaceae > Pinus > Pinus tabuliformis. The sequence goes on along the minus strand of CM062815.1, from coordinate 223,480,500 downwards.
TTTCAGCTCATGAAGTCAACTAACCATTGCATTTGCATAAGTATATGTCTTTTGTGGAAGGGTCACGTCCACCCAAGAGAGACATGGTTAATAATCCATGCCAGAGCATAAGATGAAGGTAAGTATCTTCTATTGGGTAAGGCAGGATTTCATTGGAACAAAATTGGCTACCATTAATTTATCCTCACACAAATCCATTAGAGTCAAATTTTATAAGATCTCTCGCATGTGTTAGGTCCCTATACTACTAGTGTAACCCCTTATTATTATTAGTACAACCCCGTTATTATATTTTTGTGCCCATGTAGTCCCCATATTGTTAATATTGTGCCCCATAGAAGCCCACTATTGTTATTATTATGCCCTTATATTATTATTGTTATGTCGGCTCTGATTATGTTATGACCCCTTAGACTCCTATATATAGAAAGGAGGTCTTGTCGTTTGTATTATCTAAGAATTGTTCATTTGTGTAATGTAAAGGAGGTTGCCCCCTTGAAGAGGCTTATTTTTTAGGTGTTGATCTATCTTTTCTATCTTTTTCTGAGCTGGTTTCATAACATTTGGTATCAAAGCTTTGGATTGTAGGGTTTCGTTGCTCCAACTAGGTCATCATGTAATTTTCGTTATAACTTGTTTTCGGTGACGTTTCAGAAGTGAAAAAAAACCCATTTGAGATGAACGCGTGCTAAACCTTGGGTTTGAATTTCAGAGATTGCCTTGCTATATTTTTGGAGATATGATCTGAGGAAGTTAGGGTTTTTGCAAGCTCCAAAATTTCAACTAAAATAGGTCATTGTGGGATTTTCGCTATAGCGGTTCAGGTATGAAGTTTTAGAAGCTAAACCAAAAATCAATTTGAGAAGCAATCGGTCTGAACCTCGGCTCCGAATTTTAGATCCTGTCTCACTATAGTTTGAGAGATATAGTCTGAGGAAGTTAGGGTTTTTGCAGACCCCCGAATTACATTCCAAATAGGTCACCTAGGGAAAATCATCATAGCTATCTCTCGGAGCATCATATTGAAATTTCATAAGAAGTTATAGAAAGAGGACGAACTGTAGTTTCTTGTGTATATTTTTTAGATCCAGAGGTCAAAAAGTGACACGTGGCACTTTATACAAGTTCACTCTTATGAAAAGGTATATAATCGAGTCATCTTGGGAGATTGTGCATAACTCTTTCTTGGAGAATCCAATTTTGATCAGACTGGAGGAATTGAAAAGAGGACGCATAGGGCTACTACAAGTCATGCTTTCAGAACTGGAAGATCCGCAATTATAGAGTTATAGACATTTCAAGATTGAGCTCCTAAAATCAAGAAAAGTCGATATCAGGAAGTTTGATGGCAAGGATCCGGTAAATTGGATACTACAGATGGAGCAATATTTTGATCTACATAAGGTGAAACTGTTACAAAAGGTATGTATTGCATCTTCTTATTTAGAACCAGATCAATTTTTATGGTATAAATGGCTTTGTTCTCGTAAACCACTTTTTACATGGTCAATTTTCACATAGGAAATGATAGCACATTATGAGGATACAAAGAGAAACACCTTCTTTAGCCAATTGATAAATCTCAAACAAAAGTGTTCAATGGTAGAGCACATTGAGGACTTTCAAAAATTGAATATAAGGGTAAATGATATTCAAGAGAAGCAAATGATTGGTTTCTTCATAGGTACTTTAAAGATAACATTCAACATGAGGTTCGTCTTTGGGAACCTGATCCATTGGAGAAGGCATTCAGCTGGGCCAGAAAAATTGAAAGCGAAGTTATGGAAACAAAGAATCCCACCACTCACGACTATAATTGTGGAAGTGTTTCTTCTCCTAGTCTTCCACAACCTACAAGGTTTACACCACAACAATTGGAAGAAAAAAGAGAAAAAGGGCTTTGTTACAATTGTGATAGCAAATGCACTAAAGGTCATAAGTGTGCTCAGAGGAAATGATTTTACATAGCGAATGAAGAGGAGGAAGAAAAGGATCAAGAAATATCAAAAGAAGAGGATATACAGCAGGACCCAACCCCAGAGAAAGAAGAAATGAATCTGACCATATCTTGTAAAGCATTGGCAAGAATTACCACACCTCAAACTCTCAAGATAGAAGGACATATCAAGAAGAAAAAGGGTCAAGAAGTGAATGATCACACCGAGAAAGAAGAAATGAATCTGACCATATCTTGTAATGCATTTGCTAGAATTACCGCCCCTCAAAATATCAAGATAGAAGAACATATCAAGAAGAAAAATATTCAAGAAGTGAAAGATCACATCGAGCATCAAGAAGTGAATCCGACCATATCTTGTAATGCATTGGCAGAAATTACCATTTCTCAAACTCTCAAGGTAGAAGGACGTATCAAGAAGAAAAAAGTTCAAAAAGTGAAAGATCACATTGAGCATCAAGAAATGTATTCGACCATATCTTGTAATGCATTGGAAGACATTACCACTCCTCAAACTCTCAAGATAGAAGGACATGTCAAGAAGAAAAATATTCAAGCAGCGAAATATCACATCGAGCATCAACAAAAAGTTCTCCAACTTCTAAAGGATAATGCCACTTTGGTTCGGAATCGAATGAAACAACACGTAGATCAATATCGCAATGAAAGAAGTTTTTATGTAGGCGATTGGGTATTTTTATGTTTACATCTCAAGCAAGCTATTTATGAGAAGGAAATGTTGGCAATACTACATGCACTTAAGAAATGGTGACCTTACCTAAGGGGAAGACACTTCAAGGTGAAAATGGATCATGATAGTCTTAAATACTTTTTAGAAAAAAGATTATCTTTATAAGAAGAGAAAATATGGGTCACAAATATGTTGGGTTATGACTTTGAAATCATCTACAAAAAAGGGAAGCAAAATGTGTTGCAGATGCACTCTCAAGAAAGGATGAGGATGTGGAAGCATTGTTTTGTGCTATTTCTATTATCCAACTAGATTGGATAAAAGAAGCAAGGGATGAATGGAAGAAGGACAAAGAAGTGTGGCCACTCATTCAAAAGTTGCAGAAGATCCCAGTTCAAACAATATTGCCAGAACTTGATGAGGAAGGAAAAATCATATTGGAACCTGGAGCAGTCATAGAAACAAGAACACGACAGCTACGAAATCGATCAATTCCAGAGTATCACATCAAGTGGAAGAACTTACCCGCTGAAGATTCCAGGTGGGAGGACAAGAATTTTATACAGAAACATCAAGAACTACTTAAGCGTTGAGGACAACACTTTTTTAAGGAGAGGGGCATGTTAGGTCCCTATACTACTAGTGTAATCGCTTATTATTATTAGTACAACCCCCTTATTATATTGTTGTGCCCATGTAGTGCCCATATTGTTAATATTATGCCCCATAGAAGCCCACTATTGTTATTATTGTGCCCTTACATTATTATTGTTATGTCGGCTCTGATTATGTTATGACCCCTTAGACTCCTATATATAGAAAGGAGGTCTTGTCATTTGTATAATATAAGAATTGTTCATTTGTGTAATGTAAAGGAGGTTGCGCCTTGAAGAGGCTTATTTCTAAGGCGTTGACCTATCTTTTCTATCTTTTTGTGAGATGGTTTCATAACAGTGTACCTCTCAAGTATTGCCCTAATACTTCACAACACACAACAATTCATGGACTTTGTTGGTGTACATGCACCTAGTTAGCCTTAAATAACTTCAGTTCAACTCTAGTTCTTGCATGTGATGTGCACTTGGCTTTAGTTAGTTAACTCGAGTGCTTACATGTGATGTGCACTTAGCTTTAGTTAGATAACTCGAGTGCTTACATGTGGTGTGCACTTGGCTTTAATTAGTTAGCTCTAGTGCTTGTATGTGGTGCATGTGCACATTAAGAACATAAAGCAAACTTATCTTTAGTTAGCTTTAATTATCCATAGTTATTGCATGTACAACTAAGTTTAACTTAGTTGCTTTATGTATTAATTCTCAAATTAATATTTAGTATTTGAATTCATTCTCAATCCTAATTTTCTTTTGAATTCTTGCAAGCTTGTGCCATTCTTCTTAAGCTAGATCCATATATATACTCTAATAATTTTATATGGTAGCAGAGCTATAAGGGTCTGGAGAAGGTGCATGAACAATATTTTCCAGGTTTGAAGATCAAGAATTGGAAATTCTTTAGAGATTTGATTTGGAGATTCGAATATTGGAGAACTGCCGCAATTATTGCTACAACTACAAGGTGAAAGAATGGAGTTCCCATATTCAGATATTATTACTCCGTATAACTATTTCCAATGGGAGCCAAATATTTTGCTTCACCTCAGAGGAAAAGGCTTGTATCAGACAATTATGAATATGGAATCTGAACCTAATTCTGTCATTGAAAAATCCAAGTACTTCAACAAGATGGACATGGCTTTTGGTCTTATATTGTTGACCATATCTCCAACATTGCATTTCCATATGGACACATGCACCACTCCCAATGAAGTTTGAAAAACCTTGGAGAACTTATTTGGAAAGCAGGATGAGATGCAGGCTCATATTCTCGAAAATGAGGTAAATTCCTTATATCTAAACAACTTTGAGAACATTCCGGATTTATTTATTAAATTCAAATCATTGCTTCTATAATTACGAGATTGCGAGATCGATAAATCCAAAAGGGAAGGTTAATTGATCCTTTCTATTTTGTCTAAATTAGGTCATGAATATGCTATTTTTGTTTCTACATTTCATACAGTTAGACTTGCAGATGGAGATAAATGGAAAATGTCGAAACTTGATGCATTTATTGAGCATCTCATTCACGAGCAACATAAGATCATCAAGATGGGTTCATCAAAGTCTTCAAATGCACATGCACTTTCCATGCATGAAAAAGGAAAGTCCAACTTGAAAGAAAATCAACAATCTAAAGGAAAATGAAAGGCAAGAGATCCAGTTCCAAGAAAGGGAGGAAATCCAAAACCTCTCGATGACGCTTACAACTCCAAGGGTAAGAAGGAAAAGAAAGGAAACTCCAAGTGTCGTTATTGTAATAGAGGCTATCATCATGAATCCTCTTGCATGCAGAAGACTATTGATCTGATGGAAAAGACTCTTCAGGAAAATAATCTTGGTCATCACATTCCAGAAAGTGCCAAGAAGAAGATAGAGGAAAAACCATCAAAAACAAGGGGTAATGGTCATCCTTTGATTTCCCTTTATTCTACACCACAATAATGGATCATCGATTTAGGAGCTTCACATCATATGGCTTCTTCATAGGAATCATTTTCTTCTCTGCAAGCATAATTGAGACCTCCTATTCTCATGGAGGACAATTCCTCACTTGAAGCAATTGGACAAGGAAGAGTGCAATCTGAAGATGGAATTTTTGAGAATGTATTGAATATTCTGAGGTTTTCTATGAATCTTATTTTAGTGTATCATATGACACACACTGGCACCAGAAGGAAAGTGGAATTTACCCTAGATTCTATGAGCATTTATGATATCCAAGCCAACATGAAGATTACATTTCCCAAGGTAAATGATCAATCTCATATGTATACATTTTTATTTATTTTGTTCCTAAATCAGATTGTACTTTAATACTTACGCATGAAAATGAAGAAAGTAGGATTTGGCACAAGAGCTTTGGGCACTTGAATTTCAGATATATGTAGCAAATTAGCAAGCAAGGGATGGTTAAAGGATTTTCGGCTATTGAATTTTCAAATGGTGTTTGTAATGGATGTGCTCCTTGAAAGCATACACAAGAGAAGTTTGAGAAGGGGCATGCATGGAGAGCCTCTTCACCTTTGGAGCTTATACACAGTGTTATCATGGATCCATTTCTAGTACCTTCAACGAGAAAATAAAGATATGTTTTTTCATTTATCGATGACTACATGAGTTTCACTTAGGTTTATTTCCTGAAACTCAAGTTTGAAGTTTTTCAACATCTAAATATTTTCAAAACGCATGTCAGTCTGGAAAACACATCAAGATCCTTAGCACATATCATGGGAAGGAATATGTCAACAAATATATCTAGAATCTATCCAGAATCTTTGTAATGAAGAAGGCATACAATTGGAGCACATAGTTCCTTACCTTCCGCAACAAAATGGGGTAGCCAAAAGGAAGAATAGATTTTTGAAAGGAATGTCCAATTTCATGTTGCATGCAAGATATATTCCATCAAAATTGTGGGTTGAAGCTATCAATTGTGCCTTGTACATCTAGAATATATCTCCTCGTAAATCTATTACTAGAAAAACAACTTTTGAGGTTTGGAATTGCATGCAAACTAAAGTTAGTCATTTATGCATTTTTGGATCTCAAGCATGGGTTCACATTTCTACAGAGAAGAGAAAGGCTTTGCAACATCAGAGAAATACTTGCGTGTTTGTTGGATATTCTGATGAAGTCAAAGGGTACATATTGCTTGATATCAATATTGAAGATCTCTTTATCGAAAGGAGCGTAAAGTTTGAAGAAGATGTTTTTCTTGCACCACCAGATGAACCTATTACAAATTTTCCCTCACCATTAATTGATGAGTATGCAAAGGATACTTCAGATCAGAATTATGATCTAGGTAAGCCTTTGCCTATGAAACTTGGGGGACCACTAGTTGTTGAGCATCGAGATAATACTTCCTCACACATTTAAGAACATTCTTAACCACCTTCAGTACATAAATGGCGTAGCATGAGTGATCTCCTAGATGATCCTGCCACTATACCTCAGTTTGAGGAAGATCCACAATCACTCTTAGCTATGGATCCATCCATGCCCTTGCACGCTTATATGATGCATTCATATGATCCAAAGACCTATGAAGAAGCAACTATGGATGAATAATACAACTTGTCATTAAGAACCAGACTTGCGATCTAGTTCCGCTACCTTCCAATCGTAAAAGTTTCAAGGGTAAGAGGGTTTACTGGACCAATAAAGTAGAAGATGTCCAAGTTCATTGATATAAGGCATGGTTGGTGGAAACCAGTTTTCAACAAGTACATGGTGTTGACTACGATGAGACTTTTTCTCCAGTGGAAAAAATGGATTCCATTCGGCTAGTTCTCTCCATTGCAACAACAAGAGGATGGGATGTGCATCATATGAATGTGAAGAATGCCTTTCTTCATGCTGATCTTGAGGAGGAAATCTACATGGAGCAACCATAGGTATACATCCAAAATTCATCTTTGGCATGTAAGGTAAAGAATTTTCTCTATGGCCTCAAGTAGGCACCTAGGGCATGGTATGCAAACATGGATACCTATTTGTTATGCAAAAAGTTTGTATGCTGCAAATATGATTCCAATGTTTATTTGTTGAAGAAAATTGACTCCTTTTTTATCATAGTACTCTACGTAGATGCTATTTTCAAAATGGGTTGTTCAACTTCTGCCATGGTTGAGATTAAAACTGCATTGCATAATCATTTTTCTATGATAGATATGGGCTTGCTAAATTTCTTCCTTGGACTAGAGATCAACCATAGTGGTTTTGGGATTACCATTCCTCAACCAAAGTATGCTAGAGGTCTTTTGGCATGATTTCACATGAGTTACTGTAAGCCAACAACCACACCTTTCTTATCATGGATAAAGCTTGACAATGGCAAAGACACACCATTAGTTGATTACATATTGTACCGTCAACTTGTGGGGAGTCTTATTTATCTCACTCAATCCCATCTTGATCTCTCATATGTCATAGGAGAAATTTCCAAATACATATAGGAGCCACATGAGTTATAGTGGAAATATGAAAAGCATATCCTTTGATATGTCCAGGGGAAAATCACTTATGGGATTCATTATGCAAAAAATTGTTCTTTGGATCTCATTGGGTTCACAAATTTAGATTGGGTTGGTGACAAACTTGATTTCAAGTCGAACTCAAGTTATGTACTTAGTTTAGGATCCAACCCAATTTGTTGGTCAAGAAAGGAGCAAGCTGCCATTGCTTTATCATCAACAGAGGCTGAGTATAGAGGAGAAATCAATGCCAATATTTAGGCCATTTGGCTACAACATTTTCTTTTTCATCTTGGTATTAGTGTCCATTGTCTACCTGTCATATGGTGTGATAATCAGAGTACGCTAAATTTTTGCAAAGATCCAGTGCAACGACAATGGACCAAACATATCAAGATCTGTATGCACTTCATTAGAGAACTGATTCATGATGGGATCATCAATCCACAATACTATCCTAGTTCTGAGAAGACTGCTAACATCTTCACTAAGAAATTCACTGAGAAGAAGTTTCAATTTCTATGAGATTGTCTCAGGGTGAAGGACACGATTTCCTAGTAGTTGTCTTTTCTCTACTTTTTTCATTATATTTCAAGGGGGGGGGGGGGGGGGGGGGGGTTCTTCCCATTGGGTTTTCCCTCTTTCCTCTTTTTCATGCATTGTACATGCTGTTATAGGCCATTTTGTCACATCTATTCAATAGGCCTACAAAATGGATCAATCAACATCCATGAACACCTTTTCATCATACCTACATGGATTCCTAAACATTACTGTCTCAAATCCCTAATTTTCTGAGCTTGAATGCTTCATTCTAGTTCTTTTCAAGCCCAGTGCACCATGAACATTTAGGTAGCTTCTTTGAGTGGAAGGTTGACCAGTTTTTCACTTGCTTTGATCAAAGCAGGTTCGCCCTTGCTAGGGGGTGCACAAATTCTAGAAATTCGAGAAAAATAAAAAGAATCCCTAAGCTTCCTGTTCTAGAAACTTCTATCAGTTGTTACAACCATTTACCTTGGATAAGAACTTTGAATCCTATCTCCCCTACCTTAAAGTTTTCACCTCTTATCCCTTGATCTCATCTTCCCATCAAGAGTGTATCTTAAACCTATATTGGTAAATGGATAAGAATTCCCAAACTACCATCCACAGGTTAGCGTTTGGATTTTGGAGACTAATCATACCCTTATACTGTTGCTTTGATCATAAGAGAGTTATCATTCCCGTGCATTAGGGTGGCTTTGAGGTGTACATTGTGGTAAGGAAGGATAAGTCAACTTGGGAGGATTTATACAAGAACAACTTCCACTTTTGGTTAACTCTCTCCCTTTCATATTAATATAAAGAGTATATCATTTTCATACATGTGTTATGTTATGCCTATATGCATGTGTTTCATTGCTTTGTCAATCCATTGAATAGAATGATTGGATAATGCTACATAGATGTTATAGATCTTTGGTTTGTGTTGTTTGTTTCTGGAGGTTATAATTATAGCAATCAGAGCTACAGTTGTAGCTGACAAGCCAAGAGGAGAGAAGAGCTTGCGACAGATCACAGGTAAGCATCTTTCCATTATCTAATTCTTCTAAGGAAAACCTTATAGTCTTTGATTTATGTTGTCTTAGACATGCCACTAGGTCTAGGGAAGACACTTTTGTCCGCACTCGTAGATTACGTAGAACAAATTGGTGATGATACCGATGATCGATTCATTCCCTTGGTGGTTTCCTTCACTTTTTCTATTGTTACACCTCTTGAAAAAACCTCCAATGTCTCAGTCAGCTTGAATTGACCCTAGGAAGACCTTTCATTGAGTTGCATTTGGTTTTTTGTGTCGGAAAATCCCTTTTCCCTGATCTGCACAACCACTGGTCTACTAACAGAGCATTTCAAAGCACCCTGGCCTCCTCTATACCCATGTTGCAAATCACTAATATCCTAATTGCACCAGCGTTGAACCCTGTTTCATGCAAAAAAATTCCTTTTGATGCATTTCTCTTTGATTGAGTTGATTCCAGTTTGTCCTCCTTGTGTCCCTGAGTGCGTTTAGCCCTTTGAGAAGACTTCATCTAGTTTTCTTTTGGTTTTGAGTGCCTTTGATAATAATTTTTTTAGGTTTTACTTTCTTCTTGTCATTAGGTCATTAGAAAATTGATTGGTTGATCATTGGATTGCTTGAAGGAATTGGTGTTTTAGTCATTGTTCTGAAATGTGTTTTTTATCAGTTATTGGGTGAATATCTTAATTTACATCTAAAAATTAAGTGGAATTGGAAAGAAAAATATTATGCATCATGCATTACATCTAGGGTTTTGTGAGTGAAAATTGTAATTAGAAAGAATTGCACTAGGAGAATTTCTTGACAATCTTGTTTTTTGCATCTTGTATGTTGCATATTCTTTGTTCTCTTCCCTTCCATATATAGATTTTCATTCAAATGAAAAGTTTCATTTTATCATGCTATTTTGAATTTTAGGATATTGAAGTGGAATTCATGGTGAGCCTTGAAAATTGAAGCTTAAATCAGTATAAACTCTAAATTTAATGAATCAACCTAAGGAGAATTTGTAACATTAATGCAAACATCTAGAGGTCTAGGCTAGAGACGTGTTTCAACATCTATAAACATAGGAGATGTCATTTTTTTCCAGCATTGCATTCCGGGGGTGATATCTCGTTCCACGTATGTAAGTGTATCAGACCATTCTCCACGTACCTCCGGGTATATTGGATGGTTCTCCACGCATGAAAAGTATATGGGAATGCTCGCATCATACGATTACACATTAGATAGCACTAACATAGAGTTCGCTTCCACGTACTATCAAGTATATTTTGGAAGTCCATGATAGGTTTCTATGCTCTCCATAGGTAACTGAGTCAGCCACCTTGGACATTGTGATACACCAATAACAACATTCAGGGAAATTGCCTTTCGATACGTAAAACATTAGTTCTCTAAGGTTGTATATTGTTGTTGATAGTTGCTTGGTAAAACTTTATGCCTAGTTTACCCTCTTTCATTTATTTTTTGTGTTAATTTTTAACATTTATTAATCCACCATGGAAGAAACAGATCCTTTACCCCATCATGCATGTAGAATGCAAAATAAGCCTCCTCTTCCACCAGAGGTAAATCCTGGATTTTGTTAGAAACATAAGAAAACACAGAATAATGAATCAAGTACTTCATAGGCTATTACTTTTAGTCCTCCATCTGAGATAGTTCTACCAGGATAATCATTTCCCATGAGTACGGAGCTCAATATTACCTCTCCATTGGCTGGTGACTTTGACACAGTTGAAACCAAGGCACCTGAAATCTCTTTACCTGAGGTTATTAAACCTGACTTTCCTTAGTCAGAGAAAACTCAAACTGAGGTTATACAGCCCGAGGTACCTCAACCATCTTCCTCTATTACTTAAGGAACTTCTCATTCTCTTCCACTATCTTAGACACAACCCCAAATTCTATATTTTAGACTTGACGATGAACACCTTCCACTTGGTCTTATGAGTATCAAAGATATTCCAAAGAAAGAGCCTCAACACTCCTCTCCCAGTTGAGAAGAGTCTCATTTTTATCAGGAACTTCCTTTTCCTTCTCCTCATACTCCATTTTAGGCTCCTTTATTTGATTCTTTTCCTTTCAGCTCACCTCTGAGTTTTCCTTGGAAATCATCTTCGAGATTGACCATGACTGAGTCTCCTTTCATTTCACATCTTGTATATGCTATTATGGTGGAGAAACAACAAGTTGAAACCTCATCCATCATTGTAATGACACTATAGACACATTTGTATGGTGGCCCCTCCATCCTGCCTAGTTACCAATCCTCATCTTGTATGTTCTCTAGTAAAACATCTAGTCCATGGACCTCTCCCATGACATCTACACTTGGAATTCCATCTAGAACTCTGCTAATGAGTGATACACAGTCTACTCCTATTCCTTCATCTACATGTATAGCTCAGCAACATACTAGCCCTTATGTTTGTGGACATGATTATTTACAACAACCCAATCCATCTCCTAGTGGGAACCCTCCTCTTGGGGGGAAGTTTCCTCCATATTACCCTCCTCTTCTGGCTAAAGGGAAAGTTGTTGTAGGTTCATTTCCATCTCCTCAAATTAGTGCTCAACCTCAAATGATTCCTCCTTATTCAGGAATGGTTGCTAGTGTTTGGAAAGCTACTTTACCTATTCAACTTGGTTCAATTGTGGTTTCATCTTTAGCCTCTCCACCTGCTCCATCTACCCCTCAATTTATGTTCAACAACCCATGTATCACCCTGTTCAAAATCAAATGAATGGGAGCCAAACTTTACAGGATGTACCTTTAACTCAACCCATTATGCCACCATTTGGTGCATCTCAATCCATGTATACCCAACATATTCATGGTAGCTTACAATGACAACTGTTTAGGTATGACATTCTTGAAACTCAAATGGGTCATAATGTGTATGGTATGGAATAGACACAACCAAAACTAAATCCACCTTATGTTGGGATGATGAAAAATCCCACAGGGAAACCATATCCACCGTGTCAGGCTATCCCTTAGATGCCTTATAGTCAAAAGGTCCAAACTCAGTCGTTTCATCCTTTGCAAGATCATCCTGGAGATGGAAAACATGGTTATGTATATACTAGCTATCAAAATCATTCTTATCCTAGGACAAAGATACCTATTGCTCAGGATGGCCCTTCTTATCTAGTATATCCTCCACTACACCTTAACAAGAAATTTCCATTCATTGCAACCCTCGAATTGATGGATTTGACCAGGCTCAGTGACAATCCCATCGCTTATTCTCCTTGGTGGTCAGTTATTCCTACCAAGTTTCGTTCTCATATTCCTGAATTCAGTGGAATCCTGGAGGAGACCCATCCATCCACATAATTAATTATCATTTGTGGTGTTCTTTGAACTCCCTCAATGATGATTTTTTTTTGTTCATGTCTTTTCCAACATACACTCACTCATACAAAAAATAAATGGTACATAGAATTACCTTGAGATTTTCTTGATAACTTTAGCGCCTTGGATACTACATTCCTAATAAATTTCTAGTTACCCATAAGATATGAGACTAGAGCATAATTCTTAGCCAATTTCAAACAGAATAAGGCCACTCACATCTTTGATCATATTCATGACTGATGACGCCATGGCCATTTGGTTAAAACTTTCCTTCCTGACCAATTGTGAGTTGAATGGTTCATTGTCTTTATTGCCATCTATCACAGAAGACATAGCTAAAGGCAGATTTGTAACTGAAGAACAGGTGATCGCTTATGAACAATACTTGGATCTTATTTATGCCCAATATGGCCTGATGTATGATAAAATACTAGATGCTCCGCGACCTACGAATACTATTTCTCAAACTCCAGGTAAATAATTACATGTTGTTGATGGAGTGATTGGTTCTACTAGCCAACAGTTGATGCATAAACCATCTGGTTCAAATCTTGTTGTCACTGCTCAATGCCCTCCTTACACCACTCCAACTTTTACTTATGAGATCAATGTCGTTCAATCATCTAAAGGAAAATATCCACAACGAGGAAGTAATAGAATGGTAAAGGCAAGAAGAAGAAAGACAATGATCCGTAGGATAAAGAAGACAATCACTTTCCTAAAGAGAGTAAGAAAAATCGTTACCCATGTTTGATCTATAATGAGGAGATTTTAACTCATTATTGTCCACATTGGGCTGAGGTGAATCGATTCCTTAAATCATATACTACACCCGCTGTGTTGACAGATCCGTTTCCAAATTAGGAGACCAATTTAGTTTCCTCGGACCCTACTTCCTCTAACTTGATTTTGATTCTTTCCTCTACTAAGCCTAAAAATGATATTTTGGTGGCTACCCGAAGTAAGGACTATGGTAATGTGAATCCTTTGAATGGCCAGGATACTGATCAACGTACCAGTTTGACCACATCTCCATCAGAGTCTACTCCAAATTTCATAATTACTGAATTAATGATGAAGCTGCCTAAGGGTGTTATTCATAGATGTAAATTCAATCCTCGTGGAAGAGCTTCCAAAAATTATAACATAGTTAAGGACTTGGCTCAGGCTCCATCAACTATTTCCACTATTGAGGTGTTGCAAAATTTCTCTGCCCAAAAGAAGGCTTTTCTCTCAGTAATTGTATGTATTGATCCTTCAGATTCCAACCTAATAGTCCTTAATCATGAGAACCATAAACCTCGACTTCTGGATCAGTTATATTGCATGATCCAGGTTTTTGTTCATGGTAAGAATATTCACTGTTCCATTGTGGATGAAGGTTGCCTCAACCTGTATTATGTATATGTCTTGCTAAAGTCTATTGGTTCTCCCCAATTAACCTAGTCATCAACCACTTTGAAAGATTTTGATGCAAAAAGTTATAAATTGTGTGGGATTTTTAATTCTATATAGGTAGAATTAGGTGGAGAGAATATATCAGTAGAATTCAAAGTTATCGACGGATCTCTCAATTATAATATTCTATTGGGCCATACATGGGTCTATGCCATGGCTTCGATCGTTTCCATATATTTTCGAATGATCACTTTTCCTCATAAAGGCGGTATCATAGCCATCGACCAACTCACTTTCTTTGTCACTGATTCTTTAGTTACTGGAAGTTTCCCTCTCATGGGAGAAACCCCTCACACATATCAACATGTTGGAGTTGGACTGCTTAAGGAGTACTCTCTTATGGGAACCTTTTCGCTTCCTGCTCGCCCACTACCAAAAAATCTACTTCAGTTTCCTATATTAATATGATATATTATTCTACTACTCCAGCTGATCCATGGGTAGTACCAGATCAATCTAATATCGATAGTTTTGGTGAACCTATGCTTCTCAGCCCCATTGAGTAAGATTATGAAGCCATCCATTTGGCTTGAATGACTTATTTTGATCCTTCCTCTTCAATCAATTAGGTTGATTGTTCTTTAGATTATGGTACATCGTCTAATCCTTTCTCTCTTGCATTTTCCACCGAAGAGAGCATCATGGAGATCATGATGCCAGATGATGCACCATGGGATTATCATCATCATCATTCCTACTTGCTAAATTCCTTGGACAAAAATCTTAATGAGCTTTATCGACCCAATATCATTGAGTTAAATATGAATTCCACACCTATTTACAATGTTGATTACGAGAAGAACTTGCCGAACATTCAAGAGACCATCCCTCTCGACATTTCAGTTAAACATGACATTGTCGAAAATCTACATATTCAAACGTCTTTCTCTCCTGATGATGTAACGACTTATAAAGCTCTATTCCGGGAATTTAGAGATGTTTTTTCTTGGTCTTATGAATAAATTCCTGGTTTCGATCCAAACATCGTTGTGCATAAAAATAAAACGTATCCTGATGCTAAACAAGTGTGGCAATGAATTCTCCCTATTCATCCTAAGAAGGTCGCTGCTATTAGAACAGAAGTTGAAAAAATTCTATCAGATAGTTTCATCTATCCCGTACCTTTAAATTAATTGGGTGTCTAATATTTTTCCTATTATGAAATAAAAGGGAACAATCCGCGTGTGCATCGATTATCAGAACATCAATCATTCTCATGTGGAGGACAACTATCTCACCCCATTCATCGACTAGATTGTTGATGATTGTGCTAGTTGTGAGATATTTTCATTTATGGACAATTTTTTCGGTTATAACCAAATCAACATTCTCACATAAGACAACATTCATTTTTCCCTTGGGGCACACTTGCGTATAAAAATATCCCTTTCATATTAAGTAATGCTGGGGCTACATTCTAGAGGGTGATGAATTACACCTTTCACAACATCAAACATATCACATAACCTTATTTGGACAATTTTCCTACTCATTATAAACATCGGGTTGATCACCTGATGCATCTTAGGACCATATTTTTATGATGTAGACATTATAACATTTGACTCAATCTGCAAAAATGTGTGTTTTGTCTTATCTCTGGTTGTCTTCTCAATTTTGTTGCATTGAAACAAGGAATTCACATTGATCCCCTAAAAGTTCAGGAAATCATTGATCTACCTACTCCTTCCCTCCTTCACATTCAATGACTCCAAGGGAATGATAACTTTCTTCATATATTTGTTTCCAATTATGCTAAACTAACCAAAATATTTACTCACTTGCTAAAGAAAGGCCCCCCTTCCATTGGAATGATGCTGCTCAAAATAAATTTGATGCCTTGAAAGATGTATTGATTACGGAATATTTGTTATACCCGCCCAATTACCAATGCGATTATTTCCTATAACTCACTGCTACAAGTACTTCCATTTCTATGGCATTGGTTCAGGAGGATTGTCATCCTACAAAGAGTTCAATTTGAAATTTGGCAAATCCAATTTGAAGAAAACCCTAGTTTTTGCTGAGTTAATTTTCGACCTTCCTAATTCTGAAACTAAAATGAAATCTAGTGATTCTATTCTAGATGAGTCATTGTTTCTAATCTTTTCATCTGACTCATGGTAAGGAGACATTATCATATATCTCCAAACCCATACTTTCTAGTCTGGTTCCTCTCACTCTTTCTAGCGATGTATCTGATATCAAGCCAAACATTATATTATAATCTATGAAATTATCTATTGTTGTGGTATCGATATAGTTTTACGAAGCTGCCACACCCATGAGGAGGCTAAGAAAGCATTAAATGAATTACATTCAGGGGCATGTGGCCATCATTTATTTGGATATGCCATCACACAGGAGATCTTACATGTTGGTTACTTCCGGTCCACCATATTTCGTGACTATATCCTCGCTGTCTAGATGTGCCATGCATGCCAAATTTATGATTGAAAGATTCATACTCCACCCACTCCTTTGCATCATGTTATCACCATTGGTCCTTTTGCAAAATGGGGCATTGATTTCATGATGTGTAACCCTCACTCGGTCGAGAGGCATGGCTATATCATCGTAACGGTTGATTATTTTACCAAATGGGCCGAGCCAGTGCCTACATATAATAATACCAGCGAAAAAATACATTTATTTTTCTTCAACTATGTCATTGTGTGGTTTTATGTTCCGCAAGCTATAGTTATGGACCATGGAAAACATTTTCACAATCACATGATGTCTGAAATGGATGTGAAGCTAAGACTTTCCCATCCATGGAAAATTTTAGGGGCTAATGTTCGCCCAGTGGGCTAATTTTCCATGATTTTTCCAAAAAACGATTCGCCAATTTCCAATTTTTATAAAAGATGATTCGCCCAAATTTTAGAATATAAAATTATTTTACCTTAAAAATCGCCAACATTATATAGAGACTATATATAAAATCATTATAAATTTGAATAATTTTGCAAATATATCATTAAAAAATTTATAGTTTGCATATTAGGGATTAGTGAGATTCGCCAATGTTTCTAAACTTCAAGAAAATTTTCCATCCTTAAAATTTTCCTCGTTCCCATCAAAGTTCCACATCCTACTACCCTCAAGCAAATGGGAAAGTTGAGGCAATTAATAAAGTTCTCAAAACATTGCTTCAACGTATGATAGGGCTCCGTAAATCAGACTGACATCTCATTCTTTATACGGCCTTGTGGGCTTACCAAATTTTTGTTAGGACTGCTACTAGATTTACACCATTCCAATTGGTCTATGGTATGGAAGAAATCCTTCCAATTGAATGTGAAATTCCATCCCTCAAACCCGTTGTCCAACTCATCCTTGTCACTTCCACGGAAAAGCAACGTCTCTTACATCTGACGCACTTAGATAAAACCCAGTGTGATGGCACCATGGATAACAAAGCTCGTAAGAAATGTATCAAGGTGCAATATGACTAGTGTTTCAAGTCTCATGTCTTCTCAGAAGGAGACCTTGTTTTGTTATACGATAAGGAGTCTGCTAAATTACGATCGGGGAAGCTTTAGCCAATGTGGCTGTAAGGACCAACATCCATACTATATATCTATATATATATATATATTTTAAATAAATCACAGCAAAATACAACCAAAAGAGAAACACATTGGGAATTCAAATTTATTCAGCACTGTCTAACACATTCCTAAAATTCATTTCAGGAAAAATATCATAACATTTACATACATTTAACTAAGACCATAAAGAAATCATACAAAATAATATTGCAACACATATCTACCGTTCACTAGAAGACGAGAATCCACTTGCTTTGCCGTTACTGGTATTCCCTTGCTGTCGGTCACTTCTGATAGTGAATGACGACATACTTGATCTGAATGTGATGACCCACCTGTTAACCTGCCAGCCTACTCCTTGGGTACTCTTCTTCCCTGCGAACCCCCGAGCTGCAATGGGGTTGTACAATGGAGGAATGCAATAGCTGGTAGAGGAGAGCACTCCTTGGCTCACAAGTCCCCTCTCTAAAATTCTCTACCTCACCAAGCTCACTATAGTTTCGTAATCACTGCTCTGACATAGTCTCATCCATCCAACAATAGGGTTCCCAAAAAGTCCCATCTTCCATGGCTTCCCCCTCCTTTTATAGGAGTCCTCATAGTTGACACTTGGCATGTCATGCATAATTAATTATTTTCTATAATTCAATAGCTTGATTATTCACCCACCCATGTGTCACTCTCTCATCAAGGGTCTCCCAAAATTATTTACTTAAATTTTAATTTAAAACTAATATTTTCCTCACCTCAACAAGATTCCTATTTCTTCTCCTAGTTGCCTCTTTATCACCCTTTTTATTCCTTAATTTGTGTTCATTACTAAAGTAAATTAATGAGTCAAGATTTGATCCCCTATCTACCCCCTAATTTAACTCAAGTTATATCTTAGATGGATATTCTTATGTTGGTTTTTGCCACATGGAGGTTCTCTACATTTCTCTAAATTTAATTTATTATTCTTATTTTAGTTCACCTTCCTCTTCTCTTAATTTGGTTTAATTAGTTTAGGATTAATCTTTATCCTTACAATTATGTCCCTCTTTCCCCTTTTACCTAATTAAACTACATAATCTACCTAATATTTTCCAACATGGGAAGGGTAGAGTTTTTAAGGTAATCTATTTTATTTCTTCCTATGATCCTCTTAACCCAAGTTTTATTTTTGATTTAATTACCTCGGTTTCTAACATCATTTACCCTTGATGTAAATTTACCTAGTTTTCATTTCTTGATTATATTTATCAATTAATTTATTTTTAATGATTCCAAGGGTGCCAAGTTTGGTCGTGCCCTTCAAGAATTTCCCTTGCAGTTCCAAGGGTGCCACACCTAATAGTTTTTTTGTGATGCCAAGGGTTCCAAGTTGGTCGTGCCCTACAAGAAATTCCCTTGAAGTTCCAATGGTGCCACACCACTTTCCCTTCAAGCATTTAGTGACTACAAGGGTAAAGTATAGGTGCAATGTTATAGACCACTATCATCTCTTATTTTTCCTACTATAGTGAGACTAATGGTGTTGTGCATCATGGAATCTGACTTGATGCGCGGCCCCTGGTAAAATCTTCATGAGCGACCCAACTTTGGGACCTGCCCTCATGGCATCGTGATATTCTAGGCGAAGGTGTTTCAACCTTTCCAGCCCAAGTCACAGCGGGAGTGCTAGTGGGTGAGATCAGCGACACTGTCCCACCCCTCCCATGTAGTTCCATCAACTTGTAAAACCCCATCACCCATATGTGAGTCATTCGTTCAAGAAACTAATATGTGCCTGCAACCATTAACATATCATCAGAAAATAGATAAACGTATATAGCAGGTTTCAAAATCGACTTAGAATTTCAAAGATAAAATAATATAAATTTTCATCAAACCAGGTGTCATCAACTCGTCATATGCGAGTGCCTCTAATGGTTTCTTGCCATACTCAATAATTATTAGTAACAAGGTTTCTCGGCATTAGTCATTGTCATGATAGCATCATTAACAACTCCTAGTCATTCACATCATTGTTCATTGTAAGCCTGAACTAATGAAAGTAGGTAACATAGGGGACATATCCATCATGGCTATCATCATCAAACATCAATGGAAACATACATATCCATTAAGCTATCAACATCGTAACATCAATAGAAATATACCTATCCATCAAATTTATCATCATCATGCTTTTAATAGAGAGCATACATATCCTTAACTGCCATCATCATCATAAATTCAAATAGAGACCAAACTTAACTATTTAATGTTACAATCATCATAATACTGATAGATAAGATACATAACCATTCATGCTATCATAATATCAATGGAAAGCATACATAAACATCACAACCATGAATATCTCAATCACTAATAATAGCATCATGTGGCTGGATCCTCAACCTGAGGTCCTCAAAGAATAATGTGTGAGCCTTAGGGTTAAATAAATGTTGGTGTCATATCACTATCAGTCATCTAGAGCGGGCACTACATACACCCCCTCTTAATAATAGACTTCATCTCGAAGTCCTTGGAATAGGTAAGGAAAACGATGACGCATCTCCTCGGCGTCCTCCCAAGTAGCTGAACTGGGACTATAATTGTCCCATTGGACCTTGACCTGGTCCACCAACCATCGTCTAGGCTGCAAAGTTCGCCGGTCCAGTATGCAAATTGGTTCAATCATCACTATTCCCTCGTTCGAAACCTGCAAATGACCAAAGTCAATAACATGCGAAGGATCTGAAATATAATGACGTAAAACAAAAACATGAAACACGTCATGCATATGTGCTAAAGATGGAGGTAAGGAAAACCTATATGCCACCGACCCTTTCTTTTCTAAGATTTGAAAAGGTCCCACAAATTGTGGAGACAATTTTTCTCCCTTTCCAAATTTTATAGAGTTTCTTTGGGGCCTTACTCTCAGGAACACCCTATCCCCCACTTCATAACTTCGGTCTACCTGATGAGCATCAACATAGCTCTTTTTTTGATCTTGTGCTTCTTTTAGCCTCCTCCTAATCATAGTCATTTTTTCTTCCATCTCTTGCACCACTTCTAGTCCTATTAATATTCGGTCCTCTAGTCGGTCCCAACTAAGAGGTGTTCTGCAAGGTCTTCCATATAAGAACTCAAACGGCACCATCTTGATGGAACTCTGATAACTATTATTGTAAGAAAAATCCACAAGTGGTCAAAAATCGTCCCATCTCTTTTGTTGGTCCATCACATACATCCGAAGCATGTCTTCAAGGATTTGATTAGTCCTCTCTGTCTGCCCATCTGTCTCTGGGTGATAAGCAGTGTTGAAGTTCAACTGGGTTCCTAAAGCTTCTTGGAAATTGGTCCAAAAATTCCTGCAAACACTGCTCCCCTATCAGATATGATCTTCCTAGGCACTCCATGCAATCTCATATTCTCATTAATAAAAACCCTGGCGATTTCTGGTGCCTTATATGTAGTCTTAACTGGTATGAAATGGGCACTCTTGGTCAAAGTGTCCACCACTACAAATATGGAATCATGTCTTCTTGAGGTCATTGGTAGTCCCACAATGAAGTCCATTGATATAACTTCCCATTTAGATTTTGGTATCTCATGGGGCTGCAATAAACCTACTGGATGCCTATGTTCAGCTTTTACTCGTTGACACTCTAAGCATCTTGCCACCAAGTTCACAATGTCGTTCTTCATCCCTTTCCAAAAGAAGAGTGGTTTCAGGTCCGCACTCATCTTCTTAACACCAGGGTGTGCCATGTATACTACGTGATGTGTTCATTTAATATTAATTGGCGTATATCTTCATTCGGTGGTACATATATCCTTCCCTGAAATCATAGTAGCCCATCATTATTAAGGTAGTATTCTTCATATTTTGGGACCCTCATTTCATCCTCCCTCAAACTTTTGCCAACCTCCTGATACCAGGTGTATTTAATTTGTAATTCAAGTAGTTTCTCCCTTAAATTTGTCCTTAAGGGAATCACTGAAAATATCCGCGGCCTCCCACTTAAAGCATCAGCCACCCTATTTACCGTTCCTTTGAGGTAAGTGATATCAAAATCATATTCACTAATT
Source organism: Pinus tabuliformis (assembly GCA_031772625.1). Lineage (NCBI taxonomy): Eukaryota > Viridiplantae > Streptophyta > Pinopsida > Pinales > Pinaceae > Pinus > Pinus tabuliformis. The sequence goes on along the minus strand of CM062815.1, from coordinate 223,458,752 downwards.
AGCTCAGACCATCATCTTTACCTTGCATTTAAGTGATCTTGAGTGAATATTTGTTGTAGCCCACAATGGTCAGTCCTAAGATCAAACTTCCTTGCTAGAAGGTAGTGTCTCCAAATCTTTAGTGCATAAACAATTGCTGCCATTTCTAGATCATGGGTTGTGTAGTTTTCTTCGCAGGTTCTGAGTATCCTTGATGCATAGGCTATTACTCTTCCTTATTGCATCAACACACAACCCAACCCTTCCTTGGAGGCATCAGTGCAAACCAAAAATTCTTGTTCCATATCCGGAACCTTCAAAATTGGTGTTGTCGTTAACAACACCTTTACCCTTTGGAATGCATCTTCACATTTTTCAGTCCAAATGAATTTCTTATTCTTTCTTTAGAGCTCGGTAATGGGGTTTGCTATTTTTGAAAACCCTTCGACAAATCTACGATAGTACCCTGCCATGCCCATGAAACTTCTTATTTCATGAACATTGGTTGGTGTTGGCCATTCCATGATGGCCTCGATATTTATTGGGTCTATTGCAATACCGTCACCAGAGATAATGTGTCCATGATAATGAATCTTGGTTTGGTAAAAAGAACACTTTGACAACTTTCCGTATAATTGGTTTTCTCTAAGACATTGTAGAACTATCCTCAAGTGTTCGTCATGCTCTTCTGGGGTCTTTGAGTAGATCAAAATGTCATCGATAAAGATTTGTACAAACTTGTCTAAGTAATCCCGAAATATTCCATTCATCAAACTCATGAAAACACCCGGGGCATTTGTCAATCCAAAGGGTAAAACTACAAATTCATAATGCCCAAATCTTGTTTTAAAGGTTGTCTTCGAGATATCTTCTTCTTTGATTCTCAACTGATGATATCCCGACCTTAGATCTATCTTTGAAACATAGTCACCCCCCTCATTTGATCAAATAAGTCATCTATCCTTGGCAAAGGGTATTGTTTTATTATCGTCACTTTATTCAACTGGCGGTAATTAATACATAGTTGCCAAGACCCATCCTTTTTCTTAACAAAAATCGCAGGGGCTCCCCATGGAGATATGCTAGGTCATATGAACCCCAAGTCCAATAATTCCTTTAATTGGATCTGTAATTCCTTTAGCTCTGGAGCTGACATACGATAGGGTGCCTTTGCAATAGGCTCAGTGCCCGGTTTAAGGTCGATGATGAAATCAATTTCCCTTTTTGGGAGTGGCCCGGGTAGTTCTTCAAGAAATACATCCTTAAATTCAATAAGGAATGGATGTTTATCAAGGTCTTCGGAGTCACTCTTATTGTTTAGAGCTACCACCGAGAATATTTGACATCCCTTTCACCTAAATTTCATTAGTTGTATGGAGGAGATGAACCTCAGGGACACCCCTTGGTTCTTTCCCCTTAATGATTTTCTTTGGCCGTCATCGCTGGTGAAATGTAGAATTTTGTCCTTGTAGTCTAGGAGTGCCTCATGTCGCTCCAACCAATCCATTCCTATAACTACATCATAAACTCCTAGAATTGTAGAGTACAAGGATACCTTGGTCTTACATACACCCAGGTCCACCTCACGATCCTTTACCATCCTTCCTACATTTCTTTTCATACCACATGCCATTTCTACATGTCTAAATTCATATTGTTCAGTTGTGTTATGTTTAATCTTTGATAATGCATTTATAGAAATAAATAAATCAGTAGCACCTGGATCTATTAAAATGACAAAACTCATACCATCAAAATTACCTGAGGTTTCCAACACAGTGGACTGGTGTTCGACCTGGTGATTGTTCACCACTGCATGGATGCGATGAGCCTTCCCCAGATCCCCCACTGTAGTTTCATTCTTAGTTGAGTTGGTATCACCTGTCTTTTGAGGGCAATCCCTCTCGTAGTGAGGACCTCCACAAGTCCACCACCCCCTCTTAGGGTCTTGGCTTCTACTACCAACTGAACCGGGAGTTGGTCTGGAATTCTACTAGAAAGAAGATCAGTGTTGAGGTGGTGTGACTTGGTGCTGTCGCATAGGCCGGTGCGGTTGTGGTTGACGAGTTTGTCGAGGTACCCTGGGTAGATGCTGAGTTGGATGCCTATATGGTGTTCTTTGATTTCTTCTTGACCACCTTTGATGATTGAGCGCAGAACCCCCTTGTAAATTTCTACGTTCCATATTGTTTCCACTTGGTACTCCTGATCCTGTGGACCTTGTTGACTTACTATGTTCACTGCTCATGATTTCCTCCTCTGCAATGATTTCCCGCTGAACTGCCTCATGCAAGGTGCGAGGCATTAAGATTCTAACCTTGGTCCGAATGTTAACATTTAATCCATACATAAATTTGTTCACCTTGAGCTTTTCTGTGTTTAATTGAGGGGCATAATGGAGTAATTCCATGAAACGTGCCTCATACTCTGGTAGTGAGCGACTCCCTTGCTTTAATGCATTGAATTCATTTAGTTGTCTCTCAAGGAACTCCTCTGACACGTAACGTTCTCTAAATTTTTCCTCAAATAGTTCCCAAGTTACTTCTGATATATCCATCCCCAATTGGGTTAATAATGTCTTCCACCAAAGTAGTGCATTTCCCTTTAGATGGAATATACCCATCTTGGCCTTCATGTTTGAGGTGTAATCTCTTAGAGTAAAACACGTAGACATGTTTTCTAACCATGCCTCTGCAGATTAACCATCTGTGGACCCCCAAAACTCTGGAAATTTTACCTTTTCCAAATCTTGACGTACATCATTTCTTGTAGTGTTTTGGGGTGCTTTGTTTTCTATGACAGGTTCTCCATGCTCCCGTTCCAAACGATTTATTACTGCCTCAGACATGTGTTGGAATGATCTCATTAAGTTCAACACTTTTCCAGTTGGTATCTGTTCTTGTGTTGAGATGTTTTCCCCATCATTAGGTGGGGTGGTAGGAGTTGGCTATTGTGGTGGCACCATGTTGTGCCCTTTAGTTTCCCCACTCCTTCTTGTACCTCTTCTAGCCATGGTTCACCTGCCACAATTTAATACGATTTCTTTTTTATAAGATAAAAATCACAACCAACGTGAGTGGTTCTATAACTTATTTGATGTACTTCCAAAGGAACAATTTATGCATTTATTAGTTCTTGACATTCCTATAAACTTTTATCAAAAGAGTACCAACCTCCATAAATTCTAAATTTTAAACACTTAACTTTCATGTTTAGCTTGTAGTATAAATATTATATTTTCTTTCATTTTTTTATTTTATTTTATTTATTTTATTTTTATTTTTTTTAAATAAATCACAACAAAATACAACCAGAAGAGAAACACATTGAACATCCATACTATATATATATATATATATATATATATATATATATATATATATATATATAAATCACAGCAAAATACAACCAGAAGAGAAACACATTGGGAATTCAAATTTATTCAGCACTATCTAACACATTCCTGAAATTCATTTCAGGAAACATATCATAACATTTACATACATTTAACTAAGACCATAAAACAATCATACAAAATATATTGCAACAAATATGCACCGTTCACCAGAAGACGAGACTCCACTTGCTTTCCTGTTACTGGTATTCCCTTGTTGTCGGACCCCTGCAAGAGTGAATGACGACGTAATTGATCTGAATGTGATGACCCACCGGTTAACCTCCCAGCCTACTCCTTGGGTACTCTTCTTCCCCGCGGACCCCCGAGCTGCAATGGGGTTGTACAATGGAGGAATGCAATAGCTGGTAGAGGAGAGCACTCCTTGGCTCAAGAGTCCCCTCTCTAAAATCCTCTACCTCACCAAACTCACTATAGTTTCATAATCACTACTCTGACATAGTCTCATCCATCCAACAATAGGGTTCCCAAAAAGTCCCTTCTCCCATGGTTTGCCCCTTCTTTTATAGGAGTCCTCATAGCTGACACTTTACATGTCATGCATAATTAATTATTTATTATAATTCAATAGCTTGATTATTCACCCACCCATGTGTCACTCTCTCATCAAGGGTCTCCCAAAATTATTTACTTAAATTTTAATTTAAAACTAATATTTTCCTCACGTCAACAAGATTCCTATTTCTTCTCCTAGTTGCTTCTTTATCCCCCTTTTTATTCCTTAATTTTTGTTCATTACTAAAGTCAATTAATGAGTCAAGATTTGATCCCCTATCTACCCCCTGATTTAACTCAAGTTATCTCTTAGATGGATATTCTTATGTTGGTTGTTGCCACATGGAGGTTCTCTACATTTCTCTAAATTTAATTTATTATTCTTATTTTAATTCACCTTCCTCTTCTCTTAATTAGGTTTAATTAGTTTAGGATTAATTTTTATCCTTACAATTACGTCCCTCTTTCCCATTTTACCTAATTAAACTACATAATCTACCTAATATTTTCCAACATGGGAAGGGTAGAGTTTTTAAGGTAATCTATTTTATTTCTTCCTATGATCCTCTTAACCCAAACATCATTTACCCTTGATGTAAATTTACCTAGTTTTCATTTCTTGATTATATTTATCAATTAATTTATTTTTAATGATTCCAAGGGTGCCACGCCTAATAGTTTATTTGTGATGCCAAGGGTGCCAAGTTGGTCGTTCCCTTCAAGAAATTCCCTTGAAGTTCCAATGGTGCCACACCACTTGCCCTTCAAGAATTCAGTGACTACGAGGGGAAAGTATAGGTGCAATTTTATAGACCACTATCATCTCTTATGTTGCCTGCTATAGTGAGACTAATGGTGTCGGGGATCAAGGAATCCACCTTGATGCGCGCCCCCCAGTAAAATCCTCATGAGCGACCAAACTTTGGGACCTGCCCTCATGGCATCGTGATCTTCAAGGCGAAGGTGTTTCAACCTTTCCAGCCCAAATCACAGCGGGAGTGCTAATGGGTGAGATCAGGGACACTGTCCTACCCCTCCCATGTATTTCCATCCACTTGTACAACCCCATCACCCACATGTGAGTCATTCGGTCAAGCAACTAATTTTTGCCTGTAGCCATTAACATATCATCAGAATATAGATAAACATATATAGCAAGTTTCAAAATCGGCTTAGAATTTCAAAGATAAAATAATATAAATTTTCATCAAACCAGGTGTCATCAACTCATCATATGAGAGTTCCTCTGATGGTTTCCTGCCATACTCCATAATTATCAGTAACAAGGTTTCTTAGTGTTAGTCATTATCATAATAGCATCATTAACAACTCGTAGTCATTCACATCATTGTTCATTGTAAGCCCGAACTAATGAAAGTAGATAACATAGGGGACACATCCATCATGGCTATCATCATCAAACATCAATGGAAACATACATATCCATTAAGCTATCAACATCATAACATCAATAGAAATATACCTATCCATCAAATTTATCATCATCATGCTTTTAATAGAGAGCATACATATCCTTTACTGCCATCATCATCATAAATTCAAATAGAGACCAAACTTAACTATTCAATGTTACAATCATCATAATACCGATAGATAAGATACATAACCATTCATGCTATCATAATATCAATGGAAAGCATACATAAACATCACAACCATGAATATCTCAATCACTAATAATAGCGTCATGTGGCCGGATCCTTAACCTGAGGTCCTCAAAGAATAATGTGTGAGCCTTAGGGCTAAATAAATGTTAGTCTCATATCACTGTCAGTCAACTAGAGCGGGCACTACAGTGGCCAAGTCCATATGTGTCAGGTCCCTATAATATTATTGATCCCCCCATTACTATTGTCGTTGTATCCCTTATTGTTATTATTATGCCCCTATTGTCCCCATATTGTTATTATTTTGCCCCATAAAATCCCTCTATTGTTATTTTTGTGCCTTTATATTATTATTGTTAGGTCGGCTTGGTTATATTGTGACCCCGTAGACTCCTATATATAGAAAGGAGCTTTTTTCATTTGAATAATCCAAGAATTGTTTATTTGTGTAATGTAAATGAGGTTTCCCCCTTGAAGAGGCTTATTTCTAAGGCATTGATCTATCTTTTCTATCTTTTTGTGAGATGTTTTCATAACATTTGGTATCAGAGCTGTGAATTCTAGGGTTTTGCTGCTCCAAACAGGTCATTGTGGAATTTTCGCTATAACTTTTTCGCTACCAAGTTTCAGAAGCTAAAAAAAACAAAATTGAGAAGAAATCAGTCTGAACCACACATCCAAATTTGAGATCTTGGCTTGCTATATTTGCAGAGATATGATCTGATGAAGTTAGGTTTTTTGCAAGCTTAAGAATTTCAACTAAAACAGGTCATCATGGGATTTTTGCTATAACGAATTCGCTACAAGGTTTCAGAAGCTAAAACAAAAACCCATTTGAGAAGGAATCAGTTTGAACCTTGGCTCCGAATTTTAGATCCTGTCTCACTATATTGTAGGAGATATAGTCTGAGGAATTTAGGGTTTTAGTAGACTCCCGAATTACATTCCAAACAGGCCACCTTGGAAAAATCATCATAACTATCTCTTTGTGCATTAGATTGCAATTTCATCAGAAGTTATAGAAAGAGGACGGACTGTAGTTTCCTGTGTACATCGTACAAGTTCTCTCTACTAAACTAGTCTATAATCAGGTCACCGTGGGAGATTTGGCATAACTCTTCCTTGGAGAATACAATTTCGATCAGACTAGTGGCATTGGAAATAGGACATAGAGGGCTACTACAGGTCACGATTTCAGAACTAGGAGATCCAAAATTATAGAGGTACATCAGATTCAATATCGAGCTCCTACAAAGTGAAAAAAGGTGTGTATTTTTTTTTAATTTTTGCATAAGCTTGGTTTGAAAAATTAGTTTGAAGGAATTCAAAGGGCATAGTGAAGCATTATTATCAGTAATTGATGCCCTGAAGAAAGAAAATGGAAACACCTAGTAAGCAACCTGAAAGTTATAGCATGACTCATGAAGAAGAGGAAGAAATGCAACATGATATATCATTATTACGAAACCAAGTGCAACAAATTTCACTTGCAAAAAAGGTAACAGAAAACAAGATGGATGGTTTAAAGAAAGACGTAGAAGCTAAGATGGATGGTTTAAAGAAAGGCGTAGAAGCCAAGATGGATGACTTGGAAGCTAATGTGGACGGTGTGGAGGCTAAGATGGATGGAATGGAAACTAAGATGGATGGCGTGGAAGCTAAGATGGATGGCATGGAAGTTCGTATGGATTTAAAGAAAGGCATGGAAGATTTGCAAACAAATTTGAAGACAGATTTGACAAAGTTTCTACAAGGAATGCTTACTAATGGCGAAAGGGCAGTAAAGGAAACTCATGATGAGAACAAAATAAATGTTAATCATGATTTCATAGACTCTAATGTTGGATCAAAGAACCACCATGTTCCAAAGATTGATATGAGGAAGTTTGATGGCAAGGATCCCGGAACATAGATACTACAGATGGAGCAATTTTTCGATCTCCATAATATGCAAAACACACTAAAGGTACGCATTGCAACTTTATATTTGGAACCAAATCAGTTTGTATGGTATCGATGTGTTTTCTCTCGTAAACAAATTGTCACTTCGGCTATTTTTACGGATGAAATGATAGCACATTATGAGGATACAAAAAGCAACACTTTTTTTAGCCAATTGATAAATCTCAAACAAAAGAGTTCAATGATGGAGCACATTGAGGACTTCCAAAAATTGAATATAAGGGTAAAAGATATTCCAGAGGAGCATAGGATTGATGTGTTCATAGGGACTTTAAAAGATAACATCCAACACGAGGTTCGCCTTTGGGAACTGGATTCATTGGAGAAGGCATTCAGGTTGGCAAGAAAAATGGAAAGCAAAATTATGGCAACAAGGAAGCCTACCACTCAAAATCATAAAGATGGAAGTGTTACTGCCCCTAGCCATCCACAGTCTACAAGGTTGACACCACAAAATTGGATGAAAAAAGAGAAAAAGGGCTTTGTTACAGTTGTGATAGCAAATACAATAAAGGACATAAGGGTGCCAAGAAGAAATTATTTTACATAGATTGTGAAGAGGAGGAAGAAAAGGAACAAGAAACGTCAAAAGAAGAGGATATACACTAGGAACAAACCCTAGAAAAAGAAGAAATTAATCTGACCATATCTTGTAATGCATTGGCTGGAATTACCACTCCTCAAACTATCAAGATAAAAGGGCATATCAAGAAGAAAAAGGTAATAGTGTTGATTGATTCGGGAAGTACCCATAATTTTATTCATTGTAAGATAGCCAAGGAATTAAATTGCTTCTTATATCCAGCACTAGAGTGTCAAGTGATGGTTGCAAGTGGAGGAACCATAAATTGCTCAGGAAAGTGCCATAATATAAAGCTATCCATTGGAGAATATGTATTGAATAGCCCAATGCTTTCTATTCCAATGGGTGGTGCTGAAGTTGTAATAGGAATCCAATGACTACAATCCTTGGGTACAATAGATTTTAATTTTCAATAAATTTTCATGAATTCTCTTCGGAAAGAAAGGAAGTTGAATTAAGGGGTATCGCAGGGAAACCAGGAAATATAATCAGCTCTAATGGAATGACAAAACATCTAAAGAAATAACAACAAGGCATAATTGCACAATTATGTTCACTATAGGTTACCACATCGAAATCATCCATTTCTCCAGATCTCCAAAAAGTCTTGGAAAATCATTCCAAGGTATTTGAGACTCTCAAGGGCCTTCCACCTATTCATGATCATGATCGTACTATTAATTTGATTCCATCAAGTGTTCCTCCAAACATTAGGCCTTACAGATATCCCTATGTCCAAAAGAGTGAAATTGAACGTATGGCTGCAGAAGTGCTAGAAGCTGGTATAATTCAACCTAGTCAAAGTTCTTTCTCTACTCCAGTAGCATCAGTTCACAAGAAGAATGGATCATGGCGCATGTGTCTAGATTATAGGGAGCTCAACAAGCTCACTATTAAAGATAAATTTCCCATTCCTGTCATTGATGAATTATTGGATGAATTGCATGGATCAATTTACTTCACCAAGTTGGATCTTCGTTCAGGATATCATCAAATCAGAATGAAGACTGGAGACATTCCAAAAACAACATTTAGAACTCATGAGGGTCATTATGAATTTTTGGTCATGCCTTTTGGCCTTACTAATGCACCTTCTACATTTCAAGGTTTGATGAATTCCATTTTCAAACCCTTCCTTAGAAAATTTGTGTTACTATTTTTTGATGATATACTAATCTACAAGAAGTCTTGGAAGGATCATGTCCAACATGTTGACATGGTGCTTAAACTATTGGAGGAGAAACAATTATATGCAAAAATCTCCAAATGTTTCTTTGTAGTACAAGAGGTGGAATATCAGGGTCATATTGTATCTCATGAAGGTGTTAAGGTAGACCCTAGAAAAATTAAAACCATTAAGGAATGGAAAATCCCCACATCCATAAAGCATCTACGAGGATTTCTCTGGTTGACAGGGTATTATCGCAAGTTTGTTAAGAATTATCGGAGAATAGCAGCACCTCGAACAACATTATTGAAGAAAGATGCATTTTCATGGAGTCCAGAAGCAACGAAGGCCTTTGAACATCTTAAAGAGGCAATGTGCCAAGCACCAATGTTAGCTACACCGGACTTCACAAAAACCTTTATTGTGGAATGTGATGCCTCAAGAAATGGAATTGGTGCTATTTTAATGCAAGAATAAAGACCCATTACTTTTTCAAGTCATCCAATCAAAGGAAAGTATTTACACAAAGCTATTTATGAGAAGGAAATGTTGGCAATACTACATGCACTTAAAAAATGGCGACCCTACCTAATGGGAAGACACTTCAAGGTAAAAAAAGATTAGGATAGTCTTAAATACTTTTTAGAACAAAGATTATCTTCAGAAGAGCAACAAAAATGGGTCACAAAGATGTTGGGTTATGACTTTGAAATCATCTACAAAAAAGGGAAGCAAAATGTTGTGGCAGATGCACTCTCAAGAAAGGATGAGGATGTGGAAGCATTTCTTTGCACCATTTCTATTATCAAACCAGATTGGATAAATGAAGCAAGGGATGAATGGAAAAATGATGAGGAAATGTGGGAACTCATTCAAAATATACAACAAGGTCCCAGTACATTTGGTACATTTATTTGGAAAAATGATTCGTTATGGTACAAGGATCGGTTATACCTATGTAAGAATTCCCAACACAAACAAAAGATTCTTAGGGAATTGCACACCTCTCCCTTAGGAGGGAACTCAGGATTTTTAAAAACTTACCACAGGGTTAAGAAGGAATTTTTGTGGGATGGACTTAAATCGGATATTCAAAAGTTTGTGGTGGAGTGTTTGGTTTGCCAACAAAATAAAGTTGAAACAATTAAGACTCCAGGACTATTACAACCTTTATCCATTCCAAGCCAAATTTGGGAGGAGGTTTCAATGGATTTTATCATAGGTTTACCCAAGTCCGAAGGAAAGAGTGAATTATCTCATCCATTTAAAGTGAGTACATTTTCTACTGCATTTATGGAAACAATTCAAAAGCTACATGGAAACCAAAAGATTATTGTAAGTGACAGAGATCCGATTTTCACAGGAAATATTTTGGACATAATTATTTTCTTGTCTTGGTACTCAGTTAGCTCATAGCTCATCTTATCATCCTCAATCTGATGGGAAAACTGAGATAGTAAACAAATGTTTGGGAGGATACCTTTGTTGCTTTGTATCTGGTAAACAGACACAGTGGGTCAAATGGTTGCCTCTCGCTAAATGGTGGTATAACACTTCCTTCCATACTGCAACAAAAATGACCCCATTTATGGCAGTTTATGGATATCATCCACCATCCATCACATCATATTTAAGAGAAAATTCTAAGGTTCAAGCAGTGGAAGATCACATCGAGCATCAGCAACAAGTTCTCCAACTCTTAAAGGATAACCTGACCTTGGCACAGAATAGAATGAAATAGCAGGCAGATCAACATCACAGCGAAAGAAGTTTTGATGTAGGTGGTTGGGTATTCCTACAACTACAACCATATAAACAAATTTCCCTCAAGAAAGCTAAGAAGGATAACAAATTATCACCAAAGCATTATGGTCCATACAAGGTGTTGCAAAATATAGGTACTATGGCATACAAATTGGAGCTTCGTGCAGCTTCTCGAGTGCACCTAGTTTTCCATGTTTCATGCTTAAAGAAGGTTATAGGTGACAAGCTTCCAGTTCAGACAATATTGCCAGAACTTGATTAGGAAGTAAAAATCATATTGGAACCTGAAGCAGTCAAAGAAACAAGAACTTGATAGCTACAAAATCCATCAATTTCAGATTATCTCATCAAGTGGAAGAACTTACCTGTTGAAGATTCCACATGGGAGGATGAGAATTTTATACAGAAGCATCTAGAACTACTCAAGCGTTGAGGACAACACTTTTTTGAAGGAGAGGGGCATGTTAGGTCCCTATAATATTAATGATCCCCCCATTACTATTGTCATTGTATCCCTTATTGTTATTATTGTGCCCCTATTGTCCCCATATTGTTATTATTGTGCTCCATAGAATCCCTCTATTGTTATTTTTGTGCCTTTATATTATTATTGTTAGGTCGACTTGGTTATATTGTGACCCTGTAGGCTCCTATATATAGAAAGGAGGTTTTGTCATTTGAATCATCCAAGAATTGTTCATTTGTGTAATGTAAAGGACGTTTCCCCCTCGAAGAGGCATATTTCTAAGGCCTTGATCTATCTTTTCTATCTTTTTGTGAGCTGGTTTCATAACAATATATTCCCAAACATGTTCTTGATAAAGGGGCCTATGGGCTAGTTGATTTTGATGGAGTTCCCTTGGTGCACCATAGAAATGGGTTGTACTTAAAGAAATAGTATGCTTTAGTTTTTGCGTAGTGCACTATGTACATACTATATATAGGCTTGATTGAGTGTATTCGTAGTGTGTTCCCTTCAGAGATTCCTAGGTTTCTATTAATCTTGTTTACATTTGGTTTGCATATGTCAGCATCCCTCGAACCACATGTTTGTTATGCTGATGGTTCTAGTCATAGTACTTGGAACCTCTCTTCCACATCTTGGGCTATATATGCTCCAAATGGCGAGTTAGTGAGTTTATAAGGCATTTGTATCAGTCACTCTACAAATAAAATCACTGAGTATGGCACAATGATTGAACTATTATACGATGACATTTCACATGGTATCTGCCATATAGTCATCAGAATGAACTCACAACTTGTAGTACTACAATTGAATAATGCATATTTGGTTGGAAGTCGAACTATGTTTCTCATGTTCATGAGGGTTTTCCTTCTAGAATTTTTTTTGATTTTATCCAGTATCAACATATTTCTAGAAATATAAATACAATGATAGATGCACTTGATAATCGTGTTTTAGATAGACATTTGTGACACATGTAAATTAATTTAATAACATATCACATCATATTTAAACACAATAATATAATCATAAACATTGAAGATATATATATATATAATATATATATATATATATATATATATATATATATATATATATATATATATATATATATATATATATACATATATCTATATATATAAATATATATATATATAACAAAGTTTTGGTTTTACAAAATTGGTTCCCGAGACACATGTGGCCACGTGACCTAAAATATATGTGCAATCAAAATATGGATATAAGCCTCCTAGTAGACTAATCATAGTGTTCATGATAGCACGCCACTGCGCGAGCCATCTTTCATAGTAGCGGATTGATACAACCAGGAACACCAATAGTATGTCACTGCAATCTCATAGGGAGCTTGTCGATTGTAGTCTTAGCTATGCCACGGGTCAACCCCTCCATATGATGCTCAAATTCTCCTAGGGTCTTAGCCACATTGAGATCCCGTAGTACCTCTCGTCCTATTGCAACAACTTGTACTACTACTATTGCCTATTGTGGGTCTCCTTCACGATGAAGATAAGAAGATCCCACTATTCAAATGGGTCCAATATCTACATGTGTACAATCCAGTAGTTTAGTCTCAGATAAACCAAAAATCACAAAAAATTGTAAAACTTTAAAATATAAAAATGGTGAAAATGTCTTACCTATGGCACCCCCTCACTCGTCATCAGGAAGTGTGAGCTTTAGGTCTCTACAAAAATCCATCCCTGCGTATGGATAGTCTTCTATTATAATGAGTTTCCTACACAACCAACTAAAGAATATAGGTGTGAAGCTCATCGACGAAGGGACTGCATGCCTAGACATGAGATCCACCCATATCCTCATTCGTGGGACTCTCAGATCAGCAGGCTTGAGCATGATATGTTCTGGCATGAGCATTGGAATCTACTCTAGAGCAAAAGAGATCAGAATTGAACCATAGCCAAAATGATTTAACTGTCCATCTTTTTCTTTAGTCAGGTACTTTTTCATCTTTTTGAATACCCCTTCACTCTAGTTGAATATTGTCAGCTCCAAACATTCTAGAGCGTACTGCATATGTGACTTATTCGTCACTTGGAGAGATGGAATGTTGACCAATCTGAAAATAATGAACAAGATCATTTTAAAAGGAAAACAGACTACATCCTTGATGTTGATTTTTCCATCCTTATTTGGTTTGGATAGTGGTTGACAATCTTCATTGACATAATCTTTGATTGTTTCTCCACCACTACTTGAACCGAAAAAAGACACTGGGGCACCTTTCCTTGGAAAATTAGTTAAGAAATATATGTCCTCTACCTATATTTCTAGTGTGTGTGAACCAAGTCCGAAATCTTGCACTTGAACATCCCATGCACAAACAGGATACCTAAATAAATCTATATGTTGCCTCATACCAAGAAGGCAGAACAATTTTAAGAGCCCACAATCTCTTAAAGTCTGGATTGTGATAGGATCATTACATACAGTCAAATATTTTTCTTCATGTTCTCTTTGCCTCCATATCTAGGACATTTTTTCCCAATAGACACCAACAACATCACAAGGAGAATAATTAGGATGAATTTTGATGCAAAAAACTAGTGAAATTTTGAGGAAAACAAGTAAAACCAAGTTGGGGATTGCGCCGAACACACCCTTCTAAGGGTAGAAAATGTGTTGCAGTGCTGGCCCTAGTGTAATTCCCTCTTGATCAAGACACCTTTTGAACTTGTAGGGGTGCGTTGGACCTAGGGTGAAGAATTAGACCCTAGCAGCCTCAAAACCTTGGGAAATGTGCATGAAATCACAAAATGGAACCATGAAAAGGAAGAGAATGGTTCTAGCTCCTACTTGAAAGTGAAAATTCTTGAAATGATCCACTGGATTGGCCACAATTAGGTGTAAATGATTGGGATAAAAAATACTCAAAACTCATTCTCCAAGAGGTAAATGAGAAATGGTAAAAACGAGTTACCTTTTGCCTATTTTATAGTCATTTTCATCATTAATTATTAGTGTTTTGACCTAAATATGACTCAATTTTATCATGAAACAGGTATTTTTAATCCTTTTGTGGTGTTTTGAGTAGGATGAAAACCATTTTAATGGATTTGATGATGTCGGGATTAAAACATGTCATTTGACCAAGGAGCATACTTTTATCACTTTTTTGGGCTCTGTAAACCTGTGAAAGAGGAACCCGTTGGACTCCTATTTCAACTCTTTTCAAACTCCCTAAACATGAAATTATTACCAAGCACTTGTCTTTTTGAACCCATTAAAGTAAATGAAAAGACATCCACTCAATATAATTTTAACCCTTTTCCAGACTGAGATAGACTAGATATGAAAAAGGAATATCTTAGTCGAACATGGCTAAGAGGTTGTCATGAGTATTGTTTTCTACTTTTTAGGACTCAAGTGACTATCTACGAAAAGGAACCTTTGGATTTTTCTTTTTTTCCTCTTTTTAAAATTCTGTAAACATGAAAAATATGTCGAGTTAGACCTTCATGAGACGTGTAAAAACATCAAACAATGATGGACTCGTCAAACATGATGGGATCGAGCCACTCCTTCTCAGGGTTCGTTAAACATAATCGGAGGGATTTGTTCAAAGGATGAACTTACAAGTCAAGCATATGTTATCATCCTCAAGCTTGTTAAAAAATAATGAGGTATTGACTAGCAATGGTTGGGGAAATTGGGAAAATGGGATATTCTACCAATTATGGCCACGAGTTGCTCTTGAAAACGGAACTCTTCCAATTCATCTCAATGGCTGTTGGGTTTGGAAATATTCTTTCCTTTTGGTTCACCATACCATTTCAAAGCCTTCATTTTTTATTTTGGGTCAATGCTGCAAACTCCATTGAATGTCGCCGATGTGTTCAAGAGAAGCCATTCAGTCAATATCTACTACGATACTCTTAAGCCTTCATTCCATGTCTAACGTTTTTGAACCAATTGCAAAACAAATTCATTTTGTCTTGAATCATAATACCAATTTTGTGTCATTGATGGGGAACACATCAATGCTCTCCTATTATGGGTCCCTTCCTATCGACATCAACTCATTATCCAGAAAGTTGACTTAGAAACTCTTCCTTCAGTGCCTTGGGGATTGCATATATCAATGGCAAGTTTCCTTGCTCTCAGCGACAGATTTTCTTCATTGCCCTTTGACCAACAGATTTTGTGTGGTGCTCGACTTTAATTCATTCATCCACACCATGTGGATTGTACTGCAGTACCTTGAGAGCCATTAACATCATCATTCATTTCTCTCATGCTTTTTAATGAATTACATTCTTGTTAGGTAATTAGATGTTGTCTGCCATGTTTGACTTCAGCTTCTTTATTCACATGGTTAGACTCATACGTTGGACGATCGAATAAATGAGATAGAAGATCCCAGATATAGTTCCAATCATCTAGGCCGTGATTTCAAGATTAATACAAGATCACAATGTATGATGGCTATGATAATACAGACAATCATTCAATCATGGGTCCACCCTTTGTCATGATTGGACGTCTCTTCTTGATCATTTCGCATGTAATGTTAGCTTATGTGCTGCACACGGATATGCCTCCCTTAGCAAAGATATCATCATGTATATGTATTATAACAGATGATGATCAGTCCAGTTGTTCTTGATCCGAACTTGTCACAAGGTAAAGCACTTCAGTAATCAACCACTGTTTCTAACTTTGAGCTTTATGAGGCAATCTGTTATAGGCCATTTTTTCACATCTATTCAATAGGCTGACAAACTAGATCAATCAACATCCATGAACACCTTGTCATCATCTCTACACAAATCCCTAAGCATGAGTCTCTCAAATCCCCGACTTTCTGACCTTGACTACTTCATTCTAATTCTTTTAAAGCCCAACGCACCTTGTCCCTTTAGGTACTTTTTTTGGATGGCAGGTTGCTCAATTCTCCACCTCCTTTTATTATAGAAGGTTTTTTTCTTGATATGGGTTCGTTGATTCTAGAAATTCAAGAAAAATAAAAATAATCTTGAAGCTTCTAGGAGTTGTTACAACCATTTAATTTGGATAAGAACTTCACATCCTATCTCCCCTACCTTCGATTTTTCACCTCTTATCCCTTGAGATCATCCTCCCATCAAGAGTGGATCTTAATCCTAGATTGGTAAATGGATAAGAATTCCCAAACTACCATCAACTCCTATATATTTATTGCCATCCATAAGATAGCGATTGGATTTTGGAGACTAATCAGACCGTTATGCTGCAACTTTGATCATAAGAGAGTTATCATTCCCATACATTATGGTGGCTTTGAGGTGTACATTGTGGCAAGGAAGGAAAAGTCAACTTGGGAGGATTTACACAAGATCAACTTCCAGTTTTGGTTGTAAAATCTCTCCCTTTTATATTAATATAAAGATTATATTTTTTTCCTACATGTCATATGTTATGTTTATATACATGTGTTTCATTTCTATTCTGATCCATTAAATAGAATGATTAGATAATGCCACATAGATATCATAGATCTTTGGGTTATGCTGTTTGTTTGTTCAGGTTCTAATTATAGTGATCGGAGCTACGGTTGGAGCTGACAAGCCAAGAGGAGAGAAGAGCTTGCGATGGACCACATGTCAACATCTTTCCATTTGCCAATTCTTCTAAGGAAAACCTTATAGTCTTTGATTTCTGTTGTTCTATACCATGCCACTGGGTGTAGGGAAGACACTTCTTTCCACAGTCACAGATTTTGTATAACACATGGGTACCTAAATTGGCCTTTTTGTTGGGACCCATTCATTTTACGTCACACTCACCTAAGTTATTCTTAAGGGGGGTGTTGGTATACATGCACCTAGTTAGCCTTACTTAGCATAAGTTGAACTCTAGTTATTGCCTGTGATGTGTACTTGTCTTTAGTGAGTTAACTCAAGTGCTTACATGTGGTGTGCACTTAGCTTTAGTTAATTAACTCGAGTGCTTACTTGTATTGTGCACTTGGCTTTAGTTAGTTAACTCTAGTGCTTGCATGTGGTGGATGTGCACATTAAAAACATAAAACACACTTAACTTTAGTTAGCTTTAATTATCCGTACAACTAAGATTAACTTAGTTTATTCTCAAACCAATATTAAGTAATCAAATTTATTCTTAATTCCAATTGTCTTTTCAATTCTTGCAAGTTTGTGCCATTATTATTTAACTAAATTTGTATCTGTGCTTTAATAATTTTATGGATTAACATTAAACCAAATTTTATTGACATCTTTTCATTAAGAAAACATAAGTAGTTTAATTTCGTGTGTTAAAGTTGTGCGTGCATGCCTTTCTACCTAATAAAAGCCATTAAATTCTTTGCACGTATTGATACGGGGCACTAATATTGACCAACACACTTACAAATCAAAATTTAAACTCGTCGTGCTAGCTCCACTTAAAATTAAAATAGTAGAAAACAAGTTGACTATGAATATAAAAACCAACGGGCAAGGTTTGAAATGCTCCAAAATTGTTTAATAAATTTGATTACTTATAAATCACTATTTTTTAGTTTTTCATTATTGATCAGTATTTTTCAAATATGAAAAAATATGAAAAAATAAATGGTACATAGAGTTACCTTGAGATTTTCGTGATAACTTTAGCACCTTGGATACTACATTCCTAACACATTTCTAGTTACCCATACGATATGAGACTGGAACGTAATTCTTAGCCAATTTCAAATAGAATAAGGCCACTCACATCTTTGATCATATTCATGAGTGACAACGCCATGGTTGTTTGGTTAAAACTTTCCTTCCTGACCAATTTTGAGTTGAATGGTTCATTATCTCTATTGCCATCTATCACAAAAGACATAGCTAAAGGCAGATTTGTAACTGAAGAACAGGTGATTTCTTATGACCAATACTTGGATCTCATTTATGCTCAATATGGCATGATGTATGATAAAATACCAGATGCTCTGTGACCTACGAATACTATTTCTTAAACTCCAGGTAAAGAATCACATGTTGTTGATGGAGTGATTGGTTCTACCAGCCAACAGTTGATGCGTAAACCATCTGGTCCAAATATTGTTGTCACTGCTCAATGCCCTCCTTACACTACTCCGACTTTTACTTCCGAGATCAATGTCGTTCAATCATCTAAAGGAAAATCTCCACAACGAGGAAGTAAGGGAATGGTAAAGGCAAGAAAAAGAAAGACATCTCACACAACCATAACCATATTTATCACTATTGTCTCTCCGGCTCACATACTTGACATCTCAAACAACCATAACCATATTTATCACTACTGTCTCTCTTCTTTGTAAATCAAGTCCTAATGATGAGTCTTGGTCTAGACTCGAAACGTTGGCAAAGTAAAGATGAAAACTGTGGAATATCTGAATTTAGATTCTAAAAAACCACACCACAGAAATCTACAATCCATTAAGAAGAAAGACAATGATCCGTAGGATAAAGAAGACAATCACTTTCCTGAAAAGAATAAGAAAAATAATTACCCATGTTTGATCTATTATGATGAGAATTTAACTCATTATTGTCCACACTGGGCTAAGGTGAATCGATTCCTTAAATCATCTACTACACCTGCTCTGTTGACAAATCCATTTCCAAATCAGGAGACCAATTTAGTTTCCTGGGACCCTACTTCCTCTAACTTGGTTTTCATTCTTTCCTCTACTAATCCTAAAAATGATATTTTGGTGGCTACCCGAAGTAAGGACTATGGTAATGTGAATCCTTTGAACGGCCAAGTTACTGATCAACCTACCAGTTTGACCACATCTCCATCAGAGTCTACTCCAAATGTCATAATTACTAAATTAATGATGAAGCTGCCTAAGGGTGTTATTCATAAATGTAAATTCAACCCTCGTGGAAGAGCTTCCAAAAATTATAACATAGTTAAGCACTTGGCTCAGGCTTCATCAACTATTTCCACTGTTGAGGTGTTGCAAAATTTCTTTGCCCAAAAGAAGGATTTTCTCTTGTTAATTGGATGTATTGATCCTTCAGATTCCAACCTAATATTCCTTAATCATGAGAACCATAAACCTCGGCTTCTGGATCAGTTATATTGCATGATCCAGATTGTTGTTCATGGTAAGAATATTCATTGTTCCATTGTGGATGAAGGTGCCTCAACCTGTATTATGTATATGTCTTGCTAGAAGTCTATTGGTTCTCCCCAATTAACCTAGTCATCAACCACTTTGAAAGATTTTGATGCAAGAACTTATAAATCGTGTGGGATTTTTAATTCTATATAGGTAGAATTAGGTGGAGAGAATATATAAATAGAATTCAAAGTTATCAACGGACCTCTCGATTATAATATTATATGGGTCGTACATGGGTCTATGCCATGGCTTCGATCATTTCCATATATTTTCGAATGATCACTTTTCCTCATAAAGGCGGTATCATAGCCATCGACCAACTCACTTTCTTTGTCACTGATTCTTTAGTTACTGGAAGTGTCCATCTCATGGGAGAAACCCCTCACACATATTAACATGTTGGAGTTGGACTGCTTAAGGAGTACTCTCTTATGAGAACCTTTCGCTTCCTGCTCCCCCACTACCGAAAAATCTACTTTAGTTTTGTATATTAACATGATATATTCTTCTACTACTCCAACTGATCCATGGGTAGTACCAGATCAATCTAATATCGATAGTTCTGGTGAGCATATGTCGCTCAGCCCCATTGAGTAAGATTATGAATCCATCCATTTGGCTTGAATGACTTATTCTGATCCTTCCTCTTCAATCAATTAGGTTGATTGTTCTTTAGATTATGGTACGTCGTCTGATCCTTTCTCTCTTACATTTTCCACCGAAGAGAGCATCATGGAGATCATGATGCCAGATGATGCACCATGGGATTATCATCATCATCATTCCTCCTTGCTAAATTCCTTGGAGGACAATATTAATGAGCTTTATCGACCCTATATTGTTGAGTTAAATATGAATTCCACACCTATTTACAATGTCGATTACGAGAAGAACTTGTCAAACATTCAAGAGACCATCCCTCTCGACATTTCAGTTAAACCTGACATTGTCGAAAATCTACATATTCGAACTTCTTGCTCTCCTGATGATGTAAAGACTTATAAAGCTCTATTCTAGGAATTTAGAGTGTTTTTTCGTGGTCTTATGAATAAATTCCTAGTATCGATCCAAACATCAGTGTGCATATAAATAAAACATATCCTAATGCTAAACAAGTGTGACAATGAATTCTCCCTATTCATCCCAAGAAGGTTGCTGCTATCAAAACAGAAGTTGAAAAAATTCTATCAAATAGTTTCATCTATCCCGTACCTTTAAATTGACTAGGTGTCTAATATTTTTCCTATTATGAAATAACAGGGAACAATCCGCGTGTGCATCGATTATCAGGACATCAATCATTCTCGTGTGGAGGACTACTACATGACCCCATTCATCGACCAGATCGTTGATGATTGTGCTAGTTGCGAGATATTTTCATTTATGGACAATTTCTTCGGCTATAACCAAATCAAAATTCTCGCATAAGACTGCATTCATTTTTCCCTTGGGGCACACTTGCATATAAAAATATCCCTTTCATATTAAGTAATGCTGGGGCTACATTCTAGAGGGTGATGAATTACACCTTTCACAACATCAAACATATCACGTAACATATTTGGACAATTTTCCTGCTCATTCTAGACATCGGGTTGATCACCTGATGCATCTTTGGACCATATTTTTATGATGTAGACATTATAACATTCGACTCAATCTGCAAAAATGTGTGTATTGTCTTAGCTCTAGTTGTCTTCTCAGTTTTGTTGTATCAAAACAAGGAATTCATATTGATCCCTTGAAAGTTCAGGAAATCATTGATCTACCTACTCCTTCTTCCCTCCTTCACATTCAATGACTCCAAGGGAAGGATAACTTTCTTCATATATTTGTTGCCAATTATGCTAAACTAAACAAAATATTTACTCACTTGCTAAAGAAAGGCCCCTCCTTCCATTGGAATGATGCTGCTCAAAAGAAATTTGATGCCTTGAAAGATGTATTGATTAGGGCATATTTGTTATACCCCCCTAATTACCAATGCGATTATTTCCTATACCTCACCGCTGCAAGTACTTCCATTTCTATGGTATTGGTTCAGGAGGATTGTCATCCTACAAAGAGTTCAATTTGAAATTTGGCAAATCCAATTTGAAGAAAACCCTAGTTTTTGCTGAGTTAATTTTCAACCTTCCTAATTCTAAACTAAAATGAAATATAGTGATTCTATTCTAGATGAGTCATTGTTTCTAATATTTTCATCTGACTCGTGGTAAGGAGACATTATCATATATCTCCAAACCCATACTTTCTAGTCTGGTTCCTCTCGCTCTTTTTAGCGATGTATCTGATATAAGGCCAAACATTATATTATAATTGGTGAAATTATCTATTGTATTGGTATCGATATAGTTTTACAAAGCTGCCACACCCATGATGAGGCTAAGAAAGTGTTAAATGAATTACATTTAGGGGCATGTGGCCATCATTTATTTGGATATGCCATCACACAGGGGATCTTACATGTTGGTTACTTCTGGTCCACCATATTTCATGACTATATCCTCGCTGTCTAGATGTGCCATGCATGCCAAATTTATGATTGAAAGATTCGTACTCCACCCACTCCTTTGCATCATGTTATCACCATTGGTCCTTTTGCGAAATGGGGTATTGATTTCATGATGTGTAACCCTCACTCGGTCAAGAGGCGTGGCTATATCATCATAAAGGTTGATTATTTTACCAAATGGGCCAAGCCAGTGCCTACATATAATAATACCAGTGAAAAAACACCTTTATTTTTCTTCAACTATGTCATTGTGTGGTTTTATGTTCTGCAAGCTATAGTTATGGACCATGGAAAACATTTTCACAATCACATGATGTCTGAACTGGATGTGAAGCTGGGACTTTCCCATCAAAGTTCCACATCCTACTACCCTCAAGCAAATGGGAAAGTTGAGGCAATTAATAAAGTTCTCAAGACATTGCTTCAAATTATGATAGGGCTCCATAAATTAGACTGACATCTCATTATTTATATGGCCTTGTGGGCTTACCAAATTTTTGTTAGGACTACTACTGGAATTACACCATTACAATTGGTCTATGGTATGGAAGAAATCCTTTCAATTAAATGTGAAATTCCATCCCTCAAACTCGTTGTCCAACTCCTCCTTGTCACTTCCACGGAAGAGCAACGTCTCTTACATCTGACGCACTTAGATAAAACCCAGTGTGATGCCACCATGGATAACAAAGCCCATAAGAAATGTATCAAGGTGCAATATGAATAGTGTGTCAAGCCTCATGTCTTCTCAGAAGGAGACCTTGTTTTGTTATACCATAAGGAGTCTGATAAATTACGATCGGGGAAGCTTCAGCCAATGTGGCTGTAAGGACCAACATCCATACTATATATATATATATATATATATATATATATATATATATATATATATATATATATATTTAAATAAATCACAGCAAAATACAACCAGAAGAGAAACACATTGAACATCCATACTATATATATATATATATATATATATATATATATATATATATCGATTTTAAATAAATCACAGCAAAATACAACTATAAGAGAAACACATTGGGAATTCAAATTTATTCAGCACTGTCTAACACATTCTTGAAATTCATTTCACAAAACATATCATAACATTTACATACATTTAACTAAGACCATAAAGAAATCATACAAAATAATATTGCAACACATATGTACCGTTCACCAAAAGACGAGAATCCACTTGCTTTGCTGTTACTGGTATTCCCTTGTTGTCGGTCACCTCCAAGAGTGAATGACGACGTACTTGATCCGAATGCGATGACCCACTGGTTAACCTCCCAGCCTACTCCTTGGGTAATCTTCTTCCCTGCGGACCCCCGAGCTGCAATGGAGTTGGAGGAATGCAATAGCTGGTAGAGGAGAACACTCCTTGGCCCAAGAGTCCCCTCTCTAAAATTCTCTACCTCACCAAACCCACTATAGTTTTGTAATCACTAATCTGACATAGTCTCATCCATCCAACAATAGGGTTCCCAAAAGTCCCTTCTCCCATGGCTTGCCCCTTCTTTTATAGGAGTGCTCATAGGTGACACTTGGCATGTCATACATAATTAATTATATTTATAATTCAATAGCTTGACTATTCACCCACCCATGTGTCACTCTCTCATCAAGGGTCTCCAAAAATTATTTACTTAAATTTTAATTTAAAAGTAATATTTTCCTCACCTCAACAAGATTCCTATTTCTTCTCCTAGTTGCCTCTTTATCCCCCTTTTTATTCCTTAATTTGTGTTCACTACTAAAGTCAATTAATGAGTCAAGATTTGATCCCCTATCTACCTCCTAATTTAACTCAAGTTATCTCTTAGATGGATATTCTTATGTTGGTTGTTGCCACATGGAGGTTCTCTACATTTCTCTAAATTTAATTTATTATTCTTATTTTAATTCAACTTCCTCTTCTCTTAATTAGGTTTAATTAGTTTAGGATTAATCTTTATCCTTACAATTATGTCCCTCTTTCACCTTTTACCTAATTAAACTACTTAATCTACCTAATATTTTCCAACGTGGGAAGGGTAGAGTTTTTAAGGTAATCTGTTTTATTTCTTCCTATGATCCTCTTAACTCAAGTTTTATTTTTGATTTAATTACCTTGGTTTCTAACATCATTTACCCTTGATGTAAATTTACCTAGTTTTCATTTCTTGATTATATTTATCAATTAATTTATTTTTAATGATTCGAAGGGTGCCAAGTTTGGTCGTGCCCTTTAAGAACTTCCCTTACAGTTCCAAGGGTGTCACACCTAATAGTTTATTTGTGATGCCAAGGATGCCAAGTTGGTCGTGCCCTTCAAGAAATTCCCTTGAAGTTCCAAGGGTGCCACACCACTTGCTCTTCAAGCATTCAGTGACTACGAGGGGAAAGTATAGGTGCAATGTTATAGACCACTATCATCTCTTATGTTGCCTACTATAGTGAGACTAATGGTGTCCGGGATCAAGGAATCTCCCTTGATGCGCACCCCCTGTAAAATCCTCATGAGCGACCCAACTTTGGGACCTGCCCTCATGGCATCATGATCTTCAAGGCGAAGGTGTTTCAACCTTTCCAGCCCAAGTCACGGCGGGAGTGCTAGTGGGTGAGATCAGGGACACTGTCCCACCCCTACCATGTAGTTCCATCCACTTGTACAACCCAATCACCCATGTGTGAGTCATTCGGTCAAGAAACTAATCTGTGCCTGCAACCATTAACATATCATCAGAAT
Organism: Pinus tabuliformis; assembly: GCA_031772625.1. Taxonomy (NCBI): domain Eukaryota; kingdom Viridiplantae; phylum Streptophyta; class Pinopsida; order Pinales; family Pinaceae; genus Pinus; species Pinus tabuliformis. The sequence continues at coordinate 223,433,912 of CM062815.1, read as the reverse complement.
ATAGATAAACATATATAACAGGTTTCAAAATTGACTTAGAATTTCAAAGATACAATAATATAAATTTTCATCAAACCAGGTGTCATCAACTCGTCATATGCGAGTGCCTCTTATGGTTTCTTGCCATACTCAATAATTATCAGTAACAAGGTTTCTCAGCATTAGTCATTGTCATAATAGCATCATTAACAACTCCTAGTCATTCACATCATTGTTCATTGTAAGCTCGAACTAATGAAAGTAGGTAACATAGGGGACACATCCATCATGGCTATCATCATCAAACATCAATGGAAACCTACATATCCATTAAGCTATCAACATTGTAACATCAATAGAAATATACCTATCCATCAAATTTATCATCATCATGCTTTTAATAGAGAGCATACATATCCTTTACTGCCATCATCATCATAAATTCAAATAGAGACCAAACTTAACTATTTAATGTTACAATAATCATAATACCGATAGATAAGATACATAACCATTCATGCTATCATAATATCAATGGAAAGCATACATAAACATCACAACCATGAATATCTCAATCACTAATAATAGCGTCATGTGCCTAGATCCTCAACCTGAGGTCCTCAAAGAATAATGTGTGAGCCTTAGGGCTAAATAAATGTTAGTGTCATATCATTGTCAGTCAACTAGAGCGAGCACTACATACACCCCCTCTTAATAATGGACTTCGTCTCGAAGTCCTTGGAATAGGTAAGGAAAACGATGATGCATCTCCTCGGCGTCCTCCCAAGTAGCTGAATTGGGACTATAATTGTCCCACTAGACCTTGACTTGGTCCACCAACCATCGTCTAAGCTGCAAAGTTCGCTAGTCTAGTATGAAAACTGGTTTGGTCATCACTGTTCCCTCATCCGAAAGCTGCAAATGACCAAAGTCAATAACATGCGAAGGATCTGAAATATAATGACGTAAAACAGAAACATGAAACATGTCATGCATATGTGCTAAAGGTGGAGGTAAGGAAAACCTATATGCCACCGACCCTTTCTTTTCTAAGATTTCAAAAGGTCCCACAAACCGTGGAGACAATTTTTTAAGTAATCCTGAAATATTCCGTTCATCAAACTCATGAAAACACCCGGGAATTTGTCAGTCCAAAGGGTAAAACTACAAATTCATAATGCCAAAATCTTGTTTTAAAGGTTGTCTTCGAGATATCTTCTTCTTTGATTCTCAATTGATGATATCTCGACCTCAAATCTATCTTTGAAAACATAGTCACCCCCCTCATTTGATTAAATAAGTCATATATCCTTGGCAAAGGGTATTGATTTTTTATCGTCACTTTATTCAACTGGCAGTAATCAATGCACAATTGCCAAGACCCATCCTTTTTCTTCACAAAAATCACAGGGGCTCCCCATGGAGATATGCTAGGTCGTATGAACCCCAAGTCCAATAATTCCTTTAATTGGATATGCAATTCCTTTAGATCTGGAGCTGACATATGATGGGGTGCCTTTGTAATAGGCTCAGTGCCTGGTTTAAGGTCGATGGTGAAATCAATTTCCCTTTTTGGGGGTAGCCCGGGTAGTTCTTTGGGAAATACATCCTTAAATTCAATAAGGAATGGATGTTTATCAAGGTCTTCGGAGTCACTCTTATCGTTTAGAGCTACCATTGAGAACATTTGACATCCCTTTTGCCTAAATTTCATTAGTTGCATGGAGGAGATGAACCTCAGGGACACCCCTTAGTTCTTTCCCCTTAATGATTTTCTTTGGTTGTCATCATCAGTGAAATGTAGAATTTTGTCCTTGCAGTCTAGGAGCACCTCATGTCGCTCCAACCAATCCATTCCTATAACTACGTCATAAACTCCTAGAATTCTAGCGTACAAGGATACCTTGGTCTTACATACACCCAGGTCCACCTCACAATCCTTTACCATCCTTCCCACATTTCTTTTCATACCACATGCCATTTATACATGTCTAAATTCATATTGTTTAGTTGCTTTATGTTTAATCTTTGATAATTCATTTAGAGAAATAAATTAATCAGTAGCTCCTTAATCTATTAAAATGACAAAACTCATACGATCAATGTTACCTGAAGTTTCCAACACAGTGGACTGGTGTTCGACCTGGTGATTGTTTACCGTTGCATGGATGCGATGAGCCTTCCCCAGATCCCCCACTGTAGTTGCATTCTTAGTTGAGTTGGTATTACCTGTCTTTTGAGGGCAATCCCTCTCGTAGTGAGGACATCCACAAGTCCAACACCCCCTCTTAGGGGCTCGGCTCCTACTACCAATGGAACCAGGAGTTGGTCTGGAATTCTGCTGGAAAGAAGATCAGTGTTTAGGTGGTGTGACTTGGTGCTATCACATATGCCAGTGCGGTTGTGGTTGACGAGTTTGTCGAGGTACCTTGGGCAGATGCTGAGCTAGATTCCTATATGGTGTTCTTTGATTTCTTCTTGACCACCTTTGATGATTGAGCATAGGAACCCCTTGTAAATTTCTACGTTCCATATTGTTTCCACTTGGTACTCCTGATCGTATGGACCTTGTTGACTTACTATGTTCACTACTCATGATTTCCTCCTCTGCAATGATTGCCTGTTGAACTGCCTCATGCAAGGTGCGAGGCATTAAGATTCTAACCTTAGTCCAAATGTTAACATTTAATCCATACACAAATTTGTTCACCTTGAGCTTTTCTGTGTTTAAGTGAGGGGCATAATGGAGTAATTCCATGAAACGTGCCTCATACTCTGGTAGTGAGCGACTCCCTTGCTTTAATGCATTGAATTCATTTAGCTGTCTCTCAAGGAACTCCTTTGACAGGTAACGTTCTCTAAATTTTTCTTCAAATAGTTCCCAAGTTACTTCTGATATATCCATCCCCAATTGGATTAATAATGTCTTCCACCAAAGTAGTACGTTTCCCTTTAGCTGGAATATACCCATCTTGGCCTTCATGTTTGAGGTGTAATCTCTTAGAGTAAAACACATAGCCATGTTTTCTAACCATGCCTCTATAGATTGACCATCTGTGGACCCCCAAAACTCTAGAAATTTTACCTTTTCCAAATCTCGAAGTACATCATTTCTTGTAGTGTTTCGGGGTGCTTCGTTTTGTATGATAGGTTCTCCATGCTCTCGTTCCAAACGGTTTATTAGTGCCTCAGACATGTGCTGGAATGATCTCATAAGTTCAACACTTCTCCAGCCGGTATCTGTTCTTGTGTTGAGATGTTTTCCCCATCATTAGGTGGGGCGGTAGGAGTTGGTTGTTTTGGTGGCACCATGTTGTGCCCTTTATTTGCCCCACTCCTTCTTGTACCTCTTCTAACCATGGTTCACGTGCCACAATTTAATACGATTTTTTTTTATAAGATAAAAATCACAACCAACGTGAGTGGTTCTATAACTTATTTGATGTACTTCCAAAGGAACAATTTATGCATTTATAAGTTCTTGAAATTCCTATAAACTTTTATCAAAAGAGCACCAACCTCCATAAATTCGAAATTTTAAACACTTAACTTTCATGTTTAACTTGTAGTTTAAATATTATATTTTTATATTTTTATTTATTTTTAAATAAATCACAACAAAATACAACCAGAAGAGAAACACATTGAACATCCATACTATATATATATATATATATATATATATATATATATATATATATATATATATATATATATATATATATATATATATATATATATATATATATATATCACAGCAAAATACAACCAGATGAGAAACACATTGGGAATTCAAATTTATTCAGCACTGTCTAACACATTCCTGAAATTCATTTCAGGAAACATATCATAACATTTACATACATTTAACTAAGACCATAAAAAAATCATACAAAATATATTTCAACACATATGTACCATTCACCAGAAGGCGAGACTCCGCTTGCTTTGCTGTTACTAGTATTCCCTTGTTGTCGGTCACCTCTGAGAGTGAATGACGACGAACTTGATTCGAATGCAATGACCCACTGGTTAACCTCCCAGCCTACTCCTTGGTTACTCTTCTTCCCAGCGGAACCCCGAGCTGCAATGGTTGTACAATGGAGGAATGCAATAGCTAGTAAAGGAGAGCACTCCTTGGCTCAAGAGTCCCCTCTCTAAAATCCTCTACCTCACCAAACTCACTATAGTTTCGTAATCACTAATCTGACATAGTCTCATCCATCCAACAATAGGGTTCCCAAAAATTCCCTTCTCCCATGTCTTGCCCCTTCTTTTATAGGAGTGCTCATAGGTGACACTTGGCATGTCATGTATAATTAATTATTTTTTATAATTCAATAGCTTGATTATTCACCCACCCATGTGTCACTCTCTCATCAAGGGTCTCCAAAAATTATTTACTTAAATTTTAATTTAAAAGTAATATTTTCCTCACCTCAACAAGATTCCTATTTCTTCTCCTAGTTGCCTCTTTATCCCCCTTTTTATTCCTTAATTTGTGTTCATTACTAAAGTCAATTAATGAGTCAAGATTTGATCCCCTATCTACCCCCTAATTTAACTCATGTTATCCCTTAGATGGATATTCTTATGTTGGTTGTTGCCACATGGAGGTTTTCTACATTTCTCTAAATTTAATTTATTAGTCTTATTTTAATTCACCTTCCTCTTCTCTTAATTAGGTTTAATTAGTTTAGGATTAATATTTATCCTTACAATTATGTCCCTCTTTCCCCTTTTACCTATTTAAACTACCTAATCTACCTAATATTTTCCAACATGGGAAGGGTAGAGTTTTTAAGGTAATCTATTTTATTTCTTCCTATGATCCTTTTAACCCAAGTTTTATTTTTGATTTAATTACCTCAGTTTCTAACATCATTTACCCTTGATGTAAATTTACCTAGTTTTCATTTCTTGATTATATTTAACAATTAATTTATTTTTAATGATTCCAAGGGTGCCAAGTTTGGTCGTCCCCTTCAAGAACTTCCCTTGCAGTTCCAAGGGTGCCACGCCTAATAGTTTATTTGTGATGCCAAGGGTGCCCAGTTGGTCGTGCCCTTCAAGAAATTCCCTTGAAGTTCCAAGGGTGCCACACCACTTGCCCTTCAAGCATTCAGTGACTACGAGGGGAAAGTATAGGTGCAATGTTATAGACCACTATCATCTCTTATGTTGCCTACTACAGTGAGACTAATGGTGTCGGGGATCAAGGAATCTGCCTTGATGCACGCCCCCCTGTAAAATCCTCATGAGCGACCCAACTTTGGGACCTGCCCTCATGGCATCGTGATCTTCAAGGCGAAGGTGTTTCAACCTTTCTAGCCCAAGTCACAGTGGGAGTGCTAGTGGATGAGATCAGGGACACTATCCCACCCGTCCCATGTAGTTCCATCGACTTGTACAAACCCATCACCCATATGTGAGTCATTCGGTCAAGCAACTAATCTATGCCTGCAACCATTAACATATCATCAGAATATAGATAAACATATATAGCAGGTTTCAAAATCAACTTAGAATTTCAAAGATAAATTAATATAAATTTTCATCAAACCAGGTGTCATCAACTCGTCATATGCGAGTGCCTCTGATGGTTTCCTGCCATACTCAATAATTATCAGTAACAAGGTTTCTCAGTGTTAGTCATTGTCATAATAGCATGATTAACAACTCCTAGGCATTCACATCATTGTTCATTGTAAGCCCAAACTAATGAAAGTAGGTAACATAGGGGACAAATCCATCATGGCTATCATCATCGAACATCAATGGAAAAATACATATCCATTAAGATATCAACATCGTAACATCAATAGAAATATACTTATCCATTAAATTTATCATCATCATGCTCTTAATAGAGAGCATACATATCCTTTCCTGCCATCATCATCATAAATTCAAATAGAGACCAAACTGAACTATTTAATGTTACAATCATCATAATACCAATAGATAAAATACATAACCATTCATGCTATCATAATATCAATGTAAAGCATACATGAACATCACAACCATGAATATCTCAATCACTAATAATAGCGTCATGTGCCCAGATCGTCAACCTGAGGTCCTCAAAGAATAATGTGTGAGCCTTAGGGCTAAATAAATGTTAGTGTCATATCACTGTCAGTCAACTAGAGCGGACACTACAGTGGCCGGGTCCATATATGTTAGGTCCCTATAATATTAGTGATCCCTCCATTACTATTGTTGTTGTATCCCTTATTTTTATTATTGTGCCCCTATTGTCCCAATATTGTTATTATTTTTCCCCATACAATCCCTCTATTGTTATTTTTGTGCCTTTATATTATTATTATTAGGTCAGCTTGGTTATATTGTGACCCCGTAGACTCCTATATATAGAAAGGATGTTTTGTCATTTGAATCATCCAAGAATTGTTCATTTGTGTAATGTAAATGAGGTTTCCCCCTTGAAGAGGCTTATTTCTAAGGAATTGATATATCTTTTCTATCTTTTTGTGAGCTGGTTTCATAACATTTGGTATTAGAGCTGTGGATTCTAGGGTTTCACTGCTCCAAACAGGTCATCGTGGAATTTTCGCTATAACTTTTTCACTACCAAGTTTCAGAAGCTAAAAAAAAATAATTTGAGAAGAAATTGGTCTGAACTATGCATCCAAATTTGAGATCTTGGCTTGCTATATTTGCAGAGATATGATCTGATGAAGTTAGGGTTTTTGCAAGCTTCATACTTTCAACTAAAAGAGGTCATTGTGGGATTTTTGCTACAACAAATTCGCTACAAAGTTTCAAAAGCTGAAAAAAAAACCCATTTGAGAAGGAATCAATCTGAACCTTGGCTCTGAAATTTAGATCCTGTCTCGCTATATTGTAGGAGATATAGTCTGAGGAAGTTAGGGTTTTAGTAGACTCCCGAATTACATTCCAAACAGGTCACCTTGGGAAAATCATCATAACTATTTCTCTGTGCATTATATTGCAATTTCATAAGAAGTTGTAGAAAGAGGACAGACTGTAGATTCCTATGTATATTTTTTAGATCCAAAGGTCAAAACAGTGACACGTGGCACATCGTACAAGTTCACTCTACTGAACTAGTCTATAATCAGGTCACCGTGGGAGATTTGACATAACGATTCCTTGGAGAATCCAATTTTGATCAGACTGGTGGCATTGGAAAGAGGACGCAGAGGGCTACTACAGGTCATGATTCCAAAACTAGGAGATCCAAAATTACAGAGTTACATTAGATTCAATATCGAGCTCCTACAAAGTGAAAAAAGGTGTGTATTTTTTTTTTAATTTTTGCATAAGCTTGGTTTGAAAAATTAGTTTGAAGGAATTCAAAGGGCATAGTCAAGCATTATTATCAGTAATTGATGCCCCAAAGAAAGAAAATGGAAACACCTAGTAAGAAACTTGAAAGCTCTAACATGACTCACGAAGAAGAGGAAGAAATGCAACATGATATATCAATATTACGAAACCAAGTGCAACAAATTTCACTCTCCCAAAAGGTAACAGAAAATAAGATGGATGGTTTAAAGAAAGATGTAGAAGCTAAGATGGATGGTTTAAAGAAAGGCGTAGAAGCTAAGATGGATGGCTTGGAAGATAAGATGGACGACGTGGAGGCTAAGATGGACGGCGTGGAAACTAAGATGGATGGTGTGGAAGCTAAGATGGATGGTGTGGAAGCTAGGATGGATGATTTAAAGAAAGGCATGGAAGATTTGTAGACAAATTTGAAGATAGATTTGACAAAGTTTCTACAAGGAATGCTTACTAATGGTGAAAGGGTATTAAAGGAACCTCATGATGAGAACAAAATAAATGTTAATCATGATTTCATAGACTCTAATGTTGGATCGAAGAACCACCATGTTCCAAAGATCGATATGAGGAAGTTTGATGGCAAGGATCCTGGAACATGGATACTACATATGGAGCAATTTTTCGATCTCCATAATATACAAAACACACAAAAGGTACACATTGCAACTTTATATTTGGAACCAAATCAGTTTGTATGGTATCGATGTGTTTGCTCTCGTAAACAAATTGTCACTTGGGCTATTTTTATGGATGAAATGATAGCACATTATGAGGATACAAAAAGCAACACTTTTTTTAGACAATTGATAAATCTCAAACAAAAGGGTTCAATGATGGAGCACATTGAGGACTTCCAAAAATTGAATATAACGGTAAAAGATATTCCAGAGGAGCATATGATTGATATGTTCATAGGGACTTTAAAAGATAACATCCAACACGAGGTTCGCCTTTGGGAACTGGATTCATTGGAGAAGGCATTCAGGTTGGCAAGAAAAATGGAAATCAAAATTATGGCAACAAGGAAGCCTACCACTCAAAATGATAAAGATGGAACTGTTACTGCCCCTAGCCATCCACAACCTACAAGGTTGACACCAAAAAATTGGAAGGAAAAAGAGCAAAAGGGCTTTGTTACAGTTGTGATAGCAAATACACTAAAGGTCATAAGTGTGCCGAGAAGAAATTATTTTACATATATTGTGAAGAGGAGGAAGAAAAGGAACAAGAAACATCAAAAGAAGAGGATATACACCAGGAACAAACCCTAGAAAAAGAAGAAATTAATTTGACCATATCTTGTAATGCATTGGCTAGAATTACCACTCCTCAAACTATCAAGATAGAAGGGCATACCAAGAAGAAAAAGGTAATAGTGTTGATTGATTCGGGTAATACCCATAATTTTATTCATTGTAAGATAGCCAAGGAATTAAATTTCTTCCTATATCCAACACTAGAGTGTCAAGTGATGGTTGCAAGTGGAGGAACCATAAATTTCTTAGGAAAGTGCCATAATATAAAGCTATCCATTGGAGAATATATATTGAATAGCCCAATGCTTTCCATTCCAATGGGTGGTGCTGATGTTGTAATAGGAGTCCAATGACTACAATCCTTGGGTACAATAGATTTTAGTTTTCAATAAATTTTCATGAAATTCTCTTCAGAAGGAAAGGAAGTTGAATTAAGGGGTATCACAGGGAAACCAGGAAAGATAATAAGCTCTAATGGAATGACAAAGCTTCTAAAGAAATAACAATGAGGCATAATTACACAATTATGTTCACTAGAGGTTCCCGTATCGAAATCATCCATTTCTCCAGATCTCCAAAAAGTCTTGGACAATCACTCCAAGGTATTTGAGACTCTAAAGGACCTTCCACCTATTCGTGATCACGATCATGCTATTAATTTGATTCCAGGAAGTGTTCCTCCAAACATCAGGCCTTACAGATATCCCTATGTCCAAAAGAGCGAAATTGAACATATGGCTGCAGAAATGCTAGAAGCTGGTATAATTCAACCTAGTCAAAGTTCTTTCTCTACTCTAGTAGCATTAGTTCACAAGAAGGATGGATCATGGCGCATGTGTCCAGATTATAGGGAACTCAACAAGATCACTATTAAAGATAAATTTCCCATTCCTGTCATTGATGAATTATTGGATGAATTGCATGGACCAATTTACTTCACCAAGTTGGATCTTCATTCAGGATATCATCAAATTAGAATGAAGACTGAAGATATTCCCAAAAGAACATTTAGAACTCATGAGGGTCATTATGAATTTTTGGTCATGCCTTTTGGCCTTACTAATGCACCTTCTACATTTCAAGTTTTGATGAATTCCATTTTCAAACCCTTCCTTAGAAAATTTGTGTTAGTATTTTTTGATGATATACTAATCTACAACAAGTCTTGGAAGGATCATGTCCACCATGTTGACATGGTGCTCAAACTATTGGAGGAGAAACAATTATATGCAAAAATATCCAAATGTTTCTTTCGAGTACAAGAGGTGGAATATCTGGGTCATATTGTATCTCATGAAGGTGTTAAGGTAGACCCTAGAAAAATTAAAACCATTAAGGAATGGAAAATCCCCACATCCATAAAGCATCTATGAGGATTTCTCTGGTTGACAAGGTATTATCGCAAGTTTGTTAAGAATTATGGGAGAATAGCAGCACCCATAACAACATTATTGAAGAAAGATGCATTTTCATGGAGTCCAGAAGCAACTAAGGCCTTTGAACATCTTAAAGAGGCAATGTGTCAAACACCAGTGTTAGCTACACCAGACTTCACAAAAACCTTTATTGTGGAATGTGATGCCTCAGGAAATGGAATTGGTGTTGTTTTAATCCAGAAAAAAGACCAATTGCTTTTGAAAGTCATCCAATTAAAGGAAAGTATTTACACAAAGCTATTTATGAGAAGGAAATGTTGGCAATACTACATGCACTTAAGAAATGGCGACCCTACCTAATGGGAGGACACTTCAAGGTAAAACAGATTAGGATAGTCTTAAATACTTTTTAGAACAAAGATTATCTTCAGAAGAGCAACAGAAACGGGTCACAAAGATGTTGGGTTATGACTTTCAAATCATCTACAAAAAAGGGAAGCAAAATGTTGTGGCAGATGCACTCTCAAGAAAGGATGAGGATGTGGAAGCATTCTTTGCGCCATTTCTATTATCCAATTTGATTGGATAAGCGAAGCAATGGATGAATAGAAGAATGATGAGGAAGTGTGGGAACTCATTCAAAAGATACAACAAGATCCCATTACATCTGATACATTTATCTGGAAAAATGATTTGTTATGGTATAAGGATCAGTTATACCTATGTAAGAATTCCCAACTCAAACAAAAGATTCTTAGGGAATTGCACACCTCTCCCTTAGGAGGGCACTCAGGATTTCTAAAAACCTACCATAGGGTTAAGAAGGATTTTTTTTTTGGATGGCCTAAAATCGAATATTCAAAAGTTTGTAGCGGAATGTTTGGTTTACCAACAAAATAAAGTTGAAACAATTAAGACTCCAAGACTATTACAACCTTTATCCATTCCAAGCCAATGTTGGGAGGCGGTTTCAATGGATTTTATCACAGGTTTACCCAAGTCTGAAGGAAAGAGTGTTATCATGGTGGTAGTGGACATACTTACCAAGTATGCAAACTTTTGTGCATTATCTCATCCATTTAAAGCGAGTACAGTTTCTACTGCATTTATGGAAACAATTCAAAAGCTACATGGAAACCCAAAGATTATTGTAAGTGACAGAGATCCCATTTTCACTAGAAATTTTTGGACATAATTATTTTATTGTCTTGGTACTCAGTTAGCTCATAGCTCATCTTATCATCCTCAATCTGATGGGAAAACTGAGATAGTAAGCAAATGTTTGGAAGGATACCTTCGTTGCTTTGTATATGATAAACAGACACAATGGGTCAAATGGTTGCCTTTGGCTGAATGGTGGTATAACACTTCCTTCCATACTGCAACAAAAATGACTCCATTTATGGCAGTTTATGGATATCATCCACCATACATCACATCATAATTAAGAGAAAATTATAAGGTTCAAGAAGTGGAAGATCACATCGAGCATCATCAACAACTTCTCCAACTCTTAAAGGATAACCTCACCTTGGCATAGAATAGAATGAAACAGCAGGCAGATCAACATCGCAGCGAAAGAAGTTTTGATGTAGGTGATTGGGTATTCCTACGGCTACAACCATATAAACAAATTTCCCTAAAGAAAGCTAAGAAGGATAACAAATTATCACCAAAGTATTATGGTCCATATAAGGTGTTGCAAAAGATAGGTACTATGGCATACAAATTGGAGCTTCCTGCAACTTCTCGAGTGCACCTAGTTTTCCATGTTTCATGCTTAAAGAAGGTTATAGGTGACAAGCTTCCAGTTCAGACAATATTGCCAGAACTTGATGAGGAAAGAAAAATCATATTGGAACCTGAAGCAGTCAAAGAAACAAGAACTTGACAGCTATGAAATCAATCAATTTCAGAGTATCTCATCAGGTGGAAGAACTTACCCGTTGAATTTTCCACATGGGAGGATGAGAATTTTATACAAAAGCATCCAGAACTACTCAAGCGTTGAGGACAACACTTTTCTGAAGGAGAGGGGCATGTTAGGTGCCTATAATATTAGTGATCCCACCATTACTATTGTCATTGTATCCCTTATTGTTATTATTGTGTCCCTATTGTCCCCATATTGTTATTATTGTGCCCCATAGAATCCCTCTATTGTTATTTTTGTGCCTTTATATTATTATTGTTAGGTCAGCTTGGTTATATTGTGACCCCGTAGACTCCTATATATAGAAATTAGGTTTTGTAATTTGAATCATCCAAGAATTGTTCATTTGTGTAATGTAAAGGAGGTTGCCCCCCCCGAAGAGGCTTATTTCTAAGGCATTGATTTATCTTTTCTATCATTTTGTGAGCTGGTTTCATAACAATATATTCCCAAACATGTTCTTGATAAGGGGCCTATGAGCTAGTTGATTTTGATGGAATTCCCTTGGCACACCATAGAAATGGGTTGTAATTAAAGAAACAGTATGCTTTAGTTTTTGCATAGTGCACTGTGTACATACTATATAGGCTCGATTGAGTGTATTCGCACTGTGTTCCCTTCAGAGTTTCCTAGGTTTCTATTAATCTTGTTTACATTTGGTTTGCATATGTCAGCATCCCTTGAACCGTATGTTTGTTATGCTGATGGTTCTAGTCATAGTACTTGGAACCTCTCTTCCACATCTTGGGCTATATATGCTCCAAATGGCGAGTTAGTGAGTTTATAAGGCATTTGTATCGGTCACTCTACAAATAAAATCACTGAGTGTGGCACAATGATTGAACTATTATATGATGCCATTTCACATGGTACCCACCATATAGTCATCAGAATCAACTCACAGCTTGTAGTACTACAATTGAATAATGCCTATTTGGTTAGAAGTTGAACTATGTTTCACATGTTCATGAGGGTTTTCCTTCTAGAATTTTTTTTGATTTTATCCAGTATCAACATATTTCTAGAAATATAAATACAATGATGGATGCACTTGATAATCATGTTTTAGATAGACATTTGTGACACATGTAAATTAATTTAATAACATATCACATCATATTTGAACACAAAATTGGTTCCCGAGACACATGTGGCCACATGACCTAAAATACATGTGCAGTCAAAATATGGATATAAACCTCCTAGTAGACCAATCATAGTGCTCATGATAGCACGCCACTGCGCGAGCCATCTTTCATAGTAGCGGATTAATACAACCAAGAACGCCAATAGTATGTCACTGTAGTCTCATAGGGAGCTCGTCGATCGTAGTCTCAGCTATGCCCTTGTCAACCCCTCCAGATGATGCTCAAATTCTCCTAGGGTCTCAGCCACATTGAGATCCCATAGTACCTCTCGTCCTATTGCAACAACTTGTACTACTACTATTGCCTGTTGTGGGTCTCCTTCGCGATGAAGATAAGAAGATCCCACTAGTCAAATGGGTCCAATATCTACATGTTTACAGGCCAGTAGTTTAGTCTCAGATAAATAAAGAATCACAAAAAATTGTAAAACTTTAAAATATAAAAATGGTAAAAATGTGTTACCTATGGCACCCCATCGCTCGTCATCAGGAAGCGTGAGCTTCAGGTCTCTACAAAAATCAATCCCTGCGTATGGATAGTCTTATATTATAATTAGTTTCCTGCACAACCAACTAAAGAATATAGGTGTGAAGCTCATCGACGAAGGGACTGCATGCCTAGACATGAGATCCACCCATATCCTCATTCGTGGGACTCTTAGATCAACGTGCTTGAGCATGATATGTTGTGGCATGAGCATTGGAATCTACTCTAGAGCAAAAGAGATCAGAATCAAACCATAGCAAAAATTATCTAACTGTCCATCATTTTCTTTAGTCAGCTACTCTTTCATGTTTACGAATACCCCTTCACTCCAGTTGAAATTGTCAGCTTCAAACATTCTAGAGCATACTGCATATGTGACTTATTCGTCACTTGGAGAGATGGAATGTCGACCAATCTGACAATAATGAATAAGATCATTTTTAAAGGAAAACAGACTACATCCTTGATGTTGATTTTTCCATCCTTAGTTGGTTTGGATAGCGGTTGACAATGTTCACTGACATAATCTTTGATTGTTTCTCCACCACTGTTTGAACCAGAAAAAGAGACTGGGGCACCTTGCCTTGGAAAATCAGTTAAGAAATATATGTCCTCTACCTGTATTTCCAGTGTGTGTGAACCAAGTCCGAAATCCTTCACTTGAACATCCCATGCATGAACAAGATACCTAAATAAATCTATATGTTGCCTCATACCAAGAAGGCAGAACAATTTTAAGAACCCACAATCTCTTAAAGTCTGGATTGTGATAGGATCATTACATATAGTCAAATATTTTTCTTCATGTTCTCTTTCCCTCCATATCTAGGACATTTTTTCCCAATAGACACCAACAACATCACAAGGAGAATAATTAGGATGAATTTTGATGCAAAAAACTAGTGAAATTTTGAGGAAAACAAGCAAAACCAAGTTGGGGATTGCACCGAACACACCCTTCTAAGGCTACAAAATGTGTTACAGTCCTAGCCCTAGTGTAATTCCCTCTTGGTCAAGACACCTTTTGAACTTGTAGGGGTGCGCTGGACCTAGGGTGAAGAATTAGAGCCCTAGGAGCCTCAAAACCTTGGAAAATGTGCATGAAATCACAAAATGGAACCATGAAAAGGAAGAGAATGGTTTTAGCTCCTACTTTAAAGTGACAATTCTTGAAATGATCCACTAGATTGGCCTCAATTAGGTGCAAAGGATTGGGGTCAAAAACACTCAAAACTCACTCTCCAAGAGGTAAATGAGAAATGGTAAAAATGAGTTACCTTTTGCCTATTTTATAGTCATTTTCATCATTAATTTATTAGTGTTTTGATCTAAATATGACTCAATTTTATCATGAAATAGGTATTTTTAATCCTTTTGTGGTGTTTTGAGTAGGATGTAAACCATTTTAATGGATTTGATGATGTCGAGATTAAAACATGTCATTTGACCAAGGAGCATACTTTTATCACTTTTTTGGGCTCTGTAAACCTACGAAAGAGGAACCCGTTGGAGTCCTCTTTCAACTCTTTTCAAACTCCCTAAACATGAAATTATTACCAAGCACTTGTCTTTTCGAACCCATTAAAGTAATTGAAAAGACATCCACTCAATATAAGTTTAACCCTTTTCCGAACTGAGATAGACTAGATATGAAAAAGGAATATCTTAGTCGAACATGGCTAACAGGTTGTCATGAGTATTGTTTTCTAAACATGAAAAATATGTCGAGTTAGACCTTCACGAGACGCGTAAAAACATCAAACAATGATGGGCTCGTCAAACATGATGGGATTGAGCCACTCCTTCTCAGGGTTCGTTAAACATAATCAGAAGGATTTGTTCAAAGGATGAACTTACAGGTCAAGCATATGTTATCATCTTCAAGCTTGTTAAAAAATAATGAGGTATTGACCATCAATGGTTGGGGAAATTGGGAAAATGGATATTCTACCTATTATGGCCATGATTTGCTCTTGAACACGAAGCTCTTCCAATTCATCTCAATGGCTATTGGGCTGGGAAATATTCTTTCCTTTTGGTTCACCATACCATTTCAAAGGCTTCATTTTCCATTTTGGGTCAATGCTGCCAACTCCATTGAATGTCGTCGATGTGTTCAAGAGAAGTCATTGAGTCAATATCTACTACGATACTCTTAAGCCTTCATTCCATGTCTAACATTTCTGAACCAATTGCACAAAAAATTCATTTTGTCTTGAATCATATTACCCATTTTGTGTCATTGATGGGGGACACATCAATGGTCTCCTATGATGGGTCCCTTCCTATTGACATCAACTCATTATCCAGAAAGTTGACTTAGAAACTCTTCCTTCAATGCCTTGGGGATTGCATATATCAATGGCAAGTTTCCTTGCTCTCAGCGACAGATTTTCTTCATTGGCCTTCGACCAACAGATTTTGTGTGGTGCTCGACTACAATTCATTCATCCACACCATGTGGACTATACTGGAGTACCTTGAGAGCCATTAACATCATCGTTCATTTCTCTCATCTTTTTTAATGACTTACATTCTTGGTAGGTAATCAGATGGTGTCTTCCATGTTCAACTTCAGCTCCTTTATTCACATGGTTAGACTCATACATTGGACAATCGAATAAATGAGATAGAAGACCCTAAATATAGTTCCAATCATCCAGGCTGTGATTTCAAGATTAATATAAGATCACAATGTATGATGGCTATGATCATACAGAAAATCATTCAATCATGGGTCCACCCTTTGTCATAAGTGGACGTCTCTTCTTGATCATTTTGCATGTAATGTTAGCTTATGTGCTAAGCATGGGTATGCCTCCCTCAGCAAAGATATCATCATGTAAATGTATTATAACAGATGATGATCAGTCCAGTTTTTCTTGATCCGAACTTGTCACAAGGTAAAGCACTTCAGTAATCAACCACTGTTTCTAACTTTGAGCTTTATGAGGCAATCTGTGATAGGCCATTTTTTCACATTTATTCAATAGGCTGACAATCTAGATCAATCAACATCCATGAACACCTTGTCATCATCCCTACACAAATCCCTAAGCATGAATCTCTCAAATCCCCGAGTTTCTGACCTTGACTACTTCATTCTAATGCTTTTAAAGCCCAATGCACCTTGTCCCTTTAGGGACTTTCTTTGGATGGCAGGTTGCTCAATTCTATACCTCCTTTGATTATAGAAGGTGTTCCCTTGATATGGGTTCGTTGATTCTAGAAATTCAAGAAAAATAAAAATAATCTTGAAGCTTCTAGGAGTTGTTACAACCATTTAATTTGGATTAGAACTTCACATCCTATCTCCCCTACCTTCGATTTTTCACCTCTTATCCCTTGAGATCGTCCTCCCATCAAGAGTGGATCTCAATCCTAGATTGGTAAATGGATAAGAATTCCCAAACTACCATCAGCTCCTATATATTTATTGTCATCCATAAGATAGGGGTTGGATTTTGTAGACTAATCAAACCCTTATGCTGCAACTTTGATCATAAGAGAGTTATCATTCCCATACATTATGGTGGCTTTGAGGTGTACATTGTGGCAAGGAAGGAAAAGTCAACTTGGGAGGATTTATACAAGATCAACTTCCAGTTTTGGTTGTAAAATCTCTCCCTTTTATATTAATATAAAGAGTATATTTTTTTCCTACATGTCTTATGTTATGTTTATATGCATGTGTTTCATTTCTATTCTAATCCATTAAATAGAATGATTAGATAATGCTACATAGATATCATAGATATTTGGGTTGTGTTGTTTGTTTGTGCAGGTTCTAATTATAGCGATCGGAGCTACGGTTGGAGCTGACAAGACAAGAGGAGAGAAGAGCTTGCGATGGATCACAAGTCAACATCTTTCCATTTTCCAATTCTTCTAAGGAAAACCTTATAGTCTTTGATTTCTATTGTTCTATACCATGCCACTGGGTCTAGGGAAGACACTTCTTTCCATAGTCGCAGATTTTGTATAACACATGGGTACCTAAACTGGCCTTTTTGTCAGGACCCATTCATTTTACATCACACTCACCTAAGTTATTCTTAAGGGGGGTGTTGGTATACATGCACCTAGTTAGCCTTAATTAGCATAAGTTAAACTCTAGTTATTGCCTGTGATGTGTACTTGTCTTTAGTTAGTTAACTCGAGTGCTTACATGTGGTGTGCACTTAGCTTTAGTTAGTTAACTCGAGTGCTTACTTGTATTGTGCACTTGGCTTTAGTTAGTTAACTCTAATGCTTGCATGTGGTGCATGTGCACATTAAGAACATAAAACACACTTAACTTTAGTTAGCTTTAATTATCTGTACAACTAAGGTTAGCTTAGTTTATTATCAAACCAATATAAAGTAATCAAATTTATTCTTAATTCTAAGTTTCTTTTCAATTCTTGCAAATTTGTGCCATTATTCTTTAACTAAATTTGTATGTATGCTTTAATAATTTTATGGATTCAACATTAAACCAAATGTATTTGACATCTTTTTCATTAAAAAACATAAGTAGTTTAATTTCGTGTTTGATTAGAAACTAGATCACATTGTTAAAGTTGTGCGTGTGTGCCTTTCTACCTAATAAAAGCCATTAAATTCTTTGCATGTATTGATACGGGGCACTAATATTGACCAACAGACTTACAAATCAAAATTTAAACTCGTCATGCTAGCTCCACTTAAAATTAAAATAGTATAAAACAAGTTGACTATGAATATAAAAACCAACTGGCAAGGTTTGAAATGCTACTAAATTGTTTAATAAATTTGATTAGATTTTACTTATAAATCACTATTTTTTAGTTTTTCATTATTGATCAGTATTTTTCAAATATGAAAACATATTTACCCTCACAACTCTTATATTATCAAACGATCTTCCTCATCAGTTCGTCAAATTTTGATATTTAAAAACTACTTGACAACCTTGTCAAATGGTATTCTCCCTAGTCCCTTCGTATGTGAATATATCCCTTAATAGTTATCTCAAATCATTTCCATTCTTTTTCTAATTTTAACGCTATTGCTTAGGTCCGGAAAAGTCAGTTATCAAACATTCCTAAACAAATCCAAATAATTTGACGTGAAAACTAGAACTCATTGAAAAGCATATCTTCAATATCAAAAGCTGATCCAGCATAAGAGACATCATTGAGGTGCAGTCTTAACCCAGATCAGATCATATTAAGACTGAACAAACAATAATTCATGATATATTGGTTCAAATTATTATAATATCCTAAAATTCATAATAAAAACAACTTAGATGATTTATTTAATAATCCATCTATTACCTAATGATCCATAGGTATATAGATATATCCAATTTATATAAATTACCCCTATTCATAGTAGATTATAACATGATGATCTGATTATCCCATTGAAGGATCCATCTTAGATAATTTTATAAGAAGACTCTATTATCATCTTAGATAATTGTACCAAACAACATATACACTATGCTCTGACATCCTTAATTTATACTCACAGATCCATATGATAAAAGAGATATACATAGTAGGTACGGTCCAAGTTATAGGTATACAACTGAGCTATGATTTTCTTTTTTTAATATTGGTATAAATACTGTGATTCCCATGAATAAAATGTACTCTGTCTCTCCATTAACATCCACGACTTAAGATTTTGGCACTCCTACCAGAGTTGGAAAATATTATTCTAATCTATCCCATAATCCTTTAACAATTCTATATTATTCTTTCAAGATCGAGTTTAACATGGCCCATAATATCATTCTAATATTACAAAGCTTTAAGGTTATTCAACCCACGTGTCTTTGGAATTCTCCATGAGGCAACTTATGTTATATAATGTTATATGCACAATTTAAGAGATCCATTTCAATCTCTAGTATCTATTAATATTAAGTATTATATTATTTATATTTATATTAATTATTAATTATTATAAGTTTAGTATTAAGTATTAGATTATATAATATGAATAATATGAATATGAATATGAATATGAATAGAGGAAGGGAGAGAGTAAGGGAAGAAGAAAAGCATAGAGAGAGAAATGTGGAGAGAGTGAGGGAGTGACAAGGGAGAGATTTAGAGAGTGGGAGGGAAGAGAGAGAATAAGGGAGTGAGGCAGAAATGAGAGTGGGAGATTAGAGGAAGAGAGAGGGAGGTAGACGAAGAGGGAGGGAGAGAGAGATAGAGTTGGAGGGGGTGAGAGAGGGAGGGAAGAAGAAAGAAACTAAGAGACAAAGGTGGAGAGATAGAAAAGGGGAGTGAAGAGAGAGAGAGAGAGAGAGAGAGAGAGAGAAGGAGAAGAGAGACTGGGGGATAGAAAGAGGGAGGGAAGGAGAGAGAGAAAGAGATAGATGGATATGGAGAGAGAGTGAGTATGTTTTATGGGTGAGATAGAGAGACAAAAGAGAGACAGAGGGAGATAGGGATATAGATAGAGGGGGGAGAAAGGGAAGACGAGAGAGGCACAAAGAGGGAGGGGGAGGAAGAGATAGAGAGGGGGGGGATGTTGAAAATAGCAACAAGAAATGCTAAAAATAACATTCAGAATATCCCAATTTTAATTTGTTCTTGAATTAAAATTCGAATTTAGTCTCACTAGCTATTTGAAAAATAATTAATTAATTCATCTTGAGTTAATTAGTTGGTAAAATTCAAACATGAAGTCTTTGTGAAGACATGCAACATTTATCCCTTTGATTGAGGAAGTTATCCTTAATTAAGGAGATAAGGATGAGTTGTGTTTGAGTTGTAATTAGTTAGCTCAGTTAACTAAGTTATGTCCAGTTAAATTAGTTCCAAACAGTTGGAGGAACTAATTGTGAGTTCAGTCAGTTAATGCATGCATGCATGCAACTAGTGTTCTCCAGATAACTGAATATTTTCTCATAAATAACTCATGCATGTCAGTTCAGATAAAGACCCAGTTGGGATTAAAGGCAGGGAGAATGTACTATCAGTTGCTAGAATATTCCCATGTGAATATCTCTTGAATGCAGAAGGAATTCATTCCTTGAGGATTGCGCAGTTTCTACAAAGGTCAGAGTAGTGTGTGAGGTGAGAATCACACAGAGTACAACTAGATCACCCAAGAGAAACAGCGCAAGGAAATAGGAGGCTTGGAGGAATGAAGGAAGGCATATGTGTTGTCTATTTTGTCTATGAGCAGTAGTGAGGGATTGTAATGAGAGCTGGATAGCTTGTGAGTTAAAGCTTTGTGTAATCCTGAGATATTTCCACTTGTATGATAATACAGATAGCGGGGTTTTTAGCGGAGGCTTTCCCCGGAGTATTCTTCTGTGTTTCATGTGTGATTGATTCTTCTTCTCTGTTATATGTGTTATGTTTGATCTTGCTCAAAATCGATTAATCTTCCGCAAGTTTGATAGTAAAAGCAGATCAAGTATTTTGCTTTACATTGCATTATCAGGTGATCTACAGTGAGAATTTCTACATGGGAGAGAGGTGGGGGGAGGCACATTTATTTCAATGTATATGTTGATTCCCAATCCTATGCGATTTATTGCATTGGATGCATTGATTTAAATATAGATATTAATTCCTAATCCTACATGATTGATTGCATTGGATTCATTGATTTTAGTGTAGTTATTGATTTCTAATCCTATTTGATTTTTTGCACTCGATGCATCGATTTCAATGTAGATGTTGATTTTTAATCTTATTTGATTTCTTGCACTAGAAGCATTAATTTCAATGTAGATGTCTATTTCTAATTCTATTTGAATGATTGTACTAGATGCATTGATTTCAATGTATATTTCTAATTCTATTTGAATGATTGCACTAGATTCATAGATTTTAGTGTAGTTGTTGATTTCTAATCCCATTTGATTTTATGCATTCGATGCATTAATTTTTAATGTAGATGTTGATTTCTAATCATATTTGATTACTTGCACTAGATGCATTGATTTCATTGTAGATGTTGATTTCTAATTTTATTTGAATGCTTGCACTAGGTGCATTGGTTTTAGTGTAGATGTTGATTCCTGGTTTGATATAACTAGATGTATGATGTACATTAATTTCAAAATAATTAGATTAATAGTGTGCAATGTTTTCAATGTAAGCATAATTTTTTTAATGACGATGTGCATTGATTTTTGTGTTATAGTAATTCAACCATAAATAAAATACTTGAATTTTCATCTTAATTAGAATGTTCACTTACCTAGAATGTTTGTTTCCTGAAACTGTAAACTATAATTGGCTACATTATTATTATTCTCATTTTTCACCATTCAACATTGTTAATCACTTTTCATTTAAATGCGGTAGTAAGAAACAAACTTACTTGGGGTTTAACACTCCATAAGTCACAATAATTTAATTTGGAGAAAGCTACTAATAGTAATGGAGAGAAAGAGAGACAAGGTATGACATTTACTACAATATATCTAGTTAACTATTTGAATGGTCTACGATTTAAACCACCCTTTTTATATGATCCACATGAAAAGACGAAAAAAATAATAGGTGTAACAATAAAAACAATAGAACGAAACAATTTAAGATTGATCACAATGAAGATTATTTGTAATTGAGTACATTCTTATTATTCATATTTTCTATCATTTAACACTATTATATTTCACTTTGCATTCAAAATTTCATTTCATCATTTTCCATTATTCAAGTTATCAATAGTCTTTATCATCTTAAGAAACTATGGTAATTAAGCAAAATTAAAATTAAAATGACTAGATTAATGTTAGACATATTTTGAAAAATTCAAATGTTAAGAGTAATTAAATGTCCAACCAATTCTCTATGGTCTTAAATGACTAAAACCAACTTAGATCCATCTTCACCATCGATCTATCAAGCGCTGAAAGGGATCAAATATCTAGAGGTGCAATCCTTTCTTCAAGTTTTGCACTCAAAGAGATTTGATTCCTCTGACACTTGATAGGTCTAAGTTTAAGATAGATCTAAGCCGATTATAACATATATATTGTAATTTTCACTTCCTTTTGTCTTTCCATAATAATTTTTAGTGAAATAGATTATTATTACTATAATTTGTAATGAGTTAGATTGTTATAATATCTATATTTTCAGAGGTTGGATTATTATAGCAATTTGGCATATTATTTATATTTATTTATTAATAAAAAATTATATTATATTTTTCAATTTTTTAATTTTAAAATTATTTTAAAATATATATATATATATATATATATATATATATATATATATATATATAATTTTTATTAATAAATGAAAGTTTATATTGAAGTCACATGTTTAGATTTTACAAAAAAATACTAGCTTAAGGGTGGCGATTTCTTTAGGACAAAAATAGACATAAGCATAATAGTCATCAAAAGAAAAATCTGGGCTCAAAAATTAATAGAGAAAACTTATGCCAAGAAGATAAATCTGAGCTATACCTTCTTTAACCATAAGGGAGAATGACATGTCATAGATTTAAAAAAATTTCAACCATTACAAATAAACATGAGATGACAATAACCACAATGCACCATCATTCTACTAACCCAACAATTAATCATTTTGTCGAGCCAAAAGATTTTATTTTTAATTATATAGTCATATATTCCACTTAATTAAATATTTTTGCTAATTATTTTGATGCAAATTGAAAAATATTAATATAATTTTTAAATATAAAAAATCTTTTTATAATATTGAAAGAAATAGATACCATCTTTAAATATAAAAAAAACATTTACAATATTGAAACGAATTTTTCCTAGCATAATATTTTTAGCTTTTTAGGAGGGGTTGTTACGGAATGGGCAAAACTATTTTAAGAATCCTTTGATTAAGAGAAATAAGGGTATTTGGCATATTTTTTAAATATAAAATAAATTATTTAATTAATTAATTAAATCTAATAAAGAAAACTGCGAAATTTAAATTTTGCAGAATTGAGTGACATCATGAATTACAAGTGGAAGATGGGTTTATTTCTAAAATTATGATAACAAAATCATAACAAAATCCATTTCCAAAACACTGAGAGGCTAGCCTGTGTAAAAACCAAACAAAATAATAATAAACGCATTCATGAAATGAAAATCAGAAAACAATATGTATTATTTTGAAGAAAAACATTACACTGATAAGAAAAGAAGAGATATATATAACTTTGATCATCAGTACTAAAAAAACTAACAACAATATTCTACATGATATCAAATGGCCTTGTTTGAAAGTTTACAGAGTGGATTAGTAGTTAACTGTAATAAGTGTTATATTTAAAAAGAAGAGTGTTTGAAAATCAAGATGCCTTGGTGTAAGTGTAAAGTTATAATGGTGTCTTAGGTATAACGGGAAGCAACTTTAAAAGGATGCAGAGTTTAAAAATATTTATATTGCACTATAAATTTTTACACAAAGCAACATTCCATACAACAAATCAATGTTTGAGTACTAAAAGGAATAATGTGATTTCACTTTATTTTCATGGATTGTTAAATGTCCAAGAGCTTCATGACACACAAGAAAATATCACCTCCAATGGTACCAGTTTGAAGAAAATATAATCAAATAAAAAATACCTATATAACACAATATTATCCATTAATATTTGTGAAGTAATAGGATTTTCAAAAAAATAAAATAAAATAAATGTTTGTGAAGTAACAGGAATTTCCAAAAAATAAAATAAAATTGGAAGTAAAGATTTTCTACCGGGCTGTGTGAGTAATAAATGCCTTCAAGTAAGACAAATATCAAGCCTCATGTAATATTTCAATAATTAGTTTACTTTTTTTCATTTAATTTATTGAATAAAATTAATATAATATTCTACAAATAAGATGAAAGATAATGATTGATTTACTACCTTGTCTTTGATATTTATAAAAAATTATCCACCATAAATGACTCCCTTTTGATTAACCTTGCCTTAGTAGATGGGTTGCACCTTTCTAACATATATTTAGAAGCCTACCTATTGGTTCCCACTACTAAATCTTAATAATATGTTAGCAACGTCATTATGAAGTACAGGGAGTGCTTAGAATTATAAGTATCAAATATTGTTCTGAATTATCACAATAACTATACATTTCCCTGTAATTTTTTTGCCTTCAATTTTTGTCCCTGCATCATAATTACTTTAAAATGTGCATACAATTTTCAGAGAGCAAAGCTTCTATATTGGTAATATATCAATGCCAAAATCAACAAAGATACAAAACCAATGATGGTAAGGTTTCATCCAAAATTTTAAATATTGTCTATTAAAAGCTTTAATGTAATAAGAGCATATTACAACTAAAATAATTCAAGGTACAGGTGAGTTTGAAATTAAAGGTATGAGAAAGAGGGATTGATCTTGTTTCATGACTTCATTTTTATTTTTCATATCTTTCGACCACTTCAAGCAAATTAAAAATGATGCTTATATTTGATCAATTTATAAAATGTATATTCATATTGACATTTATATTTGGTACTCAATGTTGTTCAAATGACTGTATTTATAATTTTATACTCAATAATAAACATGACTATTCAAAAATTTCAAAGAAGTCTTAGTTGCATCAGGATTCAAATAAAGAAAATGTAGAGACACTCTTTGACCAGAAAGTTGAGAAAGAAAGGAGTCTCATATGTCACAATGATATGAACTTGGAAGTTGAATAGAATGAGGAAAACAAAAAAAAAATGGACAAAAGATCTTTGAGAAATTCAAATAAATGGTCCTAGAAAGAAAACATTGTAGGAAAAGAATGAAAGATGTAATCCAATGCAGTATATTTTAGTTATTAATTCATTACAAAGTTCTATTAATGTTAGGTTGGCTTCTATAAGATCTACACTAGTTCTAAATGTTGAATATTGAGAAACTTCATTAATATTCTTTTGTAATCTGAAAATTATGGAAAATGAACTTGCATGTTACTCAACTCAGGTACAACATTTTGATTACAAATACAAAAGTTCACTAGATTCTATAAAAAAACTAGTTAGAAATAATATGCACTTTCCATTTACGAAAGTAGACCAAAAAATTAAAACAAATAGAGGACTATGGAACCCATAAACAAACTACCTATGGCCTACACAAAGGGAAGATGACACAAGAAGAAAGATAAATCTTATTTACAACTCAAAATAAGGAAAACAAAGAATCTTAGTAACATTAGCATCGTGTGCCACAAATTCTATCAGATAGGGAAGTAACGTGAATATGGTTGTACAAAAGATGAAGGGGCTTTTTCCCTTAAGCAACTTTTCCATAAGGTCGGAGATACTTAGCTCAAGTTTTAGATTTTAGGTCCAAACTTCTAGGTTTCTATTCACAAGTTCTATCTAAGCTTACCACATGTTAGAAATTCAAATTTTGTATGTGTGAGGTCAACATCAAATGCTACATGTACTAAATGGTTCTTAGGTTACATGTCACATTTCCACAGGTTCGACCATCAAAGGCCTCTAACAATCTCAAGTGTGAATTGGATCACAGGTTTGAATTACACTGAGACTTACTTTAGGATCTGAGCAACAAATATATGAGACTAGGTCCAGATCTAATCTATATGCAATGAGATGCTACAAGTGGTCTGTGATTCAAATCTAGGTTGAAAAGAGGTCACAAAATTAATATTATATCTCTGTCCGAATATATTTATAGAAGAAGAAATTCACTTCTAATGAGTACTCCTTTCTCAAAATATATGTACACCCAAACATCGAATCACAAAAAAAAATCAATCCAAGATTTTCCAAATAAAAGCTATACTGGATTTCATTCTTCTTAGATTTCTTCTTTTTATCTTCACCTCAGATCCAAATCGTATCTTCTGTGCTTGACCGAAAATTCTGAGCTGAAATAGACAAGTTCATATTATTTTTATAGTTGTTGGATTCTATTAAGAGACGTGATTGTTGGTTTAATGAGCCGACATGAGAGTCGACCTTTGCATTGAATACTGGATCCGACCCATGGCACTGTACATTTAAATTGATTAAAAAATTACAGAAACAAACACTTTTATCTTCTTTGTCCCTTCACTCATGTCAATAACATTTGTGGCATAACGATTGCTTTTAGTTTGTGTGTACTTTTCGACAAATGGCCTGCCAATTAAAGCATTGAGTAATGTTGACTTCAACATTGAAAATATATTCAAGGTGACTTAATTAACTTCTTAAGATTTATGAGTATATTTTCATGGTTTATCCTTAATGCAGTGTTTTTATTTGTGATGGGTTTTGGAGTCCAGTGAAGAAGCTTGCTTATAGCCTTTTGGAATTGTTGTTGATTGGTACCTTGTAGAAAGTTGTCCTTGATATACATCATAACACACATGGCTAAACTATAGTGACATATGACATCCAATTAACTAACTTTTTTTCTTTGTAAAACTCATTCTTTGGTTATGGAAAAACTTAGGTGTGAACAATATAGGATGCCATGTGTTAGCACCTAAATCTGCCTTAGGCTGAGGAAGGCAAAATCCAGGGTAACCACAAACCACGCTCAGCCTCGTAGCTAGCCCTACGAGGACAGGAGAGGGCTCTCTCCGGGTCAGTCTCAGCGAAAGGTATTTCAATGAGGCTTGAGATGACTTGAAATGGGAAACTGATTTTAGGCTAGTAAATAGATATGAGAGAGATAATTGATTGAATGACTGAATTTTTTGGGGTGTATGGGACAAATGACTGCCTGAGCTGAGAAATTAAAACAAAGACACAGAGTGTTTCATGAGGCAAGATAGGCAGGAAATTTAGCAATCAAATTTGAAATATTATGGACTGGAAAGACTGTTGAGAGGCTGAAAAGGGCATATGTAATGAATCCTTTTCAGACAGAAGAAAACACACAGAACATGAACGCTTTCACAAGGCAGAGCTAATAACTTGATTCTACCTCTCATACTTAAAAGCATTCAATCAGAAGTGATTATGAAGGAACGGTAAACATAACAAGGTACATATGAAACAGAGAAGAAACACATTGCTAAACCCATACCACAGGGATCTCCTAAATCAGAGCTGCATCATTTTATTAATTTTCTGGCCAAAGCTGTATAATGAAAGTGCTGGGTTTTTCCTCCATACTATTCCCAGAAATTCCAACCCTTACAAATGACTTTCAATACAATAAATAAACTCCACTATGAGAAATTCGATCGACCCAAAGTTGGGGGATTGTTTAATCATTACAAACCGGAGATGAAAAGCCAACCATCAGTAACAGGAGCAGCGTTACACTTTAATTTCTCTGATGACCAATTAAAAATGTAGCGTAGATCTTCTGAGTCATAACTGAAGGCAGTGACTGTTCGCCTTCCTTTTTTCCGTTTTGGATAGCAACTGTCTTTTAATAAAATGGCTTTTAAACTAAAATTCTGCCTTTCATAAAGGGAAGGCTGTATGGTTAATGAATGATCCCAGTGGTAATTTTTCTAAACTCAATAATATCTACTTCAATGCCAGCGAACACATATCTATTTTCCGAATATACCTGTCTTTTTGTAATAATGACAAGCTCCACGTGCTTTCAATTGAAGAAACGGTTTTGCCTTTATAATTAAAGCACTATTTCCCACACCATGTTTTCGCATCCTGGCAAACTCCTTTCTTGTTTAATGATTTATAAATTTCACTGACTGTATCAACTATCTTTACTAGTGCATTTATCATTTAAAGTAATTGGTCACTGATACGAGAAATTCAATGCCTCATCTTCAAAAATAGAACACGAGCTAACATCATTGGCAAGGACGCATAAACTTTTACTCGGAGCAAAAGAGTGAATCGACTTAGAAATTCGATGAAAAATTGATGAAATTTGGTCTTTTGGTTCTCTGCACCGCGCTCCAACCCAACGCGCTGTGCCTCCTGAATGCGCCTCGCCAAAGAAAAATTGCACAGTGGCAGGAGGCCCTATGCGCCGCGACCTCCCAATGCGTCGCGCCTTCTCCCAATGCGCCGCGCGCTCTGTTTCAACACAATTTCAGTTCTCCAAACTCTGTTTCACTTTCCCACAATCTCCTTCGCGGTTTCTTTGGCTTCTTGCAGTCTTTTGATGTGCAAATGAATCATAAAAATGTCTTTCATGCCATAGACTTTGATTTTGATTTGGCAAACCCATTTTTATGATGTGGTAGGTTTGCATTCCCATTGTATTGATATTAAAAGGGATGTAAGGTACCATGGATCGTTGTTCAGGAGTCAACTATGTCTCCTGAAGAAACGATGACAAAAGCAATAATTGCATGCATCGGAGTACGCATCTCATGGTTCATAACTGCTAGGAAATCATTGTGAGCGCGGATAGCTGTTTCTGCCTCCTGTCGAGCTATCTCAAGTGCAACATTCTGCTCCATGAGCAGGTCTCGTGTTCTCATTGATTCTTCCAAAATTGCCGCATGTGAGAGAGCCACCGCTACCTGATCATCTCTTTGAGGGTTCCAGCCAATCATTAATATGGAGTTTGAGAGATGCAGAAGGGGCACACGAACTGCAACCACATCTCCAGAATGACCAATCAATATTCCAGCACAAAAATGGATGAAACATCAAGATGTCGACCCTACCTGGCAAATCCACGCAAATAAATGGCAATTTGGAGAAATTGCGAATGTTTTCGGGTTTTGGACTGTATGAGCCACGCCACATACCCAACGCGCCGCGCTGTCCCAGTGCGCCGCGCCAGTGTTGTTTTACACTGCGAAATGCGACCCGATGCGCCGTGCCTGGTGGGTGTGCCGTGCCACCTGTCCAGTGCACTGCGCCGGCTAGGCTTCTTCTAAATTCACCTAAATTGCGCACTAACTCACCAAAATCGTTTTTTCTTGCTTCTCTTTGCTCTTGGAATATGAATGAACCTCAAACACTTGGATAGATGTTTTATACATGAAGCCTTTAAATTCATTTTGCCTAAACACACTTTGATAATGTTGTAGACTTTGGCACTTTCACATCACTCTGTTTGTTACTTCCACTTTGATTTCTAGTTGAATGATGAACCTTTTTCTATTTTTGCAGAGATAGCTAGCATTGGACTTGGCAAAGGCAACCATGGTTGTGCTTGAAGGACTTTACAACTGAAAAGACTTTTAAAAATTTACAAAACGAAATGTCGACTTTTCTTCAAAACAGAGTTTTGAAGAAGAGTCATAACCCATCCATATGATGATGAACATGTTTGCATGACAACTTTTTAAGAACCTCCCTCTAGCCTGCTGGCATTAAACCCTAGATCTAATAACTCTTTGCTGACCAAGAGATTAGAACAGAACTGTAAATGACCTTTAAAATGATTTGACAAACAGACCTAGACCAGCAAGATAAGGCATGAGGGGAAATGACTTACAAGACCCTTCTGTCATATTATGGCATGCCACTAGAGGAATGCAGCTGAGTGAATGGAGCGTGACTCCTAAAAATGAAATGCAGAAAGAGTTTTGATCTCTGACGGAGGACTGACAAGACCGACTCTAACATTGGCTCCAATAGGGATGGTAGCTCCAGCTCCTTGGAGGTGCCAAGAACTGTAGATCTTAGGGAGAGCAGACAGTGCCTTCGTCCATTGGGCTATGGAGTCAAAACTTGGAAACTGACATTATGCAGACAGACTCTGACTGAAGATTCAAATTGAAAACCATAATAAAACCAGACATGACTAAATCCTAACTAACAAACTGGAAAGATGCTCATATTTGAGCTTATTCATCAAACCTACCCTAATTACTCTTTCCACCACCCGATGAAGTGAAATGGAACAGCCAATGCAACCAGGTAAGAATCATGGCTGATATTTGATTTCTTCCCAAATGCTTTCTGATGCGTAGTAAAAGGGAAGAATCGAAAGGCAACTCCCATGGAAACTTGGAATCAGGTTCAATGCTGACAAACTAGAAAAGCATGAATTGGCTGGATGACTTCAAGAATACTGCAAAAGGATCTTCATAAGCATCGCCATTGATTTCCATTAACACATTACTGCTCTAGTCCAAGTAATCTTCATAGCTAGATATTAAAATTTTCCTCACATTTGTGCTATCTTTCTTTGGTGATAGTAGTATGCTGTCAAAAGGGAATTTCGTGAAGAACCAAACTCTGTTGCTGATTCCAAACAGAACCAAAGCCTCATTTATCAATCTCCTCATATGACCGCAAACTTTGGTATGGGCTATGAAATGAACAATCTGTTAAACAAGACAATGAAGGTGACCTTTGAAACATATGATTATCAACATTCTCTTTTGTCACATGGTTAGCTGATGAAGAAGAATTTTTACAGCAAACAGAATCTAACACATGAGCAAAAGGATCATCAAAAACTTGAGGAGACTGGTGCGATGTATCTATTGAAACTATATGACATCCTATTGGCTATTCATCTTTTTATTTAGAGATATTACGAAGATTCTGCCTTATAAACTGAAATTCATCGAAACAAAAGGGTACAAAATCCTCTTGCATCATTAAATCATGTATTTCGGTTGCCCCACCTTCATTTGTAATCTGACCTTGAATTGTGTTTGGTGGCTGCAAATCTGGTTCTGTATCCAAAATGATTTCATCAATCATTTCAGGGGAAGATTTCTTATTAACGACCTGCTCAAGAATTTCGCCATCTGTCTCATCCTCAATATTAAAACTGAGAGATTGTTGATTTCCTACAAGCTATTCATTTGAAGATTTACTATGCAATTTATCCCTCAAAAACTGAAATGATTCAAAACAGAAAGGTAAGGAATCTTCTTGTATCATTTGATCACATGTGCCAGCTTCCATGTCTTCATCTACAACTTGACAATTAATGGAATTTGGGGGCTGGAACTCTGAATATAAGAAGATTGGAACAAAGTTTTCATCGCCCTCAAGAGGATCCAAATCAAGACTTGTCGACAGCTGATGTCTGAGTGCATGGAAATTGTCTCTGATGAACTGACATGAATCAAAGCAAAAAGGTAAAGATCCTTCACTTACTTCAAAATCTACTGCACTTTCCTCATCATTTCCATAGCTGATATGCATCGGTTGATCACTATACTCGAGCTACTGTAAGTGAACTTCCTCCTCCCACAAACTAGCTGCTGACCTGTCTGCAAGATTAGCTTCTGTTTGGAGAACATAATCATCATCATCATACTAATCAAACTGAGGCAAATCGTCAATATAAAACACATCATCAAGCATACATGTCATATCAACAGGTCTTTCTTCCTCAAGATGATCTACAAAACAATTATAATGGCAACTGGGATAAGAAACAAAATTTTTTGGATCACCCACTTGTTCATGAACGTCATTTTCATTTTTTGCAGTCATTTCTTCTACTGCACTTACCAAAATGTCAAGATTTTCCTCTAAAGATGTCGATTCCTCCAAATCTATGTTTTTCATCTCTTCTTCCTTCAACCTTGCCTTTCTGATCAGCAAGTGAGCCTCTACATTTACTGCATTGTTCTGCATCTCCTCAAGTGTTGCGACATTCCTTTCTCTCAGCTGAAACTCCATTTCCAGATCAAAGGCGCCCGGGTAGTGCAAGAGAGCAGATCTAGGAGGAGGTCTTATATCAACCGGCATTGAATAATAAACTTGATTAAATCTGGCTGAAAACTATTGTACTGTCTCCCCTGGCAGTCTTTTCAGCTGGTTATACTCTTCTACAATAAGGAAAAGGTTTTGTCCGATCATCCACCTGTCGAGAAAAATTTTGACGAACTGCTGGAAATCTGAGATGGTTGCATCAGGCAGGGCTTTGAACCAATTCTTGACTTTTCCTTGCAAAGAAAGAGAAAAAAGCCTAATATTAACATCTTCATTATCAACTTCAAAAAGGTCTAGAAAAGTCTCAACATTCAGCACATGCTGCTCAGCATTGACATTATTACATTCACCGTAAAATCTTGGCAAGTATGGATCATAGTTTTTGGGGAAAGCATGAAGAACAAAAGGTAAAACAAGAGGTTTATACCTATCTGGGGTTATAACAACTGTAGGAATATATACAAGAGCGACGGGATTAGGTTTGTGTTCTTTAGGCTCCTCACTCTGAAGAGAGTCATCATAAGATGTGGGAAAAGAAAGGAGGCCAGGATCAAAGGGAAACTTTGTATTTACGCTTTTTGAATGGGTCAATTGAATATTTTGATCACCTTTATCACCAACAAGTTCTGAAAAAATTTCAGGACAGCTTCAAGAACAATAAAGAAGTAATTCACAAGAAAGCAGAGTAGGTCCTGAATACCATTCCACTTTTGATACCCGAACGTTGTGTAAGATCCTTCCATTTTCGCAAAGAAAGAGTTAGTCCTCCAGTGAAGTCACCATGAAGCACCGATTACTGGATACTTCAGTGAATGGAGTCGCTAGGTGAATGATTTAAGCCTTCTTATGTCTGATCATTGTTCACCATCAACAATTAGCTCTGAACTTGAGTTATGTATTGGGGCAAGACAATCTACAGGCAAACCATTTTCGCTTCCCTAGTGGAGTCGCCACTATGTTAGCGCCTAAATCTGCCGTAGGTGTGGAGCACCTGGAAGGTATGCTTTTTGATAAGTAATCTAGTGGTTTTTCAATACTATTTCTAATCTTTTCTGCATATTGAGCCTAAAAACATAAGGGTTTTGGTAAAATGTGTGAAAATGGGCAAACGAAGCTTAATTACTAATAATCGATGTTTTCTATGCAGAAGGATGCGGAAATAGGGGATTATCGAGCAAAAACGAGAAGCGCAAGGAAAGTAACTGCTGCCCCGTCGACAGGGAACCGGATGCGGACAAGATCAAGCAAAATTGGAGCCGAATAACCCAGGAAAAGGACGTAGGATATCGTGACGGAGAACGCAAGAGGGAAAGAGGAGACCCGAACGAATAGCGAAGCCCTCAGGATCTTCGATCCTGAGGGATCGCTGCTTTAAGTTTATCTTTTGTATCTAGACATCTCCGTCATTTCTGTTATATAAAGGTACCACGCCACCGAGCGTGGGGGACGACTGTTAATTAATTAAAAACTCAGAACGATTTTGATCACTGAGCTTTTGTAAGATCTGATTTTGTACACTTTTGTTAATGCAAGCAATATAAAGGATTTGGTGTTCACTTTGTTTCTACATCTGAAGTAACTCTAAGCAGTGTACCATCATAGCCAAGGGCCCAGCTCCGACGGTCACTCGCTGTTGTATCATACGGTGATTTGTGTGGTTTGCATATTTCTTTCATTACAGTAATTCGATATCTCTTTGTTCTGATAGACTATGTTTCTTAATTAATATTCGAAATCTGAATAAGTTCTTTAATTCGTGTCTCTATATTACACAAACTGAATCTATTCGAATTGCATTTCTACAGCAAGATATTGGGATGAATGTTATCATTGGATTCATATGAAATAAGTATTTGTGAGGCTCGAAGATAATATTATCTTGTTCAGAAACACAGTCACATCACACATTACTCTCGGATTGCTGCAGTAGTATAGACCGTGTACATACTTTTAGATCTGTTGTTCCTTTTAGGTTTGCTGTTCCATTTGGATTTGCTGTTCCATTTGGGTTGCTGTTCCAATTGGGTTTGCTGTTCCATTTTATATGATTGACGTTTCCGGTTTATGATAGTTTGTTGTTCCATTTCATTACTGTTGTTCCATTCTAAGAATTGTTGTTCCAGTTTACTTTCGCCAATTTGCCTTTATTGCTTTTGCGTGATAGCAGGCCTAAGGCTGTCGTGAGCCCAGCAAGACGCTGCCTGGCTCCCTGACCTATAAGCCCATGCTTTGGTTTTCTTTCTTTATCAGTTTCTAAAGGGAAGGGTTATTGGTTCCGTACCCTTGACTGATCATCTGCCTTGTGTGATTTCATTTCCTGAATTGGTTTAGTTACAGCTTAGTGTTTGTTTCCTTTCAAGTTATTAGAACGCTATACTGCCAAGCACTACTTGGACAGAACAGCCTCAGATTGAGTTACTCCTTGCAAGAAAAAAACGATCCCGGATTGACTTAATAATGTGGGATAATTGGTGGTGTGAGAGACCCTAGTTATAGCTCTACATTTTGGCGCCGTTGCCGGGGAAGGAGTAATAGCCATTTGTCCTTTGTAGAGTAGTGCGCAAATCTGCTAGGAGGGAGTTGGATTTTAAAAACGGAAGGTAAGAACCTGCGTACGGAGCATGTAAAAGCCCTGCTCCACCGTCCGCTCTCTTAGTAGAATTGCCAGTTAAATAGGATTTAGCAGTTTAATTGGAGTGCATGACTAAGCAGAAAAAGTTAGAAAAAGATCAAAAGCCTCCATCCAAAGCCAAGGGGTCAGTGACCCTTGGACGAACGACCTTTATAGACGAAATCTACAAGAAAGCCGACTCTCAGCCATCAGTAGGATATAAGAAAGCTAATTCTAGACAGCCTACTAGTTCCCTTCAGGCCTCGGGATCACCATCCGAAGCTTTTGCTGAGGTGCACAGTCGAACAGAGGAGCAGGATTTTCAAGATATTGAAAATTTGACTCCTGGACCATTGCACGAAGGGACCCAAAGTAACCTTTGTGAAGGAGAAGGAGAAACAGGGGAAATTGAGGAACCTAGATCTCCTATTGAATTAAACTAGCCTTTGAATAGCCCGGACAAGGGAAGCGCTGCGAAAACCTTGTTGAAGGAATTCATTCACCGCAGACAGTTGGGGCCATTATCATCCTTGATCAAGGGAGTGGTGTCAAGACAATCCCTGTTAAGACTACCCCTCCTCAACCAAGGAACACTCTCTTGGAAATTCCTGAAGATTACTGGCATATATTTGATCCCATGGCGCAGAATCAGCCAAACACCCAGACCTCCACATTGCAATATCCGATAGTAGATTCTGCAGCAAACGCACCCATGAAAGCCATCCCTCTCCAGCATATTCCCACATTTCATGGCCTCACATCAGAAGATCCGGACGCATTCTTGTTCGAATTTGATGTATTATGTAGAGGATACGACTACACCACCGATCCCCAGAAACTGAAACTGTTCCCCTCTACATTAAAAGGGGTTGCGTTGAGATGGTTTATGGGCTTAGGTGGTGGGGTTATTAACAATTGGGACCAAATGAAAGAAGCCTTTTTAAAGAAATACCAAGATTACTGTAGGTCAAGGGAACTAAAAGATGAAATCTTTCAAATGTCAGCCAGACCAAACGAAACCTTAGAAGAATATGTGGAACGTTTCCAATATAACTTGCAAAGATCCCCTTATGCATCACTACCTCTGCCTGACAACGTGTTGAAAACTGCATTAATTAGAGGTATGAGAGAGCAATGGATCGAAACGTTAAACATCATGGGGAAAGGAGACATTTATCAGGAAAATTTTGCTGATATCATTGATCTGTGTATCAGGAGCTCAAGAGGCAGCACGAGGATAAAACCAGCGGAATATGATCGCTTCCCCAGAGATAACAAAACATTAACAGAGGGAGTAACACGGCTGGAACTTGGAAATTTGCTAGAAAATTTTAAAACTGATATCCTGGGAACACTAACTACACAACTTGACATTGTGCAGGCCAAATAGAAGCAAGCCGAGGCAGAGCAGAATCTAGCCATCTTTTGCCCACGATGCAGGAAAAAGCACAGCCACAAAGAATGCCCGCTGGATACAGTCCAAATATGTGCTATCTGCACCAAGGACCACTTGACCGAAAGCTGCCCTTCACTTCCTGGTCTGAAGGCAGTATAGAAAGAAGCAGAAGAGGAGTCAGAACCAGCATATTTTGTTAACCAGCGACATCAATGGCAGCCTAGGCAACCAGGTATGTTTTCAGAACCCTCCTCTTCTTTTCAACCCCCGCAGTTCAACACTCAGCAACAGAACATGTGGCAAAATCAGTCCCAACCCCCGTTTTCAAATTGGTCACCTCAAACGTTTCCTACTCCGAATCCTTGGATGTCCCAATTTGGTTGGCCAAACTGCCCTTATCCTCCACCATATTGGCAGAATAGTTCCTATCCTCCACAGTGGACCCCTTCCACTTCGCAAGGCTCATCCTGGCAGACAAGCTGGCCAAGACCGACATATCAGCCAGCAGGATCAATCCCACTCCCTCAACCAACTCTGCCAGCCTTACCACAAAATTCCCAGTCTAATCTGAGACCGCAACTCCCAGCCCAACCCAACCCCAATCCTAATAATAGGCAAGTCCAATCCATTCAAATCATAGACACATCAGAGATTGAGTCTGACCTAAGGGAGTGCAACGATCTTGAGTTAAGATCGGGACGAATAGTAGAAACAGAGGGAGACAAAATGGTTCATATTGAAAATCAGTTACCTGTAGAACAACCCCCACAACGGAAGGATGAAAACAAAGAGCAAAACAATAAACAAGCAACCACATCCTCTCCTCCTTTCCGAGAACGATTAGTCATATCTCGACCTATACAACCTCCAGACTTTGACATTCTGGGAGAATTACAAAATTTGTATATAAAGATTCCATTCCTCCAAGCTATACAAGATATTCCTATATATGCGAAAACCATAAAGGAATTATGCATCAAAAAATCAAGGAGGAATACAAATACTAACCCTAGAGTCCAAGTAGTTGGTACTTTATCCGACCTATTATCAGGAAAGGAAACACCTATCAAATATGAAGATCCCGGGAACCCAATTGTAACCGTTCAAATCTATGGCCAAACCCTGACTAACGCTCTAGTCGACCTAGGAGCCGCAATCAACATTTTGACAACCTCCACCTGCCAAAAGCTTGGCATTACGTCAGTAGAACCTACCTCTACTCTGTTAGAATTGGCAGATCGATCTGTGGTTCGACCAGAAGGTACTCTGAATGATGTCATGGTTTCCGTAGATTCATGGGAGTATCCCACAAATTTCCTGGTAATTAATCCTAAAACCCGACTAGATGGACATCCGTTAATCTTAGGCAGACCCTGGCTTGCTACTGCCGATGCCTACATTGGCTGCCGGCAGGGAAACATGACTATAGCTAAAGGACCCGATGTCAAAAATTTAATTCTGTACCCTCCAGCTCAGCCAAGCCTGCCAATGATCAAAACTAACCCTTATCCTGTATCATATCTCGCTAACAACATCAGATCTCCATTAACCATACAGAAGGCGTTAGACTTCAAGGATCAAACAGAAGACGACGCCATTAACAATTTTATTAGTCAAACTGAAGCTAGAAAACATATGCAGTGTCTTATGATAGAGGCAGCATTTGACAACGAGCTAGAAGAAGATCCCTTAAAAGATCCGCATGATCAGACAATACCAGTAACTGCTGTTGCTAATACTAAAGTAGTGGAAATTGAACCTGGTAAAACTCTGAATATTAACGCCAATCTTACACCAGATCAAGAGATAAAACTTGTTAATCTGTTACAAAAATACAAAGATGCATTTGCATGGGATTACCCCGACATGAAGGGGATTGATCCTCAATTATGCACCCATCACATTTATATAGAGAAAGACGCAAGACCTGTCCGTCAGCCACAAAGGAGACTCAACCCGCACCTAAAAGAGATAGTGAAAGATGAACTTCAGAAGTTCTTAGATGTTAACTTTATTTACCCTATCTCTGATAGTAAATGGGTCTCTCCCCTCGTGGTGGTACCAAAGAAAAACGGAAAATGGAGAATCTGCGTCGATTACAGGGAGTTAAACAAGGCTACACAAAAGGATCACTTTCCCCTCCCATTTATAGATCAAGTATTGGACACGTTAGCAGGGAAGAAATTTTTCTCCTTTTTAGATGGCTTCAGTGGATATAACCAAATCCAAATTGCCCCTGAAGACCAGGATAAAACTACCTTTACGTGCCCTTGGGGAACGTTTGCCTATCGTGTATTACCCTTCGGCCTATGTAACGCCCCTGCTACATTTCAAAGGGCTATTCTCAGTATTTTTGCAGATCTAATAAACGATGGACTTGAGGTGTATATGGACGACTTCACACTGTATGGGGATGAATTTGATCCAGCTCTGGATACCCTGGAAAAAGTTTTACAACGCTGCATTGCTACCAGACTCTGCCTCAGCCACGAGAAGTGCTACATGATGATGATGGAAGGAATCATCCTAGGGCACTACATTTCAGCAGCTGGTATCCAGGTAGACCCTGCTAAAATTCAGATTCTTTTGCTCATCCCTACCCCCACTACTCAAACAGAGGTACGTAGTTTTCTTGGATTTTTCGGATATTACAGACGTTTTATAGAACATTATTCACGGATTGCAGCACCTTTGTATGCTCTGACAGGTAATGTCGATTTTTTGTGGACAGATAAATGCGACCAGGCTTTTAGAGAATTGAAAAAGTTGCTGTCAATTGCTCCAGTCCTTCGAGGACCAAACTGGAATCTGCCATTCCAGATCTCATCAGACGCCTCGGATACAGCAATCGGTGCAGTCTTAGGACAAGAAGAGGATAAGAAGCCATACGCTATTTACTATATTAGCAAGAATTTATCCTCTGCCGAACTCAATTATACTGTTACTGAAAAGGAATTTTTGGCCGTAATCCATGCTGTTAATAAATTTAGGCATTATATTACAGGTTACCCTGTTGTGTTATATACAGATCACTCTGCTATTAAATATCTAGCAAACAAACCTGTCACGAATGCTAGAGTAACTCGATGCTTGATCCTGTTGCAGAAGTTTGACATCACAATTAAGGATCGACCCGGCAAGGAGAACCCTGTACCCGACTTCCTCTCAAGAATACCCAAATCAAGCGAAGCAGCAGCCGTGGAAGATCAATTCCCTGACGAACATCTGTTTGCCATTGCCGTTCGCACACCCTGGTATGCTGACGTCGCCAATTACCTTGCAGTGGGTAAGTTACCCAAACACCTAACCCCTCAGGAACGAAAACAAATTGTTCAAAAAAGCACACAATTTTCGTGGATTGGAGACCATTTATTTCATACAGGGGCAGACATGCAAATCAGAAGGTGTATTCGAGAGGATGAGATCCTAGACATCTTAAAGGCTTGTCACAGTGGACCATGCGGGGGGCACTTTGCCGACAAGAGAACAGCACATAAGATACTACAGGCAGGGTACTATTGGCCCACAATCTTTAAGGACGCGAAAAAATTTGTGCAGGCCTGTGATAGCTGCCAGCGAGCAGGAAAACCTGGTCAAGCTGATGAAATGCCTCTGAGACCACAACTGGTTATTGAGCCATTTGAACGATGGGCTCTCGATTTCGTCGGACCCATTAATCCACCCTCAAACCAAAGGACATACATCTTGGTAGCAACAGACTATGTTACTAAATGGGTTGAGGCTGAATCATTAGCTAGGGCTACAGAAGATTCGGTAATACAATTTTTGTTCCATTTGTTTGTACGTTACGGACTTCCAAGAGAAGTGATTACAGATGGTGGACCACAATTTGTTGGAAACAAACTAGCTGCAACACTTAACAATTATCATATCCAACATAAGATTACTACCCCCTACCATCCGCAGGCAAATGGACAAGTAGAAAACAGTAACAAGATAATTGAGTCAATCTTAACAAAGACCATCGCATCACACAGGCGTGATTGGGCTGCTCGGCTCCCTGAAGCTCTGTGGGCTTATAGAACCACATGGAGAAGTACGACAGGCTATTCACCTTATCAATTGGTGTTTGGGAAACAACCAATTTTTCCTATCGAATTTGAGATCCAAAAACTACGAACTGCACAAGAGGTCGGCCTAGATCTGAATGAGGCACAGGTCAATCGACTACGACAAATCAACGAATTGGATGAGGTTAGGCTCTCTGCATTACAAAACACAGCATTAATCCAACAGCAGCGAGCTAAGTGGCACGATGCACTTATAAAGAATAAAGTCTTCCATGAAGGAGACTGGGCTCTGTTATACGATTTTCGGTTCCAGGACTTCCCGAGGAAACTCCAGACTCGCTGGCTAGGAACATATGAGATCCAGATGGTGCATGACAATGGGACCCTCACTCTGACCACGATTGACGGTTCTGGACATACGTTCAAAGTAAATGGCCACCGAGTTCGTCTCTATCGAAGACCCCTTACTCGGGAATCCTTTTGTCAACAGCTTCAACAAGATACTGATTTGGAGATCCTAGGAGAGGAAGTGAAATCTTCCTCACCCATAACTTAAGCAATTTGTTTTTCGTAATTTGTACATAACATCCTGTACATATGTTCTTTTCATCTTTTGTTTGCAGTGTTTTGGTTAAGCACTGGTTTGATTTTGTTGTTCCTTTTTTTTAAAAAAGGAACAGCACCCGTTTGATTTTGCTGTTCCTTTTTAAAAGGAACAACACTTTTGGTGTTTTGCTGTTCCTTTGTAAAAAAAGGAACAACACTTGTTGTTTTTGCTGTTCCTTTGCGAAAAGGAACAACACTTTTTGCTTTGCTGTTCCTTTGCGAAAAGGAACAACACTTTTTACTTTGCCGTTCCTTTGCGAAAAGGAACAGCACATTTGTGTTTTGGAATTTTTGCTGTTCCTTTGCAAAAAGGAACAGCGTTTTGGCATTTTGGAATTTTTGATGTTCCTTTGCGAAAAGGAACAGCACTTTTTCGTTCTGTTGTTCCTTTGCGAAAAGGAACAACACTTTTGGTTTTTGTTGTTCCTTTACGAAAAGGAACAACACTTTTTCGTTCTGCTGTTCCTTTGCGAAAAGGAACAACACTTTTGGTTTTTGATGTTCCTTTACGAAAAGGAACAGCACTTTTTGGGCTTTGTTGTTCCGTTGCAAAAGGGAACAGCCCGTGTGGATTTTTGTTGTTCCTTTGCAAAAAGGAACAGCCCGTGTGGATTTTTGCTGTTCCTTTGTGAAAAGGAACAGCCCGTGTGGATTTTTGCTATTCCTTTGCAAAAAGGAACAGCACTCTTTGTGCTTTGCTGTTCCTTTGCAAAAAGGAACAGCACTCACATATTCCTTTTTTTTTCTTTTTTTCAAAGATGCAGAGTGTCTTTAATTCCGCTATTTTTCGCAAGACGAATCATCCACATGCTCAGACACCATCTATTTGGATGTCTTGCGATTATGCTCTCCTAAATCCTTTAGATATAGCAATGACATTATGCAATGAACTTAAAAGCATGTTATACCGAAACCTGCATATCATAAATCGCTATTGTTTTAACAGTCAGCAGATATAAGAAGATAAGAGGAGCGACACTAACTTTCATCTTTACTGTCATTATCTTGTTCCTAAACCATGGTTTGGCAATTTTTATCATGTCGATTTCCCTAAAAACTTCCTTGATCATCATTGAGGAATATGAGCAAACATTTATATCTGTCTGTTGGAATTGTAAGACTTCTTCCACCATTCCCCGCTCTTAAGGAGTGCGGAGCCACCCTTATGTGTAATTGAACAAAGAAAAAGAAGTGTGCTGCAAAAGAAGAACAAAAGAAAAAATAAAAATAAAGATATGAAATCGTCAAATGCAGGATAGGGGGTCTCATTCAGAGCCAGCCTACCATGATCATAAGGATGGAAGTGAAGTGGCATTCCCATTACGGCCACCACACCAGGGATATGGTCCAAAGGAAAAATAACAAGCAAACCTTGGAACAGGAGGTCTCATCACGAGCGAGCCTGACCATGTTTCGTGCCTACCTTGTGAATGACATTATGGTTATCTGGTCACCAAGCCAACATAATGGCCTGCATTTTGACGAAGCACTCTTCAGTACATACACAAAGGATAATGGTTCCAGAGGGTGAGATAAACAACTTTGCCAAGGTTATGAACATCTGTTGGTAGCAGAGCTCTGTTAATGGCATTGGAGTCGTAATATTTACACCAACAGGTATGATATTAAGTCTGTTTGTCTTTTATTTCCTTTGCATGTATCATATGTCACACCCTGATATAATTATCGCATGAGTATTATCACCAATCATGGCAACGGAATTGATAATGACTACTGAAGACTTCGTACAGTTGACAGACATCCAACCCTCGGTTCCTCATTATATCACACTGGCTTATCTTAAAAGCGATCCATTTTTCTGCCTCGATTTCGGTACTTCACTGTCTTTTTGCAACATGGCATAATTTCCATCTGCTGTACTTTATGATTTGACTCCCGACTGGCTGCTGCTCCTCTCTTTGACGGCTGGGGGCAGCCTATCAGATCGCGGGGGGGGAGGTGACCTCATTACTCCAATGGTTACGTGGCTGCACATCATTCGGGCAAAATAACAACACGATTTAACGGTATGATGATCTCATTCTACAGACTGCCACCCACGATCTTTCTCTTTGATGCATGCTCTGCGAAAATCCTTCCTAAAATAGCATCGAGTATCCTCTCTGTTCAGTAAATACTGTGGACAGTTGCTGTTCCATTCCCAAGTTCATTTCTGAGAGTAAGCTATGGGCGGGAAAACAATCCGAAGAGAACCGCACAAGCTGATCGCGTCTGATGCTGCCCGCGAAATTCTGGAAAATGCAGGATGGTTGAATTACTTCAACCGCCTGCAAGAATCGAACGAGGCTGTAGCGTTGGAATTCCTGCAAAATCTGCAGGAAAACCACTCTATAGTCGGAGGAAAGAGGATAGAAGTCACGGAGGACATCATTGCAGAAACCTCAGGATTACCAGCTGTTGGACCCAGATGGGAGCTGAAGAAGGAAAGACTGCAGAAAGCAATGGAAATTTTCCAAAGCGAAGGCCAAAGTCTGACGGTCAAAGGGAAAGGAGTTCTGCCGACGACACTGGGGGAACCCTGGACCGAGCTGGCGAAAATAGTGCAGAGCTATATCACCTCCGAGGGGAGGAAGGATGTGGTAAGGGCTCGTCACTTAAAACTTCTAGCTGTTTTGAAGGGAAAATGCTCTGTAAATCTCCCTGCCTTCTTAAATTCATTATTACATGATGCGGCCCGAAGTTTGAAGAAAGCTCAGCACACAGAGACGGTTGTTAGCCACCACGGACTGATTCGGCTTATAATAAGCCACAGTCTTGCCCAACAACAAGACACTTTGGAGGAATTGGTTGAAATAGTCAAAATGGGACTGGCTTTACCTCGAACCTCCAGCACACTGGAACGTTCAGAAGAACACAAGGAGCCAACAGCAGAAAAGCAGGCTGTTTCAAAATGAAAGCAGTCCTCTAGCACGCCGGAACAATCAGAGAAACGTAAGAAGTCGACGGCAGAAAAACAGGCTGTGTCGAAACGGAAGCGATCCTCCGATACGCCGGAACGACCAGAGGAACCTAGAGAACCTGCTGGCACCCCCAACCTGCCTGAAAGACCCAGGAAGTCAGCTCGATTGGTTCGAATAAGGGGAAGGTTGGAAAAGATTCAGAAAACTGTGACCCAACCAATCGAAATTGAGGACAAACCTTCGGAAGAGGAAGGCGAATTACCCGAAGGAAATGCTGAGCAATTAGAGGCTGGAACTAACCAGCCAGGAGAAGGAATTGAGGAAGAAAATGCACAATCTATGGGTAGCCC
This sequence comes from Pinus tabuliformis, assembly GCA_031772625.1. NCBI lineage: Eukaryota > Viridiplantae > Streptophyta > Pinopsida > Pinales > Pinaceae > Pinus > Pinus tabuliformis. The sequence goes on along the minus strand of CM062815.1, from coordinate 223,389,966 downwards.
GTTGCAAGACCATCCAGGAGAAGAGGAATTGGCAGCAGTTCTGGCCAACATGGGAGAATACGGCCAAGCCTCCAGTCCAGGAGGCATCCCTGACGGTCCTGCAGAAGAAGAATTACCTGAAGAAGGGCATGCAGAAGAAGCAGGGGAAGGAAACCTGCCCGGTAATGAAGCAGAAGACATCAATTCGGGACAATCTGTCCCCAGGGCACCGGAAGATGTTCCGGGAGAGGAAGAAGGAGTAAAATTAAAGGCCAAACCCTCTGCCGAGGCTAGGGAAATTGAAAAATTGAAGAGGAAGCACCAGAGGATGCTGGGCACGATAGCCAGACTTCGGCAACAAATCAGAATGTTGAAAGCCAGTCTGAGAATACAAAAAACTGCAAGGCAAAAGAAAAGGACCACGGCAGCAAGAACCCCGAGGGTTAGGGTTCGTTTTGAAGGACGAAACCCCATCAGGAGACCTACTGTTGAGGAACAGTCCGCTGTTCCAAATGTTAATGAGGAACAGGGTGTTGTTCCAATAGAAACTGTTGTTCCATCTGGCCCGGAGGAACGAATGGACATTCCAATGGAACAGCAAGAGGCTCCGGTGGTAGGAAGACCACACCAACCCTTTGTTCGCATCAAAAAGGAGACGGATAGCAAAGAGGTTCAAACGGAAACACCCCCCTCGGGTGTAATTCGGGTCCTAAATTCGAAACAACGCAATAGGAAAGTCTAGGTTAAACTTCCAGCTCCTACGGCTGCCTGGAAGAAAGACCCGAAAACCAGGACCTTGCATAAAATGATGAAGGAAGCCCAGCAGGAGGCCGAGCAGTTGCGAGAACAGACGGTCCCCAAGGAAAGATATGAGGAGCTCCAACAACAACTTCGAAATATCAGTCAGTCTGAAAGCCAGGCCTTTGAAGGATGGCATAAGGAGCAGGAAAAGGTTGCTAAGGTAACTCGTCGACTAGATAGTGTTGTTAAGCAGATGGACACCTTGTGTTCCTTGTATACTGATGTTTTGACTTGTAGAGCCCCTGCTAAAAATTATGCTTTATTTTTCTTGAACGTTATTTGAGATTAAAAATAAAAGCTGTTAGGGCAGGAGCACCCATCCATATCAACACTGTTAATGATTTTATAGATTGCTGCAAGCACTATGGAGTTAAAGTTCAAAGATTGTTATGTGAATTCTACTTGCACAACCTTGTCTTAGACCAGGAAAATGATTTGAATCCTGGCCCTTTCATTGGCGATATACAATTTCAAGCCTTTATCTCATTTGGGGTGAATCAGTTAAAATGGTTTAAAGCTTACAACATCTTTCAGAGGCAAGAAAATAGTTTAGACCTTTGGGTACGAGCTGAACCTAGGGACCCAACAGCATTATGGAGAGAGCATAGGAGTATGATGAGGATCCCAGGTGTCATGAAGATATCAGGTCCCATGCATGAAGACTTGATCCGAAATGGTCTGGAGTATTTCCTGACTATTAAAGACCAAGCCTTCCATGCTGCAAAGTTTCGATACCGAACCTCTAACCCAAACATCCAGCTCAGGGAACCCTTTATCTTTGAGAATTTTGAATTGGCTGCCAGTCGATTGAGTCTCTATGGGGAACAGATTCTGCGAGCAGGCCCATTTTGGTTGGGATATCGGTTTCGCAGTCCAATTGTCTGGCATCCTGCACCTGGATATCAGGCTCTATATGAGATGCCTGCAGATCAGTTAGACCAGTTCTTTGACCATCTAGTTGCTAATCATGGTTGTCGGCCTCTTCGAGAGATCCCTTCTCCGGCCTACTCTCTCACAGCCCTGCATGTCAATTACAACGTTTTCATGAGGACATGAAATAGGGTAAGCAGGGGGGTGTGTGGAGCACCTGGAAGGTATGCTTTTTGATAAGTAATCTAGTGGTTTTTCAATACTATTTCTAATCTTTTCTGCATATTGAGCCTAAAAACATAAGGGTTTTGGTAAAATGTGTGAAAATGGGCAAACGAAGCTTAATTACTAATAATCGATGTTTTCTATGCAGAAGGACACGGAAATAGGGGATTATCGAGCAAAAACGAGAAGCGTAAGGAAAGTAACTGCTGCCCCGTCGACAGGGAACCAGATGCGGACAAGATCAAGCAAAATTGGAGCCGAATAACCCAGGAAAAGGACGCAGGATATCGTGACAGAGAACGCAAGAAGGAAAGAGGAGACCCGAACGAATAGCGAATCCCTCGGGATCTTCGATCCTGAGGGATCGCTTCTTTAAGTTTATCTTTTGTATCTAGACATCTCCGTCATTTCTGTTATATAAAGGTACCACGCCACCGAGCGTGGGGGACGACTGTTAATTAATTAAAAAATCAGAACGATTTTGATCACTGAGCTTTTGTAAGATCTGATTTTGTACACTTTTGTTAATGCAAGCAATATAAAGGATTTGGTGTTCACTTTGTTTCTACATCTGAAGTAACTCTAAGCAGTGTACCATCGTAGCCAAGGGCCCAGCTCCGACGGTCACTCGTTGTTGTATCATACGGTGATTTGTGTGGTTTGCATATTTCTTTCATTACAGTAATTCGATATCTCTTTGTTCTGATAGACTATGTTTCTTAATTAATATTCGAAATCTGAATAAGTTCTTTAATTCGCGTCTCTGTATTACACAAACTGAATCTATTCGAATTGCATTTCTACAGCAAGATATTGGGATGAATGTTATCATTGGATTCATATGAAATAAGTATTTGTGAGGCTCGAAGATAATATTATCTTGTTCAGAAACACAGTCACATCACACATTACTCTCGGATTGCTGCAGTAGTATAGACCGTGTACATACTTTTAGATCTGTTGTTCCTTTTAGGTTTGCTGTTCCATTTGGATTTGCTGTTCCATTTGGGTTGCTATTCCAATTGGGTTTGTTGTTCCATTTTATATGATTGACGTTTCCGGTTTATGATAGTTTGTTGTTCCATTTCATTACTGCTGTTCCATTCTAAGAATTGTTGTTCCAGTTTCCTTTCACCAATTTGCCTTTATTGCTTTTGCGTGATAGCAGGCCTAAGGCTGTCGTGAGCCCAGCAAGACGCTGCCTAGCTCCCTGACCTATAAGCCCATGCTTTGGTTTTCTTTCTTTATCAGTTTCTAAAGGGAAGGGTTATTGGTTCCGTACCCTTGACTGATCATCTGCCTTGTGTGATTTCATTTCCTGAATTGGTTTAGTTACAGCTTAGTGTTTGTTTCCTTTCAAGTTATTATAACGCTATACTACCGAGCACTACTTGGACAGAACAGCCTCGGATTGAGTTACTCCTTGCAAGAACAAAACGATCCCGGATTGACTTAATAATGTGGGATAATTGGTGGTGTGAGAGACCCTAGTTATAGCTCTATAGTAGGCTGAGCAAGGAAAAATCCAGGGTAACCACAAACCACGCTCAGCCTCATAGCTAGCCCTACGAGGACAAGAGAGGGCTCTCTCCAGGTCAATCTTAGCGAAAGGTATTTCAATGAGGCTTGAGATGACTTGAAATGGGAAACTGATTTTAGGCTAGTAAATAGATATGAAAGAGATAATTGATTGAATGATTGAGTTTTCTGGGGTGTATGGGACAAATGACTGCCTGAGCTGAGAAATTAAAACAAAGACATAGAGTGTTTCATGAGGCAAGATAGGTAGGAAATTTAGCAATCAAATTTGAAATATTATGGAGTGGAAAGACTGTTGAGATGGTGAAAAGGGCATATGTAATGAATCCTTTTCAGATAGAAGAAAACACATAGAACATGAACGCTTTCACAAGGCAGAGCCAATAACTGGATTCTACCTCTCATATTTAAAAGCATTCAATCAGAAGTGATTATGAATGAACGGTAAACATAACAAGGTACATATGAAACAGAGAAGAAACACATTGCTAAACCCATACCACAGGGATCTCCTGAATTAGAGCTACATCATTTTATTAATCTCCTGGCCAAAGTTGTACAATGAAAGTGCTGGGTTTTTCCTCCACACTATTCCTAGAAATTCCAACCCTTACAAATGACTTTCAATACAATAAATAACCTCCACTATGAGAAATTCGATCGACCCAAAGTTGGGGGATTGTTTAATCATTACAAACCGGAGATGAAAAGCCAACCATTAGTAACAGGAGTAGCGTTACACTTTAATTTCTCTGATGACCAATTAAAAATGTAGCGTAGATCTTCTGAGTCATAACTGAAGACAGTAAGTGTTCGCCTTCCTTTTTTCCATTTTCGATAACAACTGTCTTTTAATAAAATGGATTTTAAACTAAAATTCTGCCTTTCATAAAGGGAAGGCTATATGGTTAATGAATGATCCCAATGGTAATTTTGCTAAACTCAATAATATCTGCTTCAATTCCAGCGAACACATATCTATTTGCCGAATATACCTGTCTTTTTGTAATAATGACAAGCTCCACGTGCTTTCAATTGAAGAAACGGTTTTTCCTTTATAATAAAAACGCTATTTCCCACACCATGTTTTCGCATCCTGGCAAACTCCTTTCTTGTTTAATGGTTTATATATTTCACTGACTGTATTGATCATCTTTACCAGTGCATTTATCATCTGAAGTAATTGGTCACTGATACGAGAAATTCAATGCCTCTTCTTCAAATCATAACATGAGCTAACATCATTGGCAAGGATGCATAAACTTTTACTCGGAGCAAAAGAGTGAATCGACTTAGAAATTCGATGAAAAATTGATGAAATTTGGTCTTTTGGTTCTGTGTGCCACGCTCCAGCCCAACGCGCCGTGCCTCCTGAATGCACCGCACCAAAGAAAAATTGCACAGTGGTAGGAGGCCCTGTGCGCCGCAACCTCCCAATGCGTCGCGCCTTCTCCCAATGTGCCACGCGCTCTGTTTCAACACAATGTCAGTTCTCCAAACTCTGTTTCACTTTCCCACAATCTCCTTCGCAGTTTCTTTGGCTTCTTGCAGTCTTTTGATGTGCAGATGAATCATAAAAATGTCTTTCATGCGATAGACTTTGATTTTGATTTGGCAAACCCATTTTTATGATGTGGTATGTTTGCATTCCCATTGTATTGATATTGAAAGGGATGTAAGGTACCATGGATTGTTGTTCAGGAGTCAACTATGTCTCCTGAAGAAACGATGACAAAAGCAATAATTGCATGCGTCGGAGTATGCATCTCATGGTTCATAACTGTTAGGAAATCATTGTGAGCGTGAATAGCTGTTTGTGCCTCCTATCGAGCTATCCCAAGTGCAACATTCTGCTCCATGAGCAGGTCTCATGTTCTCATTGATTCTTCCAAAATTGCTGCATGTGAGAGAGCCACCACTACTTGATCATCTCTTTGAGGGTTCTAGCCAATCACTAATATGGAGTTTGAGAGATGCAGAAGGGGCACACGAACTGCAACCACATCTCCAGAATGACCAGTCAATATTCCAGCACAAAAATGGATGAAACATCAAGATGTCGACCCTACCTGGAAAATCCACACAAATAAATGGCAATTTGTAGAAATTTCGAACGTTTTTGGGCTTTGGACTGTATGAGCCATGCCACATACCCAACGTGCCGCGCTGTCCCAGTGCGTTGCGCCAGTGTTGTTTTACACTGCGAAATGCGGCCCGATGCACCGCACCTGGTGGGTGTGCCGCGCCACCTTCCCAGTGCGCTGCGCCGGCCAGGCTTCTTCTAAATTCACCTAAATTGCGCAGTAACTCACCAAAATCGTTTTTTCTTGCTTCTCTTTGCTCTTGGAATATGAATGAACCTCAAACACTTGGATAGATGTTTTATACATGAAGCCTTTAAATTCATTTTGCCTAAACCCACTTTCATAATGTTGTAGACTTTGGCACTTTCACATCACTTTGTTTGTTACTTCCACTTTGATTTCTAGCTGAATGATGAACCTCTGTCTATTTTTGTAGGGATAGTTGGCATTGGACTTGGCAAAGGCGACCAGGGTTGTGCCTGAAGGACTTTACAACTGAAAAGACTTTTAAAAATTTACAAAACGAAATGTCTACTTTTCTTCAAAACAGAGTTTTGAAGAAGAGTCATAACCCATCCATATGATGATGAAAATCTTTGCATGACAACTTTTTAAGAACCTCCCTCTGGCCTGTTGGCATTAAACCCTAGACCTAATAACTCTTTGCTGACCAAGAGATTAGAATAGAACTGTAAATGAACTTTAAAATGATTTGACAAACAGACCTAAACCAGTAGGATAAGGCATGAGGGGAAATGACTGACAAGACACTTCTGTCAGATTATGGCATGCCCCTACCGAAATGCAGCTGAGTGAATGGAGCGAGACTCCTAAAAATGAAATGCAGAAAGAGTTTTGATCTCTGACAGAGGACTGACAAGACCGACTCTAACACCATGTACATAAAAAAATATTTAAGATCACAGCTCCCAAGGCATTTTTCTCTGTTGAATCCATGCAGATACCTCCTTTTTTTCTAATAGTTGTCATAACACATGAAATCTCAAAGCCAGTCCTTTTTGTATGTGTGGAAATAAAACATTTATCCTCTTTTCTGTATGTGTGACAAAAACAAATAGGTTATCTTCAACAGTTCCCTTGTCCCATACACTTAGGGTTTCTTCAACAAGACATACACTTCAACAATTTTAGGACTTTCCAATCAATATCTAGAGTTTTTCATCATATAAATTCTTCATCTAGGGCATGCCTAGGCTTTTATCCATCTTCAACAATGCCATATTGACATCAATGACAACTTTGACCAATAATTTCCCCCTTTCTCATTGATGGCAATATTTTGTCACTTTCAACATTCTCTCTCCCTTTGAAATCAATAACAAATGGGATACTTTTCTTGTGAATGTATTCTTAGCAAGTTCTCCCCCTATCATGCTGCTTCTTCTCATGCTTCGTCCCCTATCATGCTTACCATGCTACTCCTTTTTGTGATTTTCATTCAACTCCCTCTGTCATCATGCTTTCCTTCTTTTGACAATGTGGCTTAAGAGAGATGCCCATAGATTTCATCAACTAGCTCCCCCTTGCCTGCAAAAACTCTTCTTTCTCTCCTTTTTTATTATGGAAACGAGGACAAGAAATATTGTTTCCAACCTTATGATCAAGTGAAATGCATCTTCAATAATGGTCCATCGAATGTGTAGTAGGGATAAAGGATCACATTCTTCAATGGACTTTCTCCCCTTTTAAAAAATATGCGTGGTTTCCTTTCTTGGAAGAATCTCATCATCAAAAATTGAAATATCATATCTATCAAAGATGCACTGATTAGATCAACAACATGAATTTATGTTTTGAGTATTTAAGAAACATTCCATGTGATCTCATTGTCGTTCAACTTGCTTGCTTATCCAAACTTGTTTAACCTTCTTTTTATGCTTGGTTGTTATGTTTTTAACTTGTTTGTGAGCCCAATTCAAGTTAAAATCATGAGCCATATGACCAATATAATGAAATTAGTAGCATTAAATTTTGTGTATAAATGAGGAGGCATAATTTATTCCTGGAAAGTTTCTTTTGGGAGGCTCATGAGGACCATCATAGTTGTCCTTGTTTTATGCCCTACAATCATTTTTCATGTGCCCAAAATTTGTACAAGAGTAGAAACTACCAAAAAATATACTTTGATACCTCGAGGTTGGATCTTCCCCTGTTGAACTTCTAAAATCTTTCTTCGTTGAGATTATTTGATGATATCCATTGCCTCTTAAATCCTTGACACCTCCTGCATACCTTATTGCAGTAGGGTTTCCTTTAAGGTCATCTTGATTAATCTTTTTAATTTTTCTGGAATTGTGAGCATCAACATCTCTTTCACTCTTCTCCACATCCTTGTTGTTTAATGCATTAGGATTTGCATCATTTTTTCTTTAGGGTTCACCCACATAAACAAGACTTGATTTATCAAGGGGTGATCTTTGATGACTTAGGATGTCATCTAGGGTTTGAGAGATTTTTAGAATCTTATTCAGCAAGTCAACTTCTTTCCTTAGGATATCAATTTATTATTTCATCATCTTTCATTCTTCATCATTCTTTCCCAGATGGATCTCCAATTATTCCTTCTTCTTTGTTGCTTCACATGGTTGGGCCTTGAGAGAGGAGACATCTAATTTCAATCTTAATATTTCTTGATATTTTTCTTCTAGTTAGCATGCTATAGCATTTTTAACCCTTTTTTCTTCATCTACTTGTCCTTGTAGGAGGGCCAAAACTTCCGTCACCTTTTCATATCCTTATACTTGTTTCTTTGCTTCTTCCAACTGAGATTTAAGGGAGGATACCTCTTCCTTGTATTAACCAATTTTTGCTTCAAATTTTTTCAATTGCTCATGTCTTTGTTCAAGATGGTTTGACAAAATGTCTCCCCTTTTCTTTGCTTTATCCAATTGATTTGTCATGGATATGACTTCTTAATGATGCCTTTTCTTGTATTGATTCAATTCACCCTTAAGCTTGGCCAACTCCTTATCTCTTTCTTGTACTTGAAACTTGAAAACGTCAACTTACTTTCTTGTCTTGTTGAAGGCCATAGTCACCATCTTGTTCTTGAATTTTTTAGCTCCTAGTTTTCCATTTTCAACATTCTTATCTCCTCTAGGGCAGCTACAAGCTTTGTCATAGGATCTATCTCAACTTCTACTTCAAGAATTTATTCATCATCTTCCTTTATGAAACTAGTGCCCTCATCTTTATTTCCAATTATCTTATCTAGTTCATATTTATGTAATTTTTCATCATCTTCTTGATCAGAGGTTACAACCAACAATCCTTTTGAGTGAAGATTTTGAAGATTTTCCCAAATCTCTTTTGTTGATGAGCATTTCTCCACTTTGACCTTTATAGGATTTGGTAGCCCACTCAAGATTGATTTTATTACTATTGCATTATGTTCCTTGGACTCTTCTTCTTCCATTATGCTTCCATTATGTTCCTTGGACTAATCAATGGTTCCCAGACTTCAAAACCCCGAGCCATTAATATATTCTTCATTCTTTCCTTCCATATTTCAAAGTTTTCATTGAACAATGGAGCTTTTCCAATTTGATTATCCACTGAGGAGATGACACCATTGAAGGGTTTGCAAGACTTCTTCCTTAACTTCGCCATTTTTCTTCTAAGGATCTACCTTAAATATGTTAGGATGTGAGTGAAGGAACTAGCTCTGATACCAAGTGTTGGAAATACTCAAGGGGGAGGGGGTGAATTAGTATTTCTTTAAAATTGTTATTTTTTACTAGTTAAAATCGCTTATAATTAGAACAGAGAAAGAAAAATGATAGAATAATAATTTTATTAATCAATGATGAGGACTTGAATGATCCTTTTACAATAATCAAGTACAACAATAAATTAGCGCTTCTGTTACAGGAATAAGTACCCTAGGGCTTTGGGTTGCAACCCCAATAGAGCAAGAGCAAACTACAGTAAGAAACACTCATACAACTCAGGAAAAATGCTTATATAAACAAACTATGTGAGAGAAACCATACGCAGATGTCCTTCGTTTGGGTATATGCTGCAGGGTTCAGACCCTCTGCAACTCTTGATGTTCTCCAAACCTGAAAATCATTCAATTCGAACATACATAGCAGTATATAGACAAAGAATTTTAATGAAACTACCTTTATATCATGTAAGCAAATTATTAGCTATACATCAAAATAACATTCATATATGAATTACAACAGTATCTGATGCATAAACATAGTTAATCTCATAAACAAGACAACGCTTCTTTTTATTATAGAAAGCTATAACTAACAGGGAGAGAATTCACCTGAGTCTTCTTCTTCCGGATCCAAGCGGAACCATCCTTCGAATCCGTCCAATCCCAGTCTTCAACAACCTCCTTCCATAACCAATACCATGATATCTCAAGCAAGAGGGAGAATATCTATAATCAAGGAAACAAGGGTTTCCTGAAATTTGGGGAAGTGCATGAAGCACAAGGATACTTCAGACTCAGTTAGGGATAATCTCAATATAATAACTCTATCTCTTCTCCTCCTTAAGGCCTTCTCATAGAAGTCTATTTATACTTCTCCCAATTAGTTTTTTATTTGGGAAACAGTTGGTCCATGGGCAATAGGAGGTAATCAACAGGTAAAAATCGTGAACTCCACCCATAATTAAGGAAATTTAATTTTTTAAGTGTTTTAACACATATAGGCGGGTTGGGTATTGACTAACCTACATGTACACACTTTTATCTCTGGGCAATGTAGCATATAGGGAATAAAACACTGTTTTTAAAATATTTGGACCAAGTCTGGAAGGATGGGTCGCCCTAGGCCATAAACCAAGCATCAAAAATATCAAGGGTGATAAATGATGCTATAACATATGCCCCCTAATATATGAGGTTAGAAGGGGTACATGATGGCCGAAATGTATTAAGTGTATGGAAAGAATCTTGTCGAAACTCAGAAGGACTTCACCATCAACCTGCCAAGCCATCAAAAAGAGATCAGAAAGAAAATGTTGTCTGAGTCAGGCATACGCATGCTCAGAGGAAGTAAAGCATATCCACATATATAGTACAAGCGGATCCAATATGTATACAAGTACAAAGAACTGAAAGTACATAATGGATCATCTGATCGTGATTGGAAAAGTACATGTCTAAATATCACATATAAGAAGACGATCAATGAAGTTGAAGGATGAAGCTGATCACTGATGTCAAAAACTAATCCCAATAGTACCAAATGAACATGATGGAATAAAATGATACTACATTGCAACTCGGATGCCAGCATATAAGATGTCGTTGTGAAGAACTGTAACATATACGGTGGATGGTGTCAACTAGAAGCAACAGGAGCAACTGACAAGTGAACCAAGACATGCTGAAGCAACCTGAGGTCTTCACCGACCACCGTGGTACATTTCTACACAATGGGAATAAATGATCTGAGGTCGACCACGTGAGAAATCGTTTGATTACCAGTCATTGATGTATACCGTTAACAAACGCGAGACTACTCACCGATAATGAAAATGAGAGTCAAGGTACCCAGTACAATCTAACAAGTGTGAATAAATGAGCTGAAGTCAAACACTTGGAAGAATCTATCAATCAGGGGACAATGATGGTTTCCCACTGTTGATAGCGAAGGAATCTACCACTGATGACTGCAAACCCCAAGGTACTGCCAAATGGACTCTAGATCTTTGTCCCAGAGCAAAGGAGTTGTAGTCGATAGGAAAATATTCCCTAGAAGGAAGGCATTAAGGAATCCTTCATCAATCTAGCGCGAGTGTAACCCGTAGGCCAATAATGTGGAAGGAATCAGATGATAAAGATGTAGTAACCCAACAGAAGCATGTTTCCGGCATACACAAGATGTAGCTAGCGCACGATAGAAACCCTCTGAACCAACCAATAATAAAAGCTGATACAAAGGCAAGGAATCCACCAATAGGGTCAAATGGAAACCAAGGCACTGCACGAATCCCAATGTGTGATAATGAAAGCTGACGTCAAACAAAAGGGAAGCCACTCAGTCAAAGACCCATGATATTGATCGATGCTAAGCATAAGGTGAGCTATCAATAATGAAAATAGGGCTAGGGTACTACTCTAGGCCTACCCTCAGAGCAATATGTCATTGTCGATAAGGACAAGACCTTCTAGCAAGAAGTCAATGGGGCCCTTCTCAAACCGACAGGAGGAAAGGATCAATATAACTAATGTGATGACAAACATGACACTGACAACCAGGGATGACCAACTAAAAAATAGGACAAGAGACACCACAGAGTGGCCGACTCAGGCTTACTTCCCTTGAACAAAAGCACAACTCAATGATGACTATATGGCAGCATATGATAACTCTGTATAAGTTCATCATGCAGGAGGCATGAGAAAACTCTCCATATGATTGGAAGAGGTAACCAATCGGAGGAGTACTGACTCAATAACAAGGTTAAGGCATACCTAAGTCAAACTAAATCCCACCCAAAATGAAGGAGAGACTTTCTTTTGAGTGCTTTGTTCAAGGGTGACACGACTGACTCTAGCTGCTAAAAAAATATGGAAATGTTGTCCCGTTCCCGCTCTTTTTGGAATATATATATTTTTTTGTCTTTTTCTTTAAGCTGGAAAAATAATAAAATAATGCTATAGTACAGTGGAAAGAACGAGTGTCAGAGAAACAGATGATCTAGTTCGTGGGATGGGAACAATACTATGCTCAATGCAGGGAGGCAAAACGGGTCAAGGATACTCAAAGGGATGTTCTTTCCACGGGTCAAAGGATGTGTCAAGTTGCAGAAGCTAAGTGATTGCATGGTTTATTTTGCAGAAGACATGGTCAAATAAGTGGCTTAAACACGAGTCCAAGTGAGGCCGGCTGAAGGCTAAAAGGTGCAAATAGTCAAAATGCAATGCAACAATACAACTCAACAAAAAGGAGCCTCTAAGGTATAAGGCTAGAAATAAGTGTAGAAGAAAGGAGAATGTATCTTCAATGCACAATTCATCGCAAGACTAAAGAGGATTCCCGAGCCTACTCAGTATAGCAGCATGGGCAACCAATTTCAGCGAGGTTCTAACTAAGATTCCCATGTAAAGGATGGCTCTACCATCGCATCATGATTTAAAAATCAGCGAGTGAACATGGTTTGCTAACCAAGACACGATGGGGTCGACCCTATGGCTAATGTATCGCTGAATGGAGGCTAGTATGCAAGATGCAATGGAAAAAATGGTTTTCCCTAATCTATATGCTAGTGAGTGAATGATACCTGCCATGACGGGTTAGCGGTCATGGGACTGAAATAACATCTCGAAGAAGTCTCCAAAATATCCTAAAAAATAACCCATTCTTGACAATCTAAGCCCACAAGTCAAAAAATTCATGAGACAAAAATCAAGTTTTGAAACAATATTTTACAATTTCAAAGTTATATAATGACTTTTGGACTCACAGTTTTTTTATTTCTGTTTGGAGCAAAGAGTTGTGGATAAGAAAGGAGCAAACTTGCCTTTGAACAATTGGACTATTCAAATCGCACCAAATTTATCGAGTAACCCTCAAATCATGCTTGCAATGTTTTGTGATAGTTTTTAGAAGTTTTCATTAAGTTTAGAACGTGGGGATTTATGCCAAAAAATCCAACTCTGCGTACACGCAGGTTGGATGTGATCAACCCGCATATACGACGGCCCTACATGCGACTGTGTGTAAAGGGAACCCGCGTGTACGAGAGTTGAAGTTTAAACACAAAAACTAACGGTTGAAACTCAAATTTTTTTTAGGATGACCATCACATGGAGAGAGAAAGCATACCACAATTAAAAATGAGGTAATGAATGACCAAAATGCACTAGATGCATTGAGAGGGTGTGGCTTATTGAAATTCTTCAAAATTCCAGACATGAAAGCCAACACATGCTTGCTCAAATTGCTTATCCACTAATGGAGTGTAGAGGATGATGCCTTCATGATAGATCAGATGCCTCTACGGATTGAGGTTGAAGACATCTACTTTATTACAGGTCTCTCCGGAAGAGGGGAGGTTGTGCATTCGACTGGCAGGACAAGAAGTAGTCTTTCAGTAGAAGACTATGTAGATATATACTATCCTGGACACCCGAAGAAGATTGGAAGTCATATTCAAATCAAACACATGGATAGTTTATCTCTGAGGATTCTGCTATTTACCATTGCGAGGGTAAATGGATCAGCTTCACTGCACCAGGATTCATGAGTGTCCATGAGCCTGGCAGTAGAATGCCTTACCACAGTTTTCGACTGGTGCACGCCTCTTATGGCCAACATGAAGAGCCAATTGACCTCTATTTAGAAGGGTTAGACAAAGAATTTTGGATATGGGACTATCTTATGCTCATTCTTCTTCGAGAAGGTACCTGGGCTATGTCCCAAAGTATCTGTCTTCATCAGCTGCCCTCGAGATCCTCGGATGGGTAGATGGGCTGACTTGATGAAACACCTTGGGGGTGGGGACGTGCCTAGGACAGCTTTTGATGATAAGCTTTTCACCTGGTGGGACCAGTGGATCATCACAGTCGACGACTACTCGTATGCCGGTATGGATTTTCGAGGAGATCCAGACTTGGTGTTGCCACCAAACGCAACATGGGGAGACAAAGGTAACAATTTTTTAAGTTTTTGTAAATTTTTAAGATTTTTTTTTTCTTTGTTAAATTTGAAATGAAATTAGAAATATTTTTGATGGGACAAAATATTGACAAAATGACCATGTTCCAGATGTGGGTCTAGTGAGACCAGATGGATTTCTGAGGCACAGGCATTGAGGGAAGAGGTGCCGAAGAGGTAGCAGCTGAGACAGAGAGAGTCCTATATGCAGTTCAAAGAAACTTGGTGAGGCTAACTCACCAGGTGCCTATGATAGCCATAGAGGATCTACCTGAGGAGATCCAGTGCCGCGTGGTATGGGTACCACGGGACTCGGTCCGCATACTTCGGCGTGTAGCCAATGCAGTAGTTAACTTTTTAGCCGCTCATCCTGAGCAAGGTCGATAGACATACTGGACATGAGTATGGGCATTTCGTCGCAATTTTTTATATTATTTTTTGAACACTTTATCTATACACAAGCGATTTTATGATATATATACAGATTCAAATTTTTTGATGTTTGTTTAATTTGATGAATGATTAATATGCCAAACTAATGCTTGATGAGCAATAGAGTCTGCTAATGAATTCTCAGATTGTGGAATGTGAACATATGTAATATAAACAAATGATCGTTGCAACACTCTCACTCTAAAAAATTGGTGATATAAATAAGGATCATGAACCCGATAAATGTTATTTAATTGTGACACTACCAGTTGTGAATTGAAGTAAACTACCAACAGATGAATCCCATAAGAAATTACTTTGGAGAGTAAATTAATAACAACAGTATATTCGGCAATGTTATTCAAAGAAGGACCAATACATACTCCCTTTGACACCATCAACTGGCTAGATGGATAATAAATCACCCAAGCTACAGAAGCAAGATTCCGAGTGTGCCGACTAGCACCATCAGCGAATCCGAAATATATCAAATCATCCATCAACATCTACCAAAGCAGATCATAAAATGTTGATATCACAAAATGCCAGACAAATATGTAAAAAAATACAATATATACAAACAAGAAATTGCTCGGCCAGAACCTAAGAAAAATACTTTTTAAGGTAGAGACCATTTTGGGGCTCCACCAGCTTGTTCCCTTCAAAATCAATCAACTCATAGGCCCCTTTCCTCAAAACTCACTTGATTACAAAGGGACCATACCACATAGACTTGAATTTGCCTACCCCCAAGGCATCTTTGTCTTGGTCATAGACTAAGAAAAGGTCTCCTTCAGAAAAAACCCGAGGACGAACAACTTTATCATATTGATTTTTAATCCTCTTCTTATGGGCCTCGTTTATTATGGCTGCATCTCGACGCTACTTGTCGAGATGTTCCAAATGAACGAGGTGCTCTTCGATACTAGACGTCTCTGGAAGAAGTTCTATATCTAGCTTAAGGGAGGGAATTTCACATTCGATAGGAAAAATAGATTCCAACCTGTAAACTAATTGAAAAGGAGTAAAACCGATGGCAGTCTTTACCGATGTTCGATATGCCCAAAGTGTCAGGTACAACATGATGTGCCAATTGGAGTGATTTTTTTCAATTTTCCTTTGCAGGATAGTCTTGAGGGACTTATTCATGGCTTCGACTTGCCCATTGACCTAAGGATAATATAGAGACAAATGCTCTTGCCGGAAGCCCAACTTGAGATCCAATTCAGACATCAGTTGATTCTGGAAGTGACTGCCATGGTCAGTGACAATCTCTCTTGGGATACCAAATCGGGAAATAACTTGATTGAAGAGAAACAAGGTTGTTGTTTCACTATCGTTTTTGTAAGTAGGCATGGCCTTAGCCCACTTTGTAAAGTAGTCTACGGTCATAATGATGTACTTGTGATTCACCGCTGAAGGCAGATTACAAGTAGTAAAGTCAATGCCCCACTTCGTAAATGGACCGACAGTGATAACAAGAAAAAGTGGAGTTGGATGCGTGTGCATTTTTCGAGTATAGATTTGACAAGGGTGGCAACATTTGGCCGCTTCAACACAATCTTTGAAAATTGAAGGCCAAAAGTAGTCGGCACACAAAATTTTCTAGGCTGTTGCAAGCCCTGATAGGTGACCGCCAAAAGCTCCACTGTGGAATCATTAAGTACAGATTCTGCTTCTTCCAAAGTTATGCAACATCTAAGGATTAAATCAACCCCTCTGTGATATAATATATCACCAATGATAACATAGTTTTTGGAAAGGTCATATAACTTTCAACGCTCATCTTTGGAGGAAGAAGGTGGGAACTTCGAAGTCTGGAGATATATGATGATATCTCCATACCAGGGATCTTGTGAAGAAATGAGGAATAAATGTTCGTCGGGGAAATTTTCCTCATAAACAATGTCTTCCTCACAAGGCAGCTCGGAAATTAATTCCGCAAAAACCAATGAATTCTTAGAGTTGGCTGACAAGAACTTGAGACCAAATTCTTGTAAAATAACAATCCATCTATTGTATTTACCCCCAATCATTTGCCTACTGAGGACGAACTGAAAAGGATTGACAACCATTAAGATGAACGTTTTGCGTAGCGGAATATAATGACGAAGCCGTTGGACAACATGAACAACTGCCAAGGCCAATTTCTCGATAGGAGAATAGTGTAGCTCGGGACAGACTAAGCCTCGACTCAAGTAGTAGATTACATGCTCAGTGAGAGCATCATCCTCCTGAACCAGAACCATACCTATGGTTGATTTTGCCGCTACGAGATACAAAAGGAAATCTCTGCCATAATTTGGTGGACTCAACAATGGAGCAGAGATTAATGCCTACTTCAAGGCATCAAAATATCATTGTGCAAAGTCATCCCATAAAAATGGAACTCCTTTCTTGAGCAAATGCATAAATCATTTGGTAATCTCGATGTAATTTTTTATAAATCTTCTCAAGAAATTCGCCTTTCCTTGGAGACTTTGAAGTTGACGAATGGAAGACGGGGAGGAAACTGAATTATTGCCTCTACCTTGAAAGGATCTACTCGAATCCCTTCAGTCAATATGATGAATCCTAACAACCGACCAGATGTGATGGCAAAAACACACTTGGATTCAACCAGATTTTATAAAAACGACATCTCTCAAAAGCTAACCTAAGGTGGCTGGGATGATCGATTCTCTTTCGAGAACGAGCAACTAAGTCAACCAAGTATGCTTCGATAACATGTTTGATGTCGTGGAAATCATAAGACATGGCCCACTGAAGCATAGCTCCAACATTTTTAAGACCAAAAGGCATCTTCTTGTATGCAAACGTGCCCCAGGGACAAATAAAAGTTGTCTTATGATGGTCCTCTGGATGGATTTTTATTTGATTGTAACCATAGAATCTGTCCATGAATGAAAAAATTTCATTACCCGCACATTAATCAACAATTTGATCAATAAAAGGTGTGGGGTAATTGTCTTCTGGACAAGATTTACCCAAATCCCTAATGTCGATGCATACTCGGATCATTCCTTGCTTTTTATCTACTAGGACTAGATTGGAAACCCACTTCATTAGAGGAATGGGGTATATGAAACCCGCCTTAAGCAGCCTTTCAACTTCATCTTTAATAGTTGCTGATTTCCGAGGATTGACCAGTCAAAGATTTTGATGAATAGGCTTGGCGTTTTTGTACGTCTTGATCTCATGCTGGACTATAGATGGATCAATTCCAGGCATTTCCTCATAAGACCAAGTGAACACATCTTGAAACTATTTAAATAGGCTAGTGTAAAGTTGAATCTCTTCAGCGGAACAATCGGCTCTGATGAAGACATTTTCTATAACGTTAGGATTCCTAGAGATGTTTATAGGTATAGTTTTTCAGATAATCGACAAATTACCTTTGGCAAATAATTGTGCTGGAGCCAAACGGTTTGAAACTGTACAAACATCACTAGTAAGCAGATTGGAGAACCTGGATTCAACTTCATGCAATGTAGGAAGAAAATATGAACGATGATGTAAATCTTCCCACGGTCGATCTACACCCATCATTGCTTCTAAAATTGCTTCTTCAGATGGTAAAATTGTATCTAAGTAATCCAGAGCAGAAGTAGAGTCAAGGGTCCAAGATGGAGCCACATCACCATCTAACTCTTCCTGTGAAAAAGGAGTGGGATGGTTGTCTGTAGAGTTAATGATAAATTGATAGCTAAGTTCTGCTGCAGACATGGGAAATTCCATTCCACCAACCTGCCCTCCATCTAATGTGGTCATAGATGAAGGTAAGGTCCAAGGGTATGGAAAATAATGAGTTCTAAAGAACTCTTTCCGTGAAGGCCCCTTGGAGGATGAAATTGCATTGATTCTAGCTATAGGAGGAGGAAGGTCAAATATAACGAAGTGTACATCCCAACTCCTAAATTCTCAATAGGTTGACGGGGGTTATCCACCAATGGAATGGTAGAATCTGAAGTTGCACCAGAGTCACCTGGAAAATAATCTAACTGATCAATTTTAACAATTCTCCCCTCATGAGGAAAACAGAGGATGCAGAATAAAGATGAAATTATGGCATCCATCTCGTAAATCCAATTCCTTAGTAAGAGGAGGTTGTAATCCAGGTTGGCATCAATGATTTCTACCTCAATATTAACGACCTTTCCTCCAACACATATAAAAAAGGCTGGGATAATTCCGTGTGGCCTATGAGAATGTCCATCAAATGCTGTGAAGAGAGTCAGTGAAGGAATAGCTAAAGGTGATCCAATGGCCTTCCAACATGACATAGACATTACGCATGTGGAAGCTCCCTCATCTATAACTGTCCCAAAAATATTGTTTTTTCAGTAAGTGGACTTTATCTGGAAAGCCATATGGTGAGGAAGTCTCTTTTTGACATTCAGCATATCAAAAGTGAGCACTAAAGAATTCTTTGGATCCACTAGACTGATTGCCAAAAGAAAAGAACTTCCCTTAGTAGGACATGACTGGAGTACCTACAATGCAGACATAGCACAAGGACTTTGAGCCAAATCTTCTACAATCGAGTAGTTCTAGGCTGCCCTAGCATTAGGGTTAATAGTCGAGCACTTTGCGGAACCTTTCGATATCCGAGGTATAGACTCAGCAAAGGGTCGCTCAATATGAAGTGGGTATGTGGTTTCAGGAACATATTTAGCCTTAGATGTTTCTGTTTCACAATAATTGTGTGCTCGTGTAGCAACATCGACATGAGAGTTCATCATATAAACATTTCAGGAATTTTCCCCTTCTTGGTTGCCCCCTGTGGAGGTACCAGCGTTCGAGTTCACGCCAGCAAGTAATTGTTGCCCTTGGGGAAAAGGGTTAGTCAAGACAGCTTGGGAGCTAGAGGACCCTTGCTGCACTAACAAGCATTGAGCATCTTGAATCTTAGGGTAGAGGTGAGTCAAATGATCTCCATTGCATAACTTGCATGGAAATTTAACCTTTTCCTTGGACTCTTTTCTACCCTCACCAGCACCGTTGCCGGGCTTGTTCGCATTGCCCTTCCGTTTCTGGTTCTTCTTCTTACCTCGTCCCTTTCTCTTCCTATGAAATTGTTGATTTCATTTGGGGTTAAAGGCCTGGATGGCGTTTATATAGGTAGGATGGGAAGGCGAAGGTGTAGACGGTGTTGCCTGGTTAGAAGAAGTAGTTTGTAGAGACAACTACTGCAATTCGTTCAAAAGGTTCATCATATTTGCGTCAATTGATCCAACTATACTATCGGCGTGAGTGCTTGGCTTCGGTTTGGCTAAATCAACCTTAGATCTAGGAGCATCAGGTAGGATTTTCTGAAGAGTCCTAGACTAAGAATATATTATTTCTAATTGTTGGGCTCGAAAAATAGCCTGCTCTTCCGAATAAACATCAGAAAGAGAAACATCCTTTGAGATCTTAGGTTGTAATGATTTGAGAAACCATTCGAGAAGGAACTCTAGTGGAATTTCGGCTTTGGTAAGCCTTTTTATCCTTCTCCATTCCTAGATATGATCTGAAATGTGAGTTGTCATGTCTTGCTGAAAGTTGGCTAGAAGTTTAGTTTCGGCTTCATAGCAGACAGGAAATTGAAAATGGTTCAAGAAAATATTATCCAAATTAGCGAAAGAAGTATAGATGCCCCCTGGCAACTCTATATACCATTTGGACACATTTCCAGTTAGGGTGCGCTGAAATAACCTCAACCTGATCGAATCATCTATCAGGGAGTTGGATGAGCACCATAAGTGAAATGTGGTCACATGGTCTCCCGGGCCTTCACCAATCTTTCCTTCAAACTTTGGAATATCCAAAGGAAGTTTAGTTGGGACTGGAGGCCAAGCTGGATTGTACCTAATTTTATGATTCGTCAATTTAGTTAAGTCTGGCAAATTAAGCGTGGCCAGAAAAGGAAGTCATGGAGGACGTTGGGAATTCCATACAGAATGGGCGAGGTTCCCAAAGGCCTAAAAAGAATGACCTGGATTTTGAAAGGAACCAAGTTGCCTTAAGTAATTCGTAGAGCTTATTGAACCAAAAGGTGATCCTTGTGGTCCAAAAAAATTCAGAGTTTGACCAACTCCTATCGAAAATCCTCCGTAACTAGTGAAGTTACTCCCTAATGAAGTATTGAAAGGAGCTGACAGCCCCTGATAAGGGTTCCATGCATTATAAAAGGGTGGAAAACTTTGAAATGAATTAACCGAAGAATACGACATATTCCCTTGTTGGCCAAAAAATTGATTCCCAGCTCCTATCCCACTAACCACAGGGTTTTTCCAACTCTGGAAGGGGTTACTACCTTGACTTGTAATGGGAAAAGGCATTGACCCTACTGTCAGATTGGAAAGTGGTATATGACTACTTCCAAATGGGAAACCCTGAAAAGAAGCCGATCCATTCATCATGGATGTAGGCGGTCGATGGTATGTTCAAAGGAACTGAAGGAATACCTTGAGACAACATTCCAAAAGGGAAGAATCCAAAACTAGATGCAGTAGCTTGAGATCTTCCACTCGTTGACAGAATGGAAGTGGACCCAAATATAGTCGTGCTAGGAGTATTAGAAGGGATGGAAATAGTTCCTCCCCCTTATACAGATATGGGAGTTTGCATGCTCGCAACAGTCGTTGTAGATGCCATGCTTCTAGCAGTGGTCATCGAAGGGATAGATGTATGTAAACCTAGGCTCGAAGGCCTGTGAGTCAGAGTTCCTACATATAACAAAACGTCTGGATGATCAAGAGGGAGAGGAGAATTCAGAGCTGCAACCGACTCTGAAAGCTCTTCTACTTCAATACTATCTTCCAATTGAAAGAGTACTCGAGAAAGAACTGGTGTGTTCCTCTCTAACTCTGTATTGGTACCAAGTCTATCTTGTGAATTAATGCACCCAAGCGGAGGATCAATCTCTGATGCGCTTGTTGCCACTGGTTGGAAACCACTGGCATAATCGCTCCTATGCCTTTTAGGATAAGGCTTCAGACTCGTAGGTGAAAGCCCATGAAGTCTGTGAGACCGTCGAGATGGTTGGTCAGCCACTTTGAATTATTTAAAAGATCTACTTAGAGACTCAAAAAAATGATAAAGCTAAGCCGACTAGGAGCACAGAACACTCACTAAAATGTCCCTAAAGATATCAGCAATCAAACAATTCCTAAGTATTTCCACTCGAGGTGATTAGGACTGGACACCAAAATACAAGAAAGTTAATAATAAGGGCCTTCTGAAAATAGACTCGGGTAATTATGCCCCAAGCCTACTAGCGAAGGTATCAGAGGTAGTTACGCTAACCTCCAGACAACAACCTTTGCCAGTGCAAGCCCCCAAGCTTTGCAAGGGTTCCCTCCAGAAGTACTGCTGAACGTGATACAATGTCAACCTTAGGTGCCACGGGATTCCCCTCCATAGCCACCTGTGTGGTTCCTAGGATAGACAACTATGGTCACCAACTCGTATCAGAAGCTGAGCAGAGCAGTCGTGATGTAGGATTTGACAAGGAAGAGAGGGGGTATCTCTCGTCCTTATCTTCACTAACCCTCGTGCTTTACTCCCAGTCACGAAGATTTCCCGGTCTCCTAACGCTATTGGATTTCGCTCATTAATCAAACTTCTATGTTTTATAATTTAGAGCAGCCTTGGAGAGTTAACTCTCCTCTCGCCTAATCCAAGGCCCTAATAAACCTAAACTTGTTGGTGTATTCTGATGACAATACAAAAGTTCTAGTTTATTTTAATTAAGTGCTTGATTTTTAATGGCTGTTCTTTTATGTCAAGGGCATAGATGGAAGTGAAACCAATGGTGTTTGTATGACACAAAAGAAATCAATGAAAAACTAACTACATGAATGCAATCATTTGTTCTTCGATGAAAAGAGATCTCTATGTGGGTTCTACGAAACTTCTATAAAGCAAAATACTTTTTCTTTTCTTTTCTTAAAACACAATTCACACATGCAAAAACTAAAAAGACTATTGATTCTTGAATAATGAAAACCACCCTAATGCAAGGTGTAATGAAGATGCAAGATCCTAAATCACTCTAAAAAAATAAAATGAAAGCAATTGTTTATAACTAGTAATAAACCAACTTAAGTATTGAAGATAATATAAATTTTGAATACAAAAATCTCTCCAAACAAGAAGGATAGATCACAAAAGATCACAATTCAATTTCAAAAATCAAAAGAAACCAAAATCAAACTTGGCAAAAGAAAACAAAAACAATGTTTTTTGAGATCTTTTCTTTTTTAAGAAACAACCAAATCAACTCTTTGAAATCACTCTAAATGCCACTAAAATTAAAAAATCGAAAGAAGAGCACAAGGAGTCTTTGCAAGTTACAAACTCAAAAATGAACGAAAACTTGAACAAAAAGGCTTCAACCCGTACCAAACAACCCAAACAACAGCAAAGAGCTTGACAAACTGACCAAGAAGCCAGGAAAGAAATACTTTCAAATTCGTCAAAAAAGAATTTCAAAAAGAAAGAAAAGATATAAGGCCACAAAATTATGGAAAGCAAAGAAAGTAGATTAAAAACCAAGCTTGACACTGAGATTGAAAACAATTTCCCGTTCTGGAGGACCAGAACAATCAAGAACTTTTGAAGTCTTGTGTGTCAAAACACCAATTACAAACTTGCTCAAAAAGGAAAACCTAGGCCAAATATTTTCAATGAGGAAGAGACGTCAAAACAATAACTTTGCAGAATAATAAAATTCTTTAGACATAAATTCACCACTCAGAGACTAAACAGACCAGGCAACAAATCTTTCTGGGAAGAGAGATTTGAAAAAACAATGCAAAAAATGGTATACGTGACTATGTTCAAGCACAAAATCATGTACACGCGCTTCTGATAAAGGAAACTCGCATATATGCGGGTTCACTTCACTTCACAGGTGTGTGTAATCTACTGTAAATAGACCAAAGTGCGTATACAAATCTTTTCAAGAAAAATAAAAAACAAAGCCAGATCAAAAAGATCAGACTTAAGGTCTGAGACTCTACTAGACCAAGTAAGACTGCAATAGCAAGCAAACCAAAGACTGAGCCCTGATTGACACTGCGTTATAGACATTTTTGGGCACTACAACCCCAAGCATGAAATGTCCATAAACTAAGGGCTCCTAAGTCCCTAAAATTGTTGTTCTAACCCCTAAAGGAACAAGGTCAACTGATTACAGCTTCTCCCAGAAGTTCTCCATGAAAAACTGCTCAAAACTGGTCAAAACGGGATCATTTTAGCTGCTCCATAGGCAAAGTGCATTGCATCTCACCTAAATACACTGTGTGGGTGCATTTCATTTCAAAAATCCCTTCTATGGGGTGCGATGAACGAGAAGTGACAAATGGCAGTGTCAATCCGCGAGGTGGAAAAGCATGGAATCTTCGAGAAGCTTCTCCTGTGACACTTGCCTCTCTGAATTCGACCAAGGATGAGTAAGAGATCATCAGTCTCCAAGTGGAAGAAAGAACTATCAGAGGGAAGACACTAATCAAATCACAAGCTGACTCATCTCCCTTACAGATATCTATATATGGATCCCTCATCCCAGAGATTTAGAGGTTGGAATTTTGCATATTTTAATGAATTGCTGTTGGTTTCTTGAGACAACATCATAGTGTTGGGTGATCTAAGCTTTGTATGAGGTGAAGAAGGGCTTACTTGCTGAGAGGATGATGCTGGGTTAGAAAAACTGGTTGTAACTCCCTTGGCTCTTTCTTGTTTATCAATAAAAGCTATTCAAGTTTTCCTCCATACTCTTGTGTCATTTATGTTTTATGCATTTGTATGGTCAATTTACATCTGATCCTAGATTGTTTATGATTATAGATCCATGTTATTGTATAGTTTTATGCTACTGTGATCCTACAGGTACTCTGTGAAGCTGGGCGTACAAGGGAGCAAGTAGCGAAAGGCTATCAAGAGAGAGAGGAATCGAACTAGGAGATTAGCGCAAGACAGAGGTTGGTCTTCCTTGTTCTTCTGTCATCTATATTTCATCAAGGAAAAACAAAAGTAGCTTTACTTTGTTAGTTTCTAAGGCAGCTACCACGCCTTAGTGGGATAAGCAGTTCTATGTAGACACTTTTCCCTGTAACAAAATGGCGACTTTGCTGGGGACGAATTAGTTTGTTTGTTTATCTTCCTTGTTGTTTATTTTATAAGCTTACAAACGAAGCCTGAAGTCGAGTGAGGTAGCTTTCGAACTGCATTTGCTATGCAAATGCAAAGTAGATAAAAGTCGCTTCAGTCAATCTCTGGGATTTGTTTATGATTTAAACAACTGATTCACAAACTCTCTGATTTCCCTCGTGGTAGCTCTTAGAACCTCCTTAGATCTACCCCTGATTGCTGCTTTACTGATTACCATTTGCTCGGCCAAAACCCATGAACTGAACTAAAAACTGTGACCCAGAACCCAAGCAAAGTCTCGTCTCTGGCCCAACGCAGGTATTGTTCTGTGAATCTGAAATTCAACACACTTCCCGAGTGTAGTAGGTGCGCTGCATTTCAAATTCCCTGTGTTACAGGTGCGCTGATCAGACTAGGCATTGTTCAGTTTTGGTTTCTGTGATTCATTATTTTCAGTTCTATCCATGAATTTTGCTGCCTGTAATCAGTATATCTCTGTTTGAAACCCCTTTTCCTTGCTGTTATTCCGCCTCCAATGTGCAAAGATCTGTAAATGTTTTTGTGTATTTGTTGAGTCATTTTCAGTTCTCCTTTGCAAAAAGTAACGTAGTTGTACTGTCGATTCTCGATTTGAAAGTGTCGTAGGTGTCGTTTTCAGTCGTAGAAGAGAGTCTGATTACTCTTGATAGTCGATTATCTTGTTACTATTGTATTTGGTCTGAATTTATAGTTTTTCTAGTGTCTAAAGCAAGTATTCATTTCCAAATCGTAAAGTGTTGTGATTACCTCCATTTTTTATTTTGAAAAAGAACTTGTTAGTAATTGTCACTTGAAAAGCAATTCAGATTTGTACATTAGCTTTATTTTTATCATTCACATATTGAGAAAGTCGAAAACAAATGCATGCATGTGCATTTGCATTTGATTGTTTGATTGGTTTGATTTAGGACAATGCATTTAGTGTGTGCTCTTTGCTCTTTGTGAAAGAATTCTGTCTCTCTTTCCTTAGTAGCTAGGATTTTCATTGCACAAAGAAGATAAAAGATTGTTTATCGTCTTAGATTGCATTTTAGGAATTGTGTATATACATCACACGGTGAACCTGAAAGGCAAATTTCTTAAGCAAGATCAACTTAAAATAAATTTAATGAATCTAACAACACTTTGGAACCTAACGCACAACATCTAGAAGTCTAGGCTAGAGACGTATTCCGGCGTCGTAAAGCCTGGTAACTGTTGTTCTCACTGTTGGTTGCGTGATTCCTCCACGTTGAGACAATAAGTGCTAGTACGGACTTGTGCACCCACGTACCGTCGAGTATATTTTGGGAGACTACAATAGGCTTAATCCTTTATCCATAGGAAGTCGTGTCTGCCGCCCTATCGATCGCAATGCACTGAACACAGCATTCGGGAAGATTGACTGTCCTACCGTAAAAAGTATTCTATAGTTTTGCGATTGGTTTGGTAATCCCTCTACCTAGATTTCTAGAGCAGTCCCTTTCGTTCCTTTTCAGACTCCTTAATGGAAAAGGTCCATCTGAGCACTTGTCACTTCAGGCTCATTAAAAATCAAAGGCGACTAGACTCATCTTTTGTTTTTTCTCGACTCTTTAAAATTGAAAAAAAAAGTTGTGTCAAAGCGTCTAAAAATTTATTTTAAACGGAATAATCATCACCTTTCCTACGTTGGTCTTAGGTTGAAGAAAATGGAGTCCACCAACCAAGGAATTCCCCTTGGAGGAAATCCTAGTCCCTTCTCCTCTTGGGGAGATGTTGGTGCACCCCACATGGCCACATTGTCACTTCCAGGATTGACGATTGGTTTTCCCGTATGGATTTTCTCAACCTCCGTCGTTCAGAACACCGTAATTCCTGAACAATCGAGTCAGCAACTAGACAACTCCAGAGTTACCCCCCAACCCTCTACTTCATCTAATTCTTCCTCTCCTCCTTCCTCTTCGCTTGATGAAGCTGTTAAAGCCAAAAATCAAGTACATGAGAAGAAGAAAGAAAAGAAGAAGAAAGAGAAGAAGAAGAAGGAGCCAAAGGCAAAAAGGGGCAACCAAGTTTCGTCTAGTGAAAATCCACACACTGCACTGACCAGGCCTAAACTGCCATGTGTCATTTGCAAAGGAGACCACTTTCATCGAGATTGTCCTTGCATCCCACGGATACTAAGGGGCTGGTCTCCTCGTTTGCACAACCTGGTGTCGTCAACCTCTGATGATCATGTTGAAAACACACCGTCGACTAGTGAAAGTGAAGCCCATGTACAAAAAGGAAAATACAAATTTCCTTGTAAACTGCGCGAAGTCGATCATGCCGTCCACCATTGTCCCTTCTTAGATGAGGCTAAAAGGGTTTTGGACGATCGTCCGGTTTCACCGTTACGACTTCCTCCTGGATATAAAAAAACTCTTGCCAAGTCCGTCACTAGTCGAAAATCCGGCTGACCCGCTCAGGTGGTCGGCTGAAGTTTCTATCATCGAAGAGAAACCATCTGAACCCATACCAGATGAAAGTCAAAAGGTCGAGGCGGCAGCTGACCTGGTCTTGCCTTCAGAGGTTCCATCTTCAGATGATACAGTCACCGAAGAGAACAAGGATGACACCGTCCAAATTCTTTTCGTAAGCACAGACTCCGATGAACATGGGGGCAATTTTCCCATTCCTTTACCATAGGAAGGAAGTTCGTCAGAGTCGTACCCGGCTGTCTATTCGGTCCCACCTCCAAGAAACCTAGTTGTTTCCTTCGATTGGAATCAACTAGGCAGACCCCATCTACCGGCTAGTATAGCATTTCAAATCATTGTTCAAATATATAGAATGGTTATGGCGGGTACCATCATTGATGAAGGGGCTTCTGTGAGTATCCTTTCCTCCACTGCTTGGAAAGCGCTTGGTTCGCCATAGCTTTTGCCTGAAATGAGAAATCTAACAGGCTTTGATAAAGGAACCAGTCGACCGTTAGGGATCCTTCCCAATGTGCCCATAACATTGAGAGGGAAAACTGTTAAAATGAATGTAATGGTAGTCCAAGGACCCCTGGATTATAATCTACTCCTTGGACGAGACTATATTTATTGCATGGGAGCGATTGTCTCCTCACTCTTTAGAGTAATGTGTTTTCCGCACGAAGGAAGAGTGGTCAAGTTCGTAGACCAGCTTTCATTCCCCGGTTCACGCATAGCAAATAGTCATGTACCATCCCTGAATAGTATTTTCACGCAAGAAATGTCTCAATCCCCAGTCCGTCCGCCCGATGAGCGCGAGTGATTCGGGGGACATGACTGAAACCCAGGGGGCATGCACCCTGTTCTGCTTCGGTAGGAAAACTTCGGGTATAGGGTAGGTTTCCGTGAGAGTATATGACCTCCGTACTCCCATCCGTGATTGGAAGAGGGGGTTGGACTGGAATAAGATTCTCTTGTCAAAGTTATGTGAGTTGGCAGGCATTGCCACTCACATTTGTCTATTTCGGTAGACATCACCGAAGAAGTGTTTTGTTTGCGAGGTGAATAGAACAATCTTTGGTAACCTGTAAGAGGTAGACCTCTCTCGTTAAAACAAATGTTTTAATGGAAAGAAGAAGGGGTAACCTTGAAACTCTGTTTTATAGTTGGGGGCATGCAAACCTTTTGGCGTGCAAGCGAAGAGCGATCATTTATCTATTTTTTGGATTGGTCGTTTCCTAACTTACATAAAGAAAGGATGTGGGGCAAAGATATAAAAAATTGTCGTTTTTATATATGATACATTCTAATTATATGACTGGATTAATCGAGCAGTTTTAGGAGATAGTTCAAGCTCGTTAAAAAATAAACATAAGTCATGAGCACATGTTCCCCCAGAGTTTAAGCTCAATAAAAAATGAACCAATTTCCGGTAAATAACCATCGTGAATGTAATACTTTAGCCTTTAAAGCCTTGGTCGTGTTCTGATCCATCACCTCCACCTCTGTATTGGCCGATCATTCACCTTCATTTGATTGTTTACCCCTTTTGAGGAATAGCTGCGAAGAGTGATCCTGTTAGCCATCCTTGTGACACTGTCGTGATTGGAAAATTCCAAACCTTACCTGGAATCAGCTGCTACCCGAATTTATCACTCCTTCCTCAAAAAACGAGTCTCCTTTAAGCTCTTTTCAATTGACTCGTAAAATATGAAAAGATTGCCGAGCCATTGGCCTCTCCAGCTCGTTAAAGGGACAGGAAGTGCTATCCCTCCTCTAGATTTTAATCTTTTTTGGACCTGAGGGATTATTACACAAAAAAATCGAGGGCTTGTTTTGTTCGGCTCGTTAAAAGTATCGAAAATTCATCCCTTCTGGATTGTTTTATACTTTTTCGGACTTAAGGGATTAGATGACGAAAAAGAATTTTTTTGGAGTTTTCTTTACGTTCCTTTTTAGACTCTCTAAAATTGAAAAGGGACCGAGTAATCTTTGTCGTTAAACTCGTTAAAAAACCTAATAGCGACAAACTTGTCTATAGACGAGAACGAGTTTCACTATCGCTAGGCTCGTTAAAACATAGTGATGGGTTTGCCCGAAGGGAAAATTATAGAACACGCATATGTTATCCTCCTCAAGCTTGACAAAAATAAAGAGGTACTGGTCAGCAATGACTGGGGAAAAATTAGGAAGAAAACTTGAAGAAACTTTGTTGGTAGCAAGTCACTCTTGAACATGACACTTTCACTCCGCATCCAAGTTGGGTTGGGTTGTTCCATTCACCGGTCACATCACCGTGGTCCCATCACACCATCCACATTTGGGGTTAATGCTAACAATCCATCATTTCAGTGTCGCTGATATGTTCAAGAGAAGTCATTCAGAGAATTCACCTGTGTCTCACTCGCTACAATACATTTACACTCCATTCTTTCATGACCGCCACCCTGAACCTTATATCACCAGATCGTTTTCACCTCCATTAAAATCATTTGCTCCATTCCGTGTCATCGATGTGGGATTCATTAAGGCCCTCCTATGACGGATCGCTTCTTGTTGACATCAGCTCATTATCCAAGAAGTTGATCTAGGAACACCCCTTTTAGTACTTTGAAGCTTGCATGCCTCAATGGCAAGTTTCTCACTTACGGCGACAGGTTTACATCATTGGCCTTCGACCGAAAGATTTTGCGTGGTGTTCGACGCCAAATCCTTTATTCACACCACGTGAATTGTACTGCAGTACCTTGAGGGTCATTATCATTATCGGTGATTCCTCTCGCGCCTGTTAACAACTTACATCATTGGCTGGTAATCAGGCGATGTCTTTCCATGTTCGACTCCAGAACATCTCTCACATCGATCGACTTGTACTTTGAGTGAAGATCGAATGAGATTGAAGACCTCGGATCTAGTTTCATCCATCCGGGTTGTGATATATATTCAGGGAAATAAAGACATCAAATGTACATCATTGCTGCACAGATAATCATCCAATCAAAGGGATGATGGCTCTACCAGAATCATCAATCTACACTCAGACAATTGTCTGTCCTATGTACATAAAAATGAATTTGTAAAGCTGAGCATGGGAATGCCCGCCTCAGCTAGATCATGAAAATTTATGAAGATAATGTATTGTATTGTATCTTATTACAGGTCTCCTCCTAGCTTGAAAGAACTTCGAATCCTCATAATAAAGCATTTCACCCAACATCAAAAGATTAACGACCTCATGCTTTAGGGGGAAACTGTTATAGACATTTTTCGGCACTACAACCCCAAGCATGAAATGTCCATAAACTAAGGGCTCCTAAGTCCCTAAAAGTGTTGTTCTAACCCCTAAAGGAACAAGGTCAACTGATTACAGCTTCTCCCAGAAGTTCTCCATGAAAAACTGCTCAAAACAGTATCATTTCAGCTGCTCCATAGGCAAAGTGCATTGCATCTCACCTAAATACACTGTGTGGGTGCATTGCATTTAAAAAAGCCCTTCTATGGGGTGTGATGAGCGAGAAGTGACAAATGGCAGTGTCAATCCACGAGGTGGAAAAGCATGGAATCTTCTAGAAGCTTCTCCTGTGACACTTGCCTCTCTGAATTCGACCAAGGATGAGTAAGAGATCATCAGTCTCCAAGTGGAAGCAAGAACTATCAGAGGGAAGACACTAATCAAATCACAAGCTGACTCATCTCCCTTACAGATATCTACATATGGATCCCTCATCCCAGAGATCCAGAGGCTGGAATTTTGCATATTGTAAGGAATTGATGTTGGTTTCTTAAGACAACATCATAGTGTTGGGTGATCTAAGCTTTGTATGAGGTGAAGAAGGGCTTACTTGCTGAGAGGATGATGCTGGGTCAGAA
The DNA here is from genome assembly GCA_031772625.1 of Pinus tabuliformis. Lineage (NCBI taxonomy): Eukaryota > Viridiplantae > Streptophyta > Pinopsida > Pinales > Pinaceae > Pinus > Pinus tabuliformis. The sequence continues at coordinate 223,358,925 of CM062815.1, read as the reverse complement.
CAACTGGTTGTAACTCCCTTGGCTCTTTCTTGTTTATCAATAAAAGCTATTCAAGTTTTCCGCCATACTCTTGTGTCATTTATGTTTTATGCATTTGTATGGTCAATTTACATCTGATCCTAGATTGTTTATGATTATAGATCCATGTTCTTGTATAGTTTTATGCTGTTGTGATCCTACAGGTACTCTGTGAAGCTGGGCGTACAAGGGAGCAAGTAGCGAAAGGCTATCAAGAGAGAGAGGAATCGAACTAGGAGATTAGCACAAGACAGAGGTTGGTCTTCCTTGTTCTTCTCTCATCTATATTTCATAAAGGAAAAGCAAAAGTAGCTTTACTTTGTTTGTTTCTAAGGCAGCTACCACGCCTTAGTGGGATAAGCAGTTCTATGTAGACACTTTTCCCTGTAACACACTGAACATCCCAAACTAGGAATAACAAGATTGTTATCCCCAATGGAGTCGTCAATTCTGTTACGAGAATAAGTTCCCTAGGGCTTTGGGTTGGAACCCCAACAAAGCAAGAGAAAACTACAGTAAGAAACACTCATTCAACTCAAGAAAAATGCTTATATAAACAAACTATGTGAGAACGACCATACTCGGATGTCCTTTGTTTGGGTAGATCCCGCAGGGTTCAGACCCTCTGTAACTCATGATGTTCTCCAAACTTGAAAATCATTCAATTCGAACATACATAATAGTATATAGATAAATCATTTTAATGAAACTAAATTTATATCATATAATCAAATGATTAGTTATACATCAAAATAACATTCATATATGAATTACAACAGTATCTGATGCATAAACATAGTTAATCTCGGAAACAAGACAATGCTTCTTCTTATTGTAGAAAGCTATAACTAACACAAAGAGAATTCACCTGAGTCTGGTTCTTCCGGCTCCAAGCGGAACTGTCCTCTGGATCCATCTAGTCCCAGTCTTCAATATCCTCCTTCCATAACCAATACCATGATATCTCAAGCAAGAGGGAGAATATCTATAATCAAGGAAACAAGGGTTTCCTGAAATTTGGGGAAGTGCATGAAGCACAGGGATACTTCAGACTCATTTAGGGATAATCTCAGTATAATAACTCTATCTCTTCTCCTCCTTAAGGCCTTCCCATAGAAGTCTATTTATACTTCTCCCAATTAGTTTTTTAGTTGGGAAATAGTTGGGCCACAGGAAATAAGAGGTAATCAACAAGTAAAAACCGTGAACTCCACCCATAATTGAGGAAATTTAATTTTTTTAAGTGTTTTAACACATATACGCAAGTTGGGTATTGACTAACTGATGCAAGAGCATGAGACTTGGAGGGAAAAAAACTTCAAACTTATTCCAAAAATACAAAAAAATCTACAAGCAAAGGAGTGGGATCCTTTAGCCATCAATTTCCATGTTTTTCTAGTTAAGCATAGAGATAGAATCTAGGAATAAATCATGATGTAATAAATGTTAAGTAGTTAAGTTGTAGTGGAGGTTCTCAAGGAGAATACCTCGCTGACTAGATAGAATTAGCTAGCATGGTGGAGGTTCTCGACGAGGATGTCTCGCAGAACTAATAGTTGCAATAAATTTAAGCCTCTGTTTTAGGATTTCGTTGTTAACATGAACCAGTATATATGTAATTTGGATGCTATTGTAATGGGATTTTGACTGAGTGGTTTTATCTCATATTTCTTAAGGAAAAGTTGATATCTCTGTGTATTGGTCGATCCTGGAGGCTTTGTGACCTTCGAAACCCTTTCTATGCACCTGAACACCTGTTGTCTATTAAATCTGGTATTTATGCGTATCTTTGACTTTCACGCAACGTTTTCTTTTAAAGTCCTTATAACAGTGATTAGGCCTAGGTTCTCCAGTTAATACTCTGATAAGAGTCAGTTTGAGTGTTTTTCCTTCATATCGGCATGCCCCATTTCCTTTAAATGCATTGTTTAGTTCTGCAGGCAAAACTCTGGTTTACACTAAAAAACCGTGAAAACCTTAGTCGAAATTGAGTTCCGGACTCGAAATATTCTTAAGTGTGGCTGATACCCATATCGGGTCCACGAAAACTATCACATCGCAACACTTGAGGGGAGAAGGACTGGCCTTTTGAACTGCCAAAGTCCGAAGTTCCGATACATTCGGATCCGAAACACTATAGGAGGGGATTTATAACCTATCGGGTCCGCGATAGTTATCGCATCACAAGTTTGATAGAACCCATGGTGGATTTCGAGCGGATGAAAGACCATAAGCGGTTTTGAAGCCCTCAACTCCGATTCCATACAGAGCATGCCACATAGAAGAAAGGGAGTGAGTTAAACCGCTTATCAGGTGGGTTTAGGGTGCGCAGTTTAGCCGCCTGATATATGTTTAGACCGTTAGATCTGGAGCTACAAGATCAATGGTTGATAGTGGTGGAGCTGGTTCGGAAATCGGGAAGCATGTTGTCTATTGGATTTTGGACAAAATCGACGGTATAGAAGCGGAGCCGACGACAATTATAAGCGCGATTATATAACATTTGGAATCCGGCCTTTTGGGTTAGCGCATTGTTTCCCATGTGACTTTATGTAGTTCCTAAAAAGGTTATGGACCGAGTTATAAAGCAAAATCGGTTAAGTTGTATGGTCGGGGTTCTTAAAGACTAAGACATGGTTAAACCTGCCGATAGTGTATTATGTGATTCCTTCGGAATTACACCTCCGATAGTGAGAAAAGGGCCTCTGTCGTGAAAATTGCTCCCGATAACAAGGGTTGGGGCGATTAATGGAAAAGGACTGGTGATAGTGACCAAAAAAGAGGGAAACTTATAAACAGTCAGTCTAGAAATAGATGATTGATACTTCAGTGGAGGAAGAAGAAGGAACTCTGTCAGATTTAGAAGAAATTGTAATAGGATTTGCGCGTTTGTCCATATCGCCTGCACCCAGGCCACCACTAACCCATGTGTACACACTTTTATCTCATGGCAAAGTAGCGTATAGGGAATAAAACACTGTTTTTAAAATATTTGGACCAAGTCTGGAAGGAGGGGTTGCCCTAGGCCATAAACCAAGCATCACAAATATCAAGGGTGATAAATGGTGCTATAACAGCTCCAACACAGAAAACTCCAATTTTCAAATGATAAGGCTTCAATCTGCAAGGTGCCAATCTCCAAATTGGAATTCACGAGGCTCCAACCCTATCTTCCATAAGGATCGAACCTTGTCTTTATGAGGCTCCAACCCTCTTCACTAGATCAAGATCCAACCTAATCTTCTTCAGGACTCCTATCATCTAGGGCTCCAACCCTCTCCTTCAACTCTTCAAGACAAATATAATGGTTTTTCAAGGCTTTCCTCAATACCTTCTACAACAAGCCTTGAAAATCTTCAATAATCCTTCTTGTATCAATGAAAACTTCAAAAAACATAAAATGTGTCGCCAATACTCTTCATGATACCAAGAAATTTCTTGTAGGTTACTTCATGAGGATCTTCAATCAAGTATCTTCTTTAATAATACTAATTCTACATCAGTTTCTTTGGTCATCTCAACAACTTTAATAAGTATTCAGGATAAACTTAAAATGGTCGTCAAAATACTCTCACAATGTTGCTTCAAGCTTCAAATGTAATCTTCAATAATATCTCTTCAGGTGAAATATACCTTCAAAAATGATGCTCAAATACCGCTACAACTTGGTCCAACAATGCTACAGGTTTTCTACTCCAGAAGTCCAATATCTTCATTGTCTGAAAATCGAATCTCTTTGATATGTTTTCACACCAAACTACAATGGATCTTCAACAATGCATAGAGATGGTTCAATGAGGTATTCAATAAATTCTTCAAACTTCTTCTAAAAATTCTTCTTTCAAACGATGTCAATAACTGTCAAAGATTCCTTCAACTCTGTTACTAGGTTCCTCCAACCAATGCCCAAAAAGTAGGCTTTCAAATGATGCCAAAAACTACCAACGATGTGCATGAGGTCTGAGATAGTTTCCTTAGGTTTGAGATATTAGGTGCAAACTTCTAAGTTTATGTTCACAATTTCGATCTAAGCTTACCACGGATTTGAAATTCAAATTCATTGGGTGTGAGCTCAGCATCATAGGTCTCTACCTGTCTTAGGTGTGAATTAGATCACAGGTCTGAATTTCACTGAGACTTACTTCAGGATCTAAGACACAAATATATGAGACTAGGCCGAGATCTAATCTATATGCTACGAGCTACTACAAGTGGTTTGCAGGGAAAATTTTAAGGATGGAAAATTATCTTGAAGTTTAAAAACATTGGCGAATCTCACTAGTCCCTAATATGCAAACTATAAAATGTTTAATGATGTATTTGTAAAATTATTCAAATTTATAATGATTTTATATATACTCTCTATATAATGTTGGCAATTTTTAAGGTGAAATAATTTTATATTGTAAAATATGGGCGAATCATTTAAAAAAACATGGAAATTGGCGAATATATTATGGAAAAATAGCCCACCTGCTAATATTAGCCCTTAAAATTTTCCATGGTGGTTTGTGATTCAAATATAGGTTGAAAAGAGGTCACAAAATTAAGATTATATCTTTGTCTGAATATATCTATAGAAGAAGAAATTCACTTATGTTGAGTACTCCTTTCTCAAAACAAATGTATACCCAAACATCAAATTACAAAAACAAATCGATGCAAGATTTTCCCAACAAAACCTTTACTAAATTTCGCTCTTCTTATCTTTCTTATTTTCTACTCTTCTTATTTTTATCTTCACCTCATATCCAAATTATATCTTCTGTGCTTAACTGAAAATTCTGAGCTGAAATGGATGAGTTCAGGTTATATTTATAGTCGTTAGAGTCTATGAAGATATGTGACTGTTGGTTCAATGAGATGACATGAGAGTCAACCTATGCATTGAATACTGTAGCCAACCCATGGCACAATATATTTAAATTGATTAAAAAACTACAGAAACAAACTCTTTTATCTTCTCTATCCCTTCGCTCATGTCAATAATATTTGTGGCATAATGATTGCTTTTAGTTTGTGTGTACTTTTGAACAAATGGCGTGCCAATTAAAGCATCGAGTAATGCAGACTTCAACATTGAAAATCTATTTAAGGTCACTCAATTAACTTCTTAAGATTTATGAGTATATTTTCATTTTCTATCCTTAATGCATATTTTTTATTTGTGATGGGTTTGAGAGTCTAGTGAATGAGCTTTCTTACGAACTTTTGGAATTGTTGCTAATTTCTACGTTGCAAAAAGTTGTCCTTGATATACATCATAATGCACATGGCTAAAAATATAGTGGCATATGCTATCCAATTAACTGAAATGTCTGCTTTTTAAACATCATTCTTTGGTTATGGAAAAACATAGATGTGAACAATATAGGATTCCATGCAGATAAAAAAATATTTAAGATCATAGCTCCCAAAGCATTTTTCTACATTGAATCCATGTAGATACCTCCTTTTTTTGCAGCTGTCATAACACATGGAACCTCAAAGCCAGTATTTTTGTATGTGTGGAAACAAAACATTTAGGCTCTTTTCTATATGTGTGGAAACATAAAATTTAGGTTATCTTCAACAGTGCCCTTGTCCCATACACCTAGGCCTGCTTCAACAAGACGTACACTTCAACATTGTTAGGACTTTCCAACCAATCTTCTAGGGTTTGTCATCATATACATTCTTCGTCTAGGGAATGTCTAGGGTTTTATCCATCTTCAGCAATGCTATATTGACATAAATGATAACCTTGGCCAACAACCTCGAAATGTGGGCACTGATCAATTAGCTAACGAAGCTGCAAGGGAAAAAATATGGGGAGTTAAACATAATGGATCATATAAATTTGGTCCACTTTCCATTTTCATATTGTCCTATGGAATCCCAGGTGCATCATGAAATAATATCAATATCAAAGGCTACCTTCATCACTAAAAAATCTAAGGCCCATTTGAACTTGCAATTTTGGCATATTATTAGAGGTCAAAATGTAACATCACCCAATGCAAAGGAGTTAAAGAATTTCAACAGGAAATTCCAAAAAATATGGAGGAGATCTTATATTGAAGTTACTAAGGTGAAATCGTTTCATTTTCATGTTCAAGCAGAGGATTCAAGTTCAATCCATCTTATACTGTATTTTCTCAATTTATTATCAAGTTATGTGCAACTTTGTTACAGCTTGAGCTTCCTTAGAAAACTAGTGACCCTCTTCTCTGTTTCACTGGTCTTTTATTTCACTTATTTCACTTTTCTCCAAGCCTATTTCAATATTGAATAATAAACATGATTATTCAAAATGTCAAAAAGAAGTATTAGTTGCATTAGGATTCAAATAAAGAAAACAAAGACACTCTTCATACCACAAAGCTAAGAAAGAAAGGAATCTCAGATGTCACAATGATATGAACTTGGAAGCTGCATAGAATGACGAAAACACACTGAAAATTTTTTATACAAATTTTGCTTGAAAATTTAAAATAAGTGGGCCTAGAAAGAAAAAATTGTAGGAAAGGAATGGAAGAGGCAATGTGATGAAGGATATTTTATTTATTAATTCATTACAAAGTTCTATTAATATTAGGTTAGCTTTTGCAAGATCTACGCTAGTTCTAAATGTTGAATATTGAGAAACATCATTAATAGGTTTTTGTAATATGAAAATTCTCGAAAATGAACTGGCATGATGTTCAACTCAGGTACAAAATTTTGATTACTAATACAAAATTTCACTAGATTCTATTAAAAAAATGCTATTTAGTAATAATTTGGACTTTACCTTTTCCAAAATTGATCAATAAATTAAAAGAAATGGAAGACTATGGTTCCCATAAAAAACTTACCTATGACCTACACAAAGGGTAGGTGACACAAGAAGATAGATAAATCTTATTGGAAACACAAAAATAAGTAAAAAAAGAATCTTAGTAATGTTAACATCATGTGCCATAAATTCTTATCAGATAGGGAAGTAACCTTTAATATGGTTGTTCAAAATATGAAGAGGTTTTTTCACATAAGAAGTTTTTCTATAAGGTAATCAAGACAATCAACATGGTACAATTTCTATTTTCCTATCTTCTTAGACATAAATTTAGTGATGGCACTCTTAAATAACACATCCAAGGAAGGAATGGAATAGAAAGTCGATGCAATATCTTTTAGTTATTCCATTTTCCAATGGATATGATGGTTTAGATTGATGCATAAATTCAAGAAAAATCTTGACATATAAAATATAATTGAAGATAAAAATTAGTAAACAAAATGTCATCAAAAGCTAGAATATAAAGATAAATCACTTACATTATGCCAAGTTTATAGATTCTATAACCTTTCCAAAATAGATTTCCTCTTGATTTACAAAGGTTCTCTTTCAAGTTCCAATAGCAAATATTTGATAGATTTTGAAGAAATAAAGGTAGTAGATGACAACAGATAAGATAAATAAAATAATATTAATTCATGAGCAACATGATGGTTATCTTTACAAATTTAAATTTTCATCACAACCTTACAAATTTTAGACATCATCAGCACTATTAGATGAAAATGAGCCAGACATCAACTCCCAATTATTCATACTTTTGGTGTAAAATCTGCAACTTTGATGTAAGATTAGTGTAGTGCACTTGATAATTTTCAATATCTCTAGTGTTTCCTCTCATAACATGATATGGCCATATCAATTTTGAAGAAATATCAAACTTTGGAACGAATAAATAACTTTTGTAGGGGAATATGGAGATCTAAGAATGACAAGACGAATACTGAATATTTAACAACACTATTATGTTAGAGGAACAAGCCATTTCCCTCCTTTTTTATGAAGCATTAAACGCCTACAAATTTAGTTATGATTCTTTACTGTTATGGGATTGAAAAGGCATGTTAGAGATGATATAATATGGAAATCAATAAGGATAAGTATTGATTGTCATTCAAGAAATCTAACATCGTATATACCACTTTAAATTAAATTATGATAAAAATAAATAAGATAGAGTTAAATATCTAGTATTTGTTTTTAATAAAAGATTTTAAATATATATTACGAAAATTTTTCAATTGAATTTAGCTGGAGTTCTTGAAAGGAGTAACTGTGATTACTTCTACTTTAATCTGATTTTTGTAAGTGATATGCCAATTATTTTGTAGTTTTCTCTGAGGAAATTCAATTCCAATAAGTGATACATTGAATTCTTAATGACTCTATTGTTGTAATGGATTCTAATTTTCTATTATATTTAATACATAAAATAAGACCTATAATTTATTTACGTAAGGTTTAAATTATCTAAAGAGTCCAAACTCAACGGGAGGACTGACATCGGCCTAAATTCAACTTAGTCACCCCAAAAGAATACCAAAACATTGATTAAATCAAAGTTTCAAGTAAGGAAATAAACATATGTTGATTATATTATTGTTAAATACATGATGGTACAAGTTCACTCACACTTCCAAATCTATTGTTCAACATTGGAATTCTATGCTCATAATTATTCCATTTTGGGAATTGCCCCAGTCACCTTTACCCTTTATTTAGCATTACTTTTAATCTTGATAATTGCGAAACTCATCGAATGATATTTAACCAAAAGACCAAATTGGCTAAGTTGGACAAGGTATCCATTCCATTAATTATTTCAAACAACTTGATTAGTGGGCTTGCTTTGGCACAACAAGGAAAAATCAACATTTCACACATGCATATGGATCATTAATTATAGGTTTAATTTTATGATTATCATGTTTAATGGACTAATAGTCTAATTCGGGTTAGCGACAATAAATCAATCTAAATAAGTTTTTCATTTTACTTTGAATAATTGGGTATAAGTTGTTCTCTTTCATCTAGGTTCTATTCTTGTAAAAGTAGTTAATTATTGGCGAATAAGACTAAAAGAGTAGAGAACCAACTCAGTTATAAGTTACTGACTAGATCTATACCTCATCCAAGTAAAAGGAAAAAAATATCTAGATAAATTTTGTGATGGATGATAAGGCTCAAAGAATAGAGGCCAACTCAATGATAAGTTACATGCTAGATCTATAACTTGCCCAAGTAAAAGAAGGGAATCTAGATAATTTTTGTGATCAAGTTTTTTTCTTAATAAACTAAGTCAAAATAATTGTCACAAATCAATATAGATACAATAGGAATCTAGATAAGTTTTGTGATTAAGTTATCCCGCTTAATAAGCTAACTCAATATACTAGTCATAGATGAATCTAGCTACAATAGTGGGATCCCAAATCATTTTCTCTATTAAGATAACTTACATGGTAAACTAACTCATTTTCATTCAAACAAATGACTTTAACTATGAGATCCATTTGAGTGTCAGAGAAGTGTTGAACATCACGATGGCATGGATAATTATCACCTACACTTGCTAATTATTTATTCAATATTTACAAATCTACCTCATGAGTTTATTAAATATATAAATTTATCATGCAATTCCAATTGTAGGTCTGATATTGTGGATATTGTTGTTTTATTGTGGGATTCTTGGTGAGCTTATGTTTTCTTGTGACAATAGGATTCTCGATGTTGCCAATTTGTAGAAATTCCTTGTAGATTCAAACTGCTAATAGTAATTTACTTAAACAAAGACTTGAATCCACTCTACTCATAAGTAGAAACAATTCAACAATTGTGAAATCACAAAGCATACAAGAGAAAGAATTCAATCAACACATTACACAATGATTTCTTGGGGAAAGCCACAGCTAGAAACCCATGCTATCTATATATTGCATTAGTAAAAAGTTATGAGAAGATTACAATCTTTTTCTCAAGCTCAAGCAACCTCTGCACTATCTTTATCTGTCTCACTGCTTCCAAGACAAGCCTAGGCCAATACTTAAGCACTTTTATGCTTGCTCAAGTCCCTATTTCCTTGGGAATTAGGCCACTATTAATTAGGGAAATTCATCAATTGGAATTGTGCAATCCTCATATGCCTTCCTCTCACTACATGCACCACCTATACAATTCATATGATTATACAACTGATAGTACACTTCCTTGAACTCCAATCTCAACTAGGTAACTCTCATATTTGACATGCATGAGTAATTTATGAGTGAATCATTAGTTAACTGGTTGATCACTGCAGGAAGCACCACACTACTAGACCTCCCACTAGTTCCTCCAACAATTGGAACTAGTTTAATTGACTTTAACTCAGTTAAACCGAATTAATTAATTGCAACTCAAAATAAACTCAACCAGGGCTCCTATAAAGTAAGAGACACTCTACATGACTCAAGTTAGACCCTCAAATTGAATCAATTGATCCAACTAAGTCAAATTAACATAGTTAACAAATACAAGTTCTCATGTGATGTGGAATTACAATTTTATTCTTAATTTAATTCAAGGACAAAATGAAATTAGGATTTTCTTCTTGCATTTTTAAGAGTCGCTCTCAACAAGAAAGGGATTATATTCTACCTCAATCCTACCTCTATGAAAATCGAATTTTCCCCTTGATAATGCCTTATCTACATCATATTCCTATATAGGAATGTACTCCAACAATATAATTCTCCTCTACACACAATCTTGTAGATGGTGATACTAGATGTTGATATGCTTGGACCGATCATGAAAAATTAGATTCTCAGAGAGTTTGATACAACTCTGATTTTCACAGTAAATTACTGTAGGATCCATATACTAACCAAATAACCCAACAAGGATATTCCTCATCCAGATAGCTTCACAAGCTTCTCAACTAGCACCCATGTACTTTGCTTTTTCCGAACTGAGTGCAACTGATATTTGCTTCCTGATGTACCAATACATTGTTGCTGACCCAATATTGAAGATTCCCCCTAATGTTCTCTTCCTATCGGATGGACTCCCTTCCCAATCTACATTTGTGAGGCCTTGCAGATTCACTCCTTCAATCCGTTTGTACCAAATATGAAACTGAGTTGTGCCTCTGAGGTATCTCAACACATGTTTAACTTCCTTCCAATAATGTTTGGTTAGCTTAACCATAACTTGACTAAGCTAGTTAATAACAAAATATATGTTTCGTCGTGTGTTCACCAAATACATAAGTGAACCCACAAGTTTCCTGTAAATAGTAGCCTCAACTACATTACCTAAAGTATGATCTTCCTTCCTCCAATTTCCATGCTAGCAGAGTCTCCGTGGGTTTGTTGCTTTCCATGTGGAACTTCTTTAGTATCTCGTTGGCATACTTGCCCTGAGAGACAAACCATTCCTCATCTCCTTGCCATACTTCCATATCAAGGAAATAATGCATGAGCCCCATGTCCTTCATCTCCAATTCTCTTGCAAGATCCTCTTTGCAATATTTTACCAGCTTCTCATCACCTGTTAGAATTAAATAATCAAAATATAATACTATAATCAACAATTTACCTTCAACCACAATATGGTAAAAGTTTACATCTGCTTAACTTTTGGTGAAGCCCAAACTCATGAAATAGTTGTCAATCCTAGTGTACCAAGGACGAGGTGCTTGTTTCAATCCATACAATGCTCACTTGAGTCTGCACACATGCAACTCTCTGTTGACGGTCTCAAATCCTTCTGGCTACTCAATGTACACCTCTTCATCAATCACTCCATTGAGAAAGTTTGTCTTCAGATCCATATGATATATCTTCCATCCCATCTTCAATAAGAGTACTAGAATAGATTTGATTGAAGAGTACCTTGCTATTGGAGAAAAGGTATCCTCGCAATCAGTTCCCTCCACGTGAGATAACTCTCTAGCCACAAATTTGGCCTTTTGTTTCTCCACACTTCCATATGCTACTTGGTTTACCTTGTAAAGCCATCTAGAAATCACCATTGTCTTGTATGTTGGTCTTGGGACCACTTCCTAAACACCATTTCTAATAATGGAGTCATACTCCTCAACCATGGCATCAACCCATACTCGGTGTTGCATTGCTTCCTTGAAAGAGGATGACTTAATATCTACACTCTAACTCATGAGATCCACGTAACTAGTGTACCGATCCGGTGAACTCATTTGCATATGATGTGATGTGGGTGCTCCTGCATTCTCTCTACCATCATGCATCAAATTTTCATACTCTTTGGTGCACTTCCTTCCATCTTTGGAAGTCTCCGCATGAGTGCTCACTCCCACTCTCTACTCCTTTGCATGTGGCTACTCCACATCATCTTGAGGTTCTTCCTTTGGAGTTAAAATATCCTCATCTCCATGAAATTGAAGCTCCATCCCAAGGGAACATCTAATGGCATTCCATTCATCAAAATTTACATCTCTACAAACCATTATCATCCAATGAGATGACAGGCACACCCAATAGTTGTGAGGTGTATCAGTGTTCCCCACAAATATACCCGACTCAGTTGTTGGTTTTGGCTTTTTCTTAGCATCCTTAGTAACATGACAGTAAATTGATGAACCAAAGATCGTGAAGTGTTCCACATAAGGTTTATTACCTGAAATATCCCCTTTTAGTGTACTCATCCCGAGAATCTAATGAGGACTTCTGTTCTGCACATATATAGTTGTGTTGCCTGATTTAGCCCACAAGTGCAATGGTAGGCCCTGATCATGTAACATCACCCATGCACCTCCCACAATAACTAAGTTCTTCATTTCAGCCACCCCATTCTATTGTGGTTTATGGGATGTTATTGAATATCGTCGAATTCCTTATGATGCACAAAAGTTATTGAATTCATTCGACACCTATTCTCCACCGTTATTTCTCATGGGAGCCTTCACTTTCCTGCTAGTGTCTTTCTCAAAAAGTGCTTTAAATTCACAAAATTTAGAGAATGTATGATATTTCTTTTGAATGAATAAAATCCAGCACTTATGTGAGAAATCATCTATACATATTACATGATACCTATGCTTGGCCATGGAGGCTGTCGAGAACGGTCCACACAAATTAGAGTGAACTCTTTCAAGGATCACTTACACTCGGTTGTCCTTATCATGAAAGGTGTCTTTGGTGTACTTCCCCAATGTACACCCTTTCCAGGTATCTCTCTACTCTAATGTACTCTTGGGAAGTCCTATAAAAATATGTTTCATGATATTCAATGCTCCATGGTGCAAGTGATCCAATCTTCTATGCCACAACTCACCGATGTCTCAGCTCTACAGCTTCTATACTTTTGTGCGCAAAGAAACATAATATTATACATCCAATTTGTAGAGGTTCTTCACCCGAACCTCGATCTGCTTCACTTGTACTAAGGCTATGTGATGAAGGAAAGCCTTTCCTTTGCTAAATATCACATCGTAGAGACGATCCTCCAACATAGCAACTAAAACCAAATTCTTCTTGAGAACCAGAACATACATGACATCTTCTAATGTGAGACGAGAACCAGAATCCCTTTAAAAAGTAACAATATTGATGCTATTCACATTATACCTTCCATAATACTCCTTTTTGATGTGCATCTGGAGGTCCTTCTCCTCTAGGTCAATGAATAATTCTTTGTTTTCGGTCATATGGAATGAGGATCCACTATCCTGATACCACACACTACCAATCATCGATGTCACCATCCAACTTGAATTGTAAAGCAAGTACTTCACCTGCCACTCCTCTTGAGGGCTTCTTGCTGACCTTCTTGTGTAAACAATTCATAATATAGTGTCCCAACTCATGACAATAAACACATTTAATATTCGAAAAGTCCTTCTTCTTGTCGCCTTAACTAGAATTTTATTTGGAATGGGATGAATTCCCTTTCCCTTTCTTTGTATTTCCAGATAAGGCATGATTCTCCTCATCATCATGCTTGGATGATGGTCCATCTCTCATGTACTGTTGAATATCTTCTTGCACCAATTCAGACCACAAACGCTTCCACTCTATTAGCTTCTCCCTCCCATTTGCTGAATTTTGGTATATTTTCCAACTCTTGGGAAGGCCTAGAAGTGCTAGACTAACTAAATCATCTTAAGAAATTGTAACACCAACACTTCGAAGCTCATCCCGATATTGGGTGAACTTGGTCAAGTACCTTGGTATTATGTCGCCCTTCTCCATCTTAATTTTTCTGAGCATGTCCTTCAGTGCCAACTTCTTACAGGTATGTCAAGGCCTTCCACATTACATATGGAGTCTCCTTACCATGGAGTTCCAGAAAATATGATCTTGAACTCCTTCTAGGATAATCCTTCTATCCTTTGCAATACATTTTCTCCACTCTGCCAGATCTTGAGCATCAGTTTTTGGAGGCTTAGGAATATCTTTGGTCATGAATTCCTTAGGCTTGTTGTCTTCCAGCACTACCTCCATCCTGCCCTTCTAAAGAATATATTTCAAAGTACCCTCAAGGGAAATATAGTTCGAGTCTCAATCCATAGAACGACATCCTGCTAGCTTTGAAGTATGATATTGCAAATTCGATTTCACCTGCAAAATACAAACTCATATTCTCCTCTTCTAGAGTGATTTCTTCTCTGATACCATGTAGAAGTTCCTTGTAGATTAAAAATTCTAATTGTAATTTACTAAAACAATATACTTGAGTCTACTCTACTCATCAATGGAAACAATTAAATGATCGTGAAATCATGAAGCATACAAGAGAAATAATTTGATCAACACATTACAGAATGATTTCCTAGGGAAAGCCACAACTAAAACCCCCTACGATATATATATTACATTATTCAGAGAATATCAGAAGATTAGAATGCTTTTCTCAAGCCTAAGAAACCTCTGTACTATCTCTATCTGTCTCACTGCTTCCTATACAAGCCTAGGCCAATAGTTGACCAATTTTCTGCTAACCGAAGTCCCTATTTCCTTGCATTATTTCCTTGCGAACTAGCCCCCTATTAATTAGGGAAATTCCTCAAATGGAGTTACATAATCCTCGTAGGACTTTCTCTGATTGCATGCACCACCTATACAATTTGGATGATTATACAACTGATAGTACGTTTTCCCTGAACTCACATCTCAACTGGGTAACTTTTAGATCAGACATGCATCAGTTACTTATGAGTGGATCATTAGTTAACTGGTTGATCACTGTAGGAAACACCACACTACTAGACCACCCACTAGTTCCTCCAACAGTTGGAACTAGTTTAACTGACTTTAACTCAGTTAAACTGAATTAATTAATTACAAGTCAAAATAAACTCAATCACGGCTCCTATAAAGTAGGACACACTCTACATGACTCAAGTCAGACCCTCAATTTGAATTAACTAATCCAACTATGTCAAGTTAACTTAGTTAAATAATACAAGTTGTCATGTGATGTGGAATTACAATTTTATTCCTAATTTAATTCATGGACAAAATTAAATTAGGATTTTCTTGTAGAATTTTCAACACAATTATCCATTATCTAGCACTACCTTTCCCTATCTTGTAGATAGAGCTAATAACCTCATTAGGCACCTTATATTGGAGGATAAGATTCAACAGTTGGTGAGAAAAGAAGTTGGAGTTCCCAACCTGGGAACTCTAGGCTATGAATGTTGGTCAAAAGCCTTCCACGGGGTTTCAAATGTTGGCCCTAGAACTTAGTTTGCGGTTGGGTATGTTCCTCCTTCTACAAAGCTACATGGATGAAAAATATTTCAACCAAATGGTATTCAGGTTTAATAAAGGTCACACAACCTTTGAATTTCCATGTTATCTTTCGAAGTGGGATTATATTTTGTCGGTTCATCTTTAACCAAAAATGATCAAGCATTTGAAGAAGATGAAATAATTCAGAATATGGTTTTGGTTTAATTTTGTATTTTCTTAGTTGCCAACGTATGCATCCCAACACAGTATTTCTCACCACATATGTCGTTTCCCTCTAGTACCCTGCAACTCTTCAGAAGACTCCAAATTTTCTTAGCTTTGTCATGTGAGTTTTTAATTTTATGATGATAAATTTGTCCACACATACTCCACAGATCTATTCCATTTGATCATTAAAGCTGTGATATCAGGTTGAAAACCATAGAAACATCATAACATACAAATTTCAATGCATATTAAATTTTATACAACATATAGAAATATAAATGTAATGAGGCTTTATACAAATGTGTTTAGATTAGGATACTCTCACTCCACGTATCTACTCTATTTTTATCTCTATAAGAAATAAACATAACAAAAGAGTATTAAAACATCTCTACAATCTTAACACCATATTGGAAAGCTGTGATATCAGGTTGAAAATTATATAAACATCATAACATACAACTTTCAACCCATATTATAACTTTATACAATATATAGAAATACAAATGTAATTGAGGCTTTATACAGATGTGTTTAGATCATTCCACTCTCATTCCACATATCTACTATGTTTTTTTACTATAAGAAAGAAACATAAGCAAAGAGTATTGCAACATCTCTGCAATCTTAACACCATATTGGAAGGCTTCTATCCGCTCTTGTCTTTCACAAGGCCTTCTATGGAGCCAACTGCGGTTACCATTGATACAAGAAGTGACATGAAGCTCATGGTTTGCACAAAGTTCCACTTGAGTGTCCATTGTTGGACCTTTTTCTGTACAATGTACATCTCCATTGGAAAGTACACCACTAATGGCTAAAATTTCACAACGCCTATAACTCCCAGCATATCATTAAATAATGGAAATATGATGGGAATGATTGTAGTTGGCACCACAAATGTAGTTCTCCAACATATTTTTAGGAGAATGACTCTATACAACCCACATAACATAATTCTTATGAGAATTATGAACTTACTTGTTGACTTAGTGTTTGACCATTTATCAGAAATCCAACCTTCAATGAAAGTGAAAATTTGTTGACAAAAAACTTGCACGAGAATGAGATTTTATGCCAATATAGGTAAATATGGAGATTATTTTTTCTTCAATCAAGTAGTAGAAAGAGGGGATAATTAGGAAGGTTTGAGGGATAGCTCAACTGGTCAAGGTCTCATTGCTAAAGAACCTCATCATTGGGAGGTCATAGGGTCAATTTTCCTCGATGCCCTAGGGTTGGGTTTTGATTAGACTGGCCGGTAGGATGTGATCCCTTTGGGTAGATATGCTGGTATTTTCCTTTGAAAAATTCCCCGACGGTTAGCTCAATTGGTCGAGTTCCCCTCAATAAAAGCACCTCGGTAGTGGGAGGTCCCGAGGTTAATTATCCTTGACGTCATTTGGTTTATTCTCTGCAAATAAATTGGTGGGATGTGATTCATTTTGGTGGAACTCCTTGGATATTTCATTTAAATCATTAGAAAAGAAGAGAAAGGATAAAGGGTGGATCTACCTAGATATTTCCCTTATATGCTCAGAAAAAAAGGGAAAGGATAATTAGGTGTTTAGATAGATATTATTTTTCCAAGTTTTGGAAACGATTTTTTTTCATTACCTTGGAATTTATATCTGGAATTGATAAATTTGGACACAGTATCAAAAAAATATTACTTGATATGCTCCAACCGAGTGAGCCATAATGCATGCATTGGAAAAGTTAATGAGCTAGTAAGGTTCGTAGAATCTAAATCCCACCAATAGGGTTACAGGTTTATTTTCTCTGAAGGCTACATAGCCCAGATAACCACACAAGATAAATAAGGTAGTTGATATCACCGTAGGAAACAATTTTTCTTTCTTGACAGCTCTATTTTCAAGGGGTGGAGACTTCAAAGTATCTTACATAGTTAGTCATTGGTGAGAGTCACATAGTTAACAATGCACCTTTCTACCTTTCTGAAGGCTTCATATATACAAAGGAATATTAGGATTTCAGCCATACCTGGATTTCAAGAATAAGCAGAGAATATGGAAACTCTAATGAAATTCCAGCAAGAGCCTATAAGATCCTCTAAACTTTATGGCCTTGTGTAACAGAGGTGGATGTTGTGTTTCTACCCACAATTCCATGAATCACTCCATTTTCTGGAGTTTTCTCAAGGTTTGATCCTCATAAGTTTCAAGAGACCAGGGAAGACATAAAACATGCATATAATATTCACATTTAAATATAAATTTCAATAGAATCTGGCCTATGGGGAATCAAATTAGATATTGAAATTCCATAGCCTACCAATGATTGAAAATAATGGAAGAGAGTCAGATAAAACAATAGCAATTACTTTGGTGATGCTAAGACCAAATCCTAATGTTGTGTAAGTAAAGGCCATTATTGCTTGTAACTTCATAAAGGATCATGTACGCGGGCTCTAGAAAATGGCAAGGAGACCCATAACCCTGCTTGTGGTAACACTCTAATCATTGGATTGCTCTACAATATTTATGTGGTTTATAAGTTTTTCAATCCTTTTTATATATTGAGATCAGTGCCATTAAAAATTACAATTTTATGTAAAATTACATGCCAGGGAAAGTATAAAATTATAAATACAGTCATCTGAACAACAAACATTGAGTATGAAATATAAATGTCAATATAAATATGCATTTTAAATATTGATCAAATATAACCATCCTTTTGATTTTTCATAAATTGATAAAAAACTATGAAAAATAAGAATGAAATCAATCCCTCTTTCTCGTACCTTTAATTTTAAACTCACTTGTACATTGAATTCTTTTAGCTATCATATGCTCTTATTACATTAAAGTTTTCAATAGACATTATTTGGATTTTTGGATGAAGCCTTACTGCCACTGGTTTTGTATCTTTGTTGATTTTTGCAGTTGAAAGCATTTAAGTTGTGAAAGGTACATGATAGGTCAAGGCCTCAGAATGAAGGAAGAAAAATTAGGATTGGAACCAACCACCCATTTTTCTAACCATCTCCTTTATCTCCCTACTTCAATAGAAAATGATATAATATAGAGGGCTCCATATGATCTTGAAATAAGTTTTCATTAATGACCCATAGCTAATTCGGTTTGATCGAACTACAACCATACACATCATCATGTATGATGAAATCCCCCTCAGAAGAAGCCAAATATATCATATCGATATTCCAATAATTATTTGAGCAAAAAAACCCTCATAAAATTAGCGCTAAAAGAAAATAAAGTAGCCTGCTTGTAAAGAGAACGACATCGAAATCCTAACAAACCAAAAGTTGGTAGAATTAGGGGAAAAATATTTAAACAGAAAAGTGGAGGAAAATTGATTAATAATCCCTAAATCATAAAGCCATGATTAAAGCCTAAACATTTCTCATGAAACAAAAATTAATCTACAAAACCCCCTTGAAGCACCATCATGAATGTAGGAATTCAAAGTACCTCAACAACCATATATTCAAGAACAACATCAAGGTGATTGGTGCAACAACCCCCACATTCTCTGCATACTTTTTGGCCTTAAGGAACCTAGTGATTCTTCCTACTAGGAAATGCAAGCCGAACTTCTGTGAACTGGACACAGACTTTATAGACTTTGCCTTCCCACGACCACCTTTTGCACCACACAATCTCATGTCTGTATAGATTCAAACTCTATAGCCAAACCTTGCGTAATGTTTAGATCTCATAAGTGGATTGCTACAGATAGAATTCAAACCCTTGAGTGTGCCTGAAACCCTCATGAATCTTAAAAATACGATTGAAAATTGCAGGAGTGGCCCACTTATTTATAGGTCAAGGAAAGGGACTTAGTGACCTATTATAAATATGAACAAGTTGAACGGTTGCAAAATTAATATTTGTTTCATAGTTACCATTTGCACCAGAGAAACTCATGTTTGTAGAGATTTAGAGTCTGGAACCAAATGTTGCGTAATGCTTAGATCTCACAAGTGGATTGCTGCAGATTGAATTCAAACCCTCGAGTGTGCGTAAAACCCTCCTCACTCTTGAAAATACGAATGAAAATTGCAGAAAAAACCCACCTATTTAGAGGGAAGGAAAGGGACTTAATGACCTATTATAAATATTAACAAGTTGAACAGTTTCACAAATCGAGATTCGGTTGAAAGTTAAAGCATTGTGATCTAATTGTGGAAGAACTCTCAATCATGTAAATCTGATGGTGTAGAGGGGTACAAAGTGGCAGCTGGGGGAGTTCTTATTAAAGAGGAATTCCTTACATAATAATGAATCATTAAATAATAATAATAATAATAATAATAATAATAATAATATCACCCAATTAAAAAGTAATAAAAATATATATATATATATATATATATATATATATATATATATATATATATATATATAGATATATATATATAATTACAAAATTCATAATATGCATTTCACATTAAAATACATCTAAATGATAATAATTCAAAATTCATGATATTTCAAAATATATAATTAAAAAAACATATAAAAATTTAATAAATTTAATTGATAAACATATAATTAGAAATGACAATATTTATATATGTATATGGATATGAAAATCATATATCAATATAAATAATAATTATATATGGTAATATATATATATATATATATATATATATATATATATATATATATATATGATGAGAGTTGTATTAAATTAAAATATGGTTTTGGATCCGGACTTGTACAACAAGTGGGTACAAAGAAAATCCTTCAAGGCTAGCTATACCTATAACCTCACAATAATATTTATTTTTAATATCTATTAGCTATTTTACTATTCTCAAGGACAAAGGGTCTTTGGAGGTGTATATTCACCAAAATACCTATTGATACTGAGAAAAATTACATTGAATATTAGACCCACTATTAAGGAATTGTTGCGAGAGAAGGAATACCATTTCTATTTAGGACTCGTGCATCAAAGTTTTCACCTTTATTGGTAAGATAATATGTAGCATAATTGTTAATTCTAAACACATAAAAGAATCTAATAGCAGATAAGGTTAGTTTCATATTCCAAATTCGATAAATAATGCTTCACAACTTGCAATCCTTAGGAAAAGATCCATGATAAAGGTGATGAATAACCAACTATGAATATCCCAATGCCACCAAATCTTTAATGTTTTCTTCTTTGGATAAAAGGATCCCTTACAATAATCCATATGCCTCTGTTGCATTATTTGTACAATTTCCTAAGTCCCAATTGTACTCAATTTCAATTTTTCCAATGGGGTTGAGAAGAACCCCATCGACTTCCATGACCCTAGGATTATGTTTTTAAGAACCATCAAAACTTGGCAAAAAGGATGTTTGGATTTCCTCCATTTATTCATTTCATCTTCATCAAGGCTCAACTTCCACCATTTTGCAGGTCTTGAATGAGTTTTCTTTCTCCTTTGAAAACTAGGAAGGATGTTCAGAAGCCATTCCTTTTCTTTGGAAACTACATCTGCCATATCAGCAGGGAGGGAAAAATTATTCCAATATTGAACACATGCCACTTGAGATCTTAACGCTACAGAGTGAGGTTGATACTCCTTGTTGAAAATATTGCCATTCCAAGCTATCCAAACCTTCCAACATACCAATTTCAAGAATGCCAACCAAATTTTCTTAAAAGATCGCTTTCTTTTGAATTTTCCAAGGTAGAAACCTTTCCAAGAAGAGAAGAGGATGGTGGTATAGTCAAGACATCAAATTCTAGAGAAGAGAGGAGAAAGGGAGAATTCTGAGACTTCACAAACAAATTAACAACAACTAAATAGATGAGAAATTGTGTCCTCCTATCTTAGGCATAAAGGATAGTGTGAGGGGCTAGCCATTCCTCTTTATTGAAGATTTCACATTGTCAAGAATTTACCATGTGTTAACAACAAAAAAAAGGAGTTGAGTTTTAATGGAGAGTTGGGATTCTAAACTCATGACAAAATGCAAGAATTTGGAGGAAGTTTTGCTTGAAACAATAAAATAGAGTAGGCTTCTCAAACCATAAATTTTGAGTTCTTCCATACCAAGTGATCCCTAAGGGCATAACAACCAACAATGACATCAATAGACTAACTCGAGTTGAGAGTTGGTGTGGAACACAACCTAGGTCCCAAAAAATAAAAAAACAAAGCTATCCCATTTTGAAATATATAATAGCGGAACTTTTATTTCATATAGCAATCAATATCTTAGGGGGATTAGCTCCTCATGACATTCCAAAGCATGTTTATTAATTATTCAACACGACTGTAGATGTACTGACTTCCCATTCTCTAGATATCTGGAAGGATGCTCTTTAATCAAGTCTGTAGTTGAATAGAAGAGCTTCCAGATGCGTAAGCCTCCTTTTCGAGCTAGGGGAGATTTGAGGTTGAAATCACAACTTTGTTGAAAGTATTTGCACCACATAACTTATTTCCACTAAGAAAAATCATTTGAAATGTATGTCCACACCAACATGGGACCTAATGTAATATTCATAAGGGATGGATCCCACATCCCGAGACCATCATGAGGCTTTGGGGATTTTACCACAACTCATTTGGTGAGATGAAGTTTTTTATGGGTTTGATTACTGTCCTCCCATAAAAAATTCCTCATAAATTTTGGTAGTTTTCAAATAGTCCCAACTGACACTAGGAAAATTGTGAACTAGTAAAGAGGAAAAGCTAATAATACCACTTTAATAAGAACATGGTACCCAACTATTTTCAACCAAATTGCTCCCTACTATGGTAGCCTGGACTTGAATTTCGCCATAATTCCTGACCAAGTTTGGGTAGAATGGGATTTTAAATGGATTGGAATCCCAAAAAATTTAAAATATTTTTCCAAGAGACTATAGGATGAAACTCAAGAAGGAGATCCAACTATTTATGAAGAAGATGACTAATATTCCAAGAATAGATCTATGTTTTTTTATGATTGATAAGACCTCAGAAGCCAATATGTATTGATTTAGAACCTAATTAAAACAGTCCATAATAATTAATGGGGATCCTTGCAAGAAGAGGGTATCATTTCCAAATTAGGAGTCATTTATACTCTTGATGCCTGAGACATACCTTATACCAGAAGGATGCCATTTCTTTGTTCATATTCAAAACATATGCTTAATTATTATACCATCAAGATGCAGAGGAAAGGTGAGAAGGGGCACCCTTGAAGAAACCATCTTAAGGATTTGAAAAAGCCCGAGGAGTGGCCATTCACTAAGGGGGAGATCCAAGGGTAGGAGATATAAACCTCCAACCATTTTATAATTTTTCCATCAAAGTCAAATTGAGATAGCACTTCTAATATAAAGTCCCGATTGACACAGTTGAATGAATTTTCCATATAAAGTTTGATGAGCATAAATTTATCCTTACCTACACTTACCGAATGTACTACTTCTTGGACCAAGAAAATATTATCTATATGTGCTCTAGCCCATGAATCCCCCCCTGATTCTCAAAGATGAGCTTGGGAAAGGAAAAGCTTTATGTGTTGTACTAAAACTTCAGAAATTGCAATATATGAAACATTACATAAAGATATTGGTCTATACTTGGAAAAGGAGGCCATATTGACTTCTTTTGGAATCAAGGAAATGAAGGATGAGTTAAACCCTCCTCCCATATAGGCATGCTTGAAGGAGTAATCCACTAGATAAATCAGATCAAACTTAATGACCTCCCAATAAGGTTGATAGAAGTGGGATGAAAACCCATCTAGACTCATATATTTGTCTATGATTAATTAAATTACCTTATTTTATATATCCTCTTCTAGAACGTTTCATAGCAACTCCAAATTGTCATCTTCAAACACAAATTTTGGGATTTTATCTAACATATATTGGATATCCTATGAATTAAGTGTAGGATGGGAAGAATTTATTGAATTGAAGTAATCAACAAACTCCCTTTGAATCCCCTTTAAGTCCTTGATATACATTCCATCCATGCTAATATATTTAGTATTAGTCCTCCAAAATTGCACCTTAGACTGATTATGGAAGAAATTGGTATTTTGATCACTAGCTAGTAGCCATACGCTATGGGATTTCAAGTGCCATTCATCCTCTTCTAATCTCATCACATGATGGAAGGCCTCAATTTTTTCTTTCTCATAGTGTATAAGCTCTTTTTTCATGGTTCCTTACTCTATTTTTCTTTGGGTTTCTTCCAGATTTGATTTATGCAAGTTTATTTTGGCCCTCGTGTCCTCATTATTCATTTTTTATCCACTTCTTAAGGGATAACTTCATATTTTTTATTTTTTTCCCAGATGGTAATTGAGAACCAATTCCCTCGTACTCCATGTTTCCTTTACCAAATTCTCTTAAAGTATCATAGACATCATACTAAGGGAAATGATTACGCATTTTCCATATTATGTAGTGATGATGATAATGAACCAATTGATATTTCCCTCTAGGGTAAAAGTGAAGATAGTCATTATGGGGGAAAATAAGATTAAAAAATAATGGCCCTAGAAGCAGAGATTAAAAGGCTCACAGATGAGAATACAGATCATCAAAAGCTACTACAACTATTTGAGGAAAGGGACTGTACCTACAAAGAAGAGATTATCAGGTTAAAGAATCAACTAGAAGAAGGAAGAAAAATTGAAGAAAGAGTGAGGAAGTAGTATAAGGAAAAGGACAATCAATTTCAAAGATTGGAGGATGAATTAGTGTCATTAAGAAATAAACCTGGAAAGAAAGTGAATGAAGAGGACACTACAACCAAGTAACTTAAAGAAAGAACGAATTACTATGAAGGACTTGAAGTAGAAATCATCTCTCTCAAATCTAATCTTGGAAAGTCAAACAAGTGATATGAGGAGATTCTTCAAATATTTGAAGAATAAGAAAATATGATTAAGAAGGAGATCATTAAGTTTAAAACCCAATTTTAAAAGAGTAGAGGTGAAGAAGAGGTTGCAGTAAGTATTCTAGAAGGTAAGCTAGTAAAAGAGGATAAGCACATGAGATTTCAAGATAGCACTATGATTTTGGATAAAATTCTTAGTAGTCAAATATTTCCCTCCATTAAATCTGGTTTTGGATTTCATGAAACTATTAAATGACAATCTAGTTCATAGGCTTGTGCAACGAACTTGAAGGATAACAATGAAATTATTGATAAAGAGATAAGAATTCAAATAGACCAACAACCGAGGAAAGTGAATTTTCAAAGGAAACCATTTGCTCCTAACTGTATAAGTATCAATCGATCTCCTCTTGACAATGATGTTGAATTTTTTTATTTTTCATAACTCTAAATAATTTACATCCAATTGTGGAAGAAGATTCACAAGAAGATCATCAACACCTAGGTACTCATGTTTCTTTAAGGGATATTGTTTTGCTTGAAACATATTTGGTTACAAAGCTACTGATTGCAATAGGAGGAATATGAAACATAAATATTATAATTCCTCTACACCCCTTTCTAGTTAGGTAAGATGTTATACTTGTAAAAAGTTTTGTCATATAGAAAAAAAATGTAGGAACAAGTCAATGGATTCAGACATAAAGCAAGTTGATTTCCTCCAAGGAAAGCAACCAGACTAGATTATTGTTACCAAAAGACTTGAGAAAGATGGATCCACTAGCACTACTCCACAAAAGGAAGAAGAACAAGTTCAACGTGGCCTTTCTCTGTGTTCATTTGAAGATGAATATGAATGGTACATAGAAAATGTATGATCTCATCAAATGTCTGGAGATAAGAACAAGTTTGAGTCTCTCAAGAAAAATAAAGATGGTAAATTCATTGTTCGAATTTACGCTCCAACAAATGTTCTAGGAAAACGTAGAGCCAAAATTAATAAGTATACAAAAGAATCAAATGCATTATTACTTAGAGGGCAAAAGAAAACTATTATAAATGTAGGTCAAATAGTTGATAAAGGACATACAATTTTTTTTACATCAATTAAATGCAAAGTTATAAAATAAGACACTAGAAAGGTTATAACAAGAGGATTAAACAATGTAGACAAATTATATGTGCCAGTAAAGAATAATTAAGGTAGAAATAAGAGGTGCAGTTCCTCCTCTTATTCAAATTCAAAGTAAAGGAAGATGGTCTCCATTGCAGTCTATTTTTCTTAATGTGTTAGTCTAATAGTGACTGCAAAAGTAAATATGAGGTACATAACCTCATAGAGAAAAGTTAATGATTATCAGGTCCACATGATCAAAGGTATATGATATCAGAAGGAGTTATGCATATCTATCTTGATTATTCCCTATGTTGTTTTGATATTCTTTTGGTGATGTTCATACTACTGACGTTGCATTGATGAAAATAATGTAAATAAGGAACATACATGCCATCTTTAGAGGGAGATATGGTTATGAAAAATCAACATTTTACACTATGTACACGTTTCTCATGAAGGACAATCATGTGTATATGTGGTTTTTTATCTAGAAAATCATGTATGCTTGTCTGTGATGAAAAAGAAGTGGAACAGACTTAGGGAAGCGTAACATATGCTTCCATCAGTTCATTCTCGACGTTCTACTTCTGATGTTGATTTGTTGCAGACTATTAATTATATCCATATTATTCTTAGGAATTATGTTCATGATGAGTTTATGAATTGTCGCAAAATATTCTATTTCTATTGTTGAAATGGTTCTTTGGTACAGTTTCTGATTGTTGATATTGATGGTGAAGAGTTGTTCACAGGTTCAGGGGGAGCATATTATATGCCTCTAATAGTTCATTGTTAGCATTATGGTATTTTTTTAGGAACTTCTTATCTGACATTGGTTGATGATGATGAGTTTATGATTTACTCACTGTTGTTGGCATCTCTCATTGATGAGAAGATATATATGTTGTTGTCATTATGTCATGGGTTATCAATGATGCATGGATTGTAATTGGTGATGAATGGTGCCTATATGTTGCTTGAGTTGAATTTGATAAAGAAGTTGATGGTACCTTATTCTTCTTGTTGTTAAAAATTGAATATATATTCATTAAATATGTTGGTCAATGATGTTGATCAATTCTATGCTTGTGATGTTGGAGATACTCTTGGTTTTTACATGTATATGCTACTTATGAAACAAAATATTCATATATATTTTCTACTTGGGGATTGTGGAGAGCGTATGATGACCTTGATGACATGATGTCAAGGGGATGAGTTTAAGGCATAGCTTTATTGCACTATCTTATTCTTCTGTTATATTTTCTTAATGATGTTTCGAAGCACTACAGATTTTGTCACATGTTAATGATCTTGGAAAGATTGATGCTACACTATCTTATCTTACATATGGAGGATGATCATGTTGTTGTCTATGTTTCTTATATCTTACATATGCACATTTGGAGAATCATGATTGCTTATGATTCTTATGGTTTTTCTACAAAGGATACTTCATAGATAAGATCCTTGTTTTGGTTATAAGTGTCATATATGTCTCCTGATGTAAAGGTGATGAAAATACACATGCTGTAAATCATTGTAAAACTCAATCATGTATGCGATAATGGGGTCAAGTCATGTCATGTATGTACTACCATTATTTTAGGACATTGATGTAAATTTGGGTCCAATATGTAAATCCAATATGTTGGATGATTTATGTAATCATGGGAGCGTAGAGGAATTGGTGATAGGAAAGGTCATATTCTTTTTAGTCATATAGTCTTGTACTTTTATTATATATCTCTAGAAGGTCCAACATATCCTCAGGGGGAGCATGGTCAAAATGTTGATTTGTTGATTCATATCAACAGATCAAACTTACAGCATTGAGCACTACAAGGGAAGTATTTCATTCAACATGGTTGAGTCCTTTGCCCTTGTTGTCAAAGGGGGAGAAAAGACTTGGTGTTTGGAGAGATGTTTGAAGAGAAGACTTGGTGTTTGTAGGTGTGTTTACAAATGTTTGTAGGTGGTGTCCAAACACCAAAGTGGTTGCCATCAAGTCCAAAGGGGGAGGTTGTTGGAATTATGGATAATGTGTTGTCCTTGATGGAAACCTGGTTGATAAAGATGTACTTGATGTCTACATTGTGATAATATGATTATTGTGGAACTCATGTAGATTGGTATAGATGCTATAGAGGATATGGACAAAGAAATGTTAGTTTAGTGAAATTTGAGAAAGTATGCATGGTTCCTATGAATAAGGGTCACATACATACACATGTCTTGTGAGTAAAAGTCGCATACAGAATCTGAACCATGAAAATATAGATACCAGGGGTCATTACCATGGTATTGGCCGATAGAAATTTGAGTGAAAATGTTAATTTGATCCTGTCAACAAATACTAACAACATTACCAAATGATTTACCTAAAGTGTTAACTAAGGAAAAAATTGTATAAGGATATGGAGATCAAGGTGTTAGGTGTGCAAGTAATGGATTGTTTATGTGTGACCTTATCTGAAATAAGTTTGCACAATGGATCAAGGAGATGGCTCAAATATGATAGATTCTTTTCTAGATCCACTACTATTCCTTCCTCAAAGACCACATTTCCCATGTAATTTGACTTTTTCTAAAAGAAGCTATATTTACTAAGCTTGCTGTATAACTGATTTTCACTCAACATTTTCAATGTTGCTACCAAATGTTCTACATTATATTCCTAATTCTTAGAATATATCAATATTTCATAAATGAATACAATCAAAAACTTCTCTAGATAGAGACGCAACACACTATGCATCAAACACATGAAAGTAGTTGGAGCATTAGTCAAACCAAACGTAACCAAAACAAACTTGTGATTCCCATACCTGGTCTATAAAGTCGTCTTGTAGATATCCTCTTCTTTGATGCATACCTGATGATAACCTAATCTCAAATCAATTTTTGAGAACACCGTTGCTCCCTTCAACTAGTCAAACAAGTCATCAACCCTTGGCAATAGATACTTTTTCTTGATGGTTACCTTTTTCAACTTCCTATAGTCAATGCATAACCAGAGAGTACCATCTTACTTCTTCACAAACAATACTAGTGCACCCTAAGGAGACAGAATTGGCCTAATGTATCCCTTGTCCAACATTTTCTTCAACTTCCACTTCATTTCCACTACCTCCAGAGTGCTCATCCTGTAAGGTTCCTTTGATGCTCATATTGCCCCTGGTACCAACTCAATAGAAAATTCCACTTCGTTGTGAGGTGGAAACTCTGAAATATCTACTGGGAACACATCCTCAAACTAATATAAAACCTGGTACCTCCTGAAGACTTCTGCATCCTCAACGTCCTTACCTTTATCATTGGAAATATGTACTACAAATAATACACACCCTTTCCTGTGATTACACTGCAAGATTTTCTATTCTCCATTGTCATCCAAGCCCTCAATAGTATTTTCATAAATATCCACCTTATTCGTATGAAGATACAAGAAATACATACCCAACAACATACTTTATGATCTCAATAGAAGCACATCTAGATGCACTGATGTATACATACCATTCAAATCAAATGCACAAGCTCTTACCCAATAATGAGCTCTTTCCTTAGTGCCTGTAGCCAACTGTACTAACCAAGACTCTGCATGCACTTCTTTATTCAAATCAAACTTATCCACAAAATTAGGATGAACATAACTATAATTAGATCAAGGGTCAATCAAAATAGAAACAACTTGATCACAAAGCTTACTATCCATCTTGATAGTTTATGCCTAGTTTTCCGCCTGACTATTATCCAACATTGCATAAATCTGAGGATTACTCTATCCAACATCCCCCACTATTTGTTCCTCTTGAGCACTATAGATCTATGGTATTACACCTTGATGTTCTGGACAATCTCTCCCATGATGATGATTTCCACAAGTCCAACGCTATAAAGGGTTGTTGCCACCCCCTTGTTATGCTCCTCAGATTGAAGTCACTATCCTCTTTCATATGCATTGAACTTCTTGTGCGGTGTTTCATTCTCTTTTTTACCTATACCCTATAGTCTTCCTCACTTCTTATTCAATTTTCCCTTAGTCCTGTCATTACCTTTTCAATAATTTTTAGATTCAGACTCGCACTTTGATTGCTCATAGAAATTATCCATTTTTTTATGGCTTCCTCTAGCGATCTAGTATCATAAAACTCAATCCTATTCTTGAATGATACCAACAACTGACTGATGAATCTCTGAATCTTTGCTTTATCCTCTTAAGATAAGTCACATATCTCAACAACTCCAAGAATCTGCTAGTATACTACTCAGGTCATAGATCCCATCTTCAACTCATAGAACTCTTTTTCCCTATCATCATAGTACCTTTTAGATAGACACTTCTTCTTGAATTTCCCTCAAACTCACTCCAAGTCTACTCCTCTTCCCAAATGCCTCTAACATTCTTCACATCTTCCCTCCAAATGCATGCTTTAACGTTAAGACTGAACATAGCTATTTTTGTCTTCATGTTCTTTGAGTAATAATGAACTGGAAGAAATTATTCATTCCAAGCAACCATTCTTCTTCATCCTATGACTCCTTCATTTCTCCATCAAATGGAAGTGGCTTGGTTTTCTTGAACTCATCCTAAAAATATCCCATGTCACTCCTCCAGTAAGGATGATAGATACGATGACCATGATACTTGTCTGAACCAGAACTAGAGCAAATCCCAGACCACTGCCTCATATATTAGGTGTATCCAGGAACCTACCATCTCTGATGGTGTCATCTCTATCTAACTTTTTCCCACCATGAGAGCTGCTACCGTATGGTCCATTATTCATGTCCTCTTATCCATGATTCATCCTAAGAAGTCCCTGTCTCTACAAGTATGACAAACTCTGAAGAATCATTGCAGTGACCTCTGCTTGTTTCTCTTGTGCCCTGGAAAGTATCTCTTTTGACTGAATGATCCTATCATTATCTTCTTTGCAACTTCTTATATATGCCTTCAAACTTCTTAAAGTGTCTACTATGTGAGGGGAGTAGTCGTCACCATGTTGCTCATCTGATATATAAGGAGAATCACCTGAATTATATTCCGCTATTTTTATTTTCATCTTTGATCCTCTTCTTCCTAGAAGTATACCATGTGAGATAAACCAAAATATAAACATAATCAACATACCTTAGTGAATTTCAAGGGAGGCTATCTCATTTGCAAGATGAATTTATATTAGCATAACTTATATATATACAATGAAATCATCATATTCGTCATCTCAACATCAACCTATGCATGACGATACAACTGCAACAATGAGCATCACCATGCATACCTAACAAACACATATACCAGAAGAATAATGAACACATAAGCAACTGACATGAATTCATGACAAACACATCCCAACAATAACATCATCAACTTCTACATGACAACAAAACTACAACAATGACCGCCACCATGCATACACATCAAGCACATATACAACCTTCATGCATGCATGACAAACACATTCTCCCCATCTAGTCTAAGTGTTGAACCTGGGAGCTCTAATACCACTACGTGACCACCCCAGCCCATATTTACTCACTTTAACCTACTCACTAGGGTAAACATGAAGATGAGAGTTACTCTGAGAGACCTAATTACCAAGATGCACTTATGGAAAATTGGGTCCATATGTCCAGAACTGACTGTAACGACCCAATGACACATGATCCCAATGTTATCAGCCCAAATTGACCCAATGCTATTTCTTTTCAGTTTCGTCTCCTTAAATTTAACAAAACTTTCTATTTTTGGTAGTTCTCTCAGGTTCTAAACTTTCGAGGCCATTTTGAGGGCCTAAAATACATTTTTAGGGAAAATAGAGAGACTAGAAAAAGGCTAGATTAATGCATTTGGCTATTTTGAGCATCCTCATGAATATCTTCGAAACGAGGTATTATGATAGTCAAATGGAGATGGTATGCCAAAGTTATGACCGCAGGAAATTGGAGGTCTGAATTACTCTTTTATACAAATACTTTGTGTACATAGTACTTGTAGGTTATAAATACCTATATGTTAATTCATTCAATAAGCTCACCAGGGAACCATAATTGACACAATGACAAAGCTAAACATTCAATCTCAACTCAAAACTACACCTAGAGTAACCAAAACCTACTAGGTATTTCGTCAAACACATTGTGAACATGTAAACTACAGGTCATAAACACATATCTAAACATAGGGGTTTGATACTTATCAAAGAATCATCAATAAGGTCTATTTCCCTCTCACAATGGCTGCAATCACATCTATTATATCATGCATGCAATAACCATCCATTTACCAATAAAAACATGTTAAGATCCATAACTAGAATCTGTCATGAAACCAGACTTATAACTAACATATAACCAAAATAACAAGTATAAATACTCATGAGATACAAGAAGAAAATAGATCTTATTAACATATGCAAGTCCAACTAAGTCACAGACTTCCATGTACCACCCAACCATAGATTGGGTTGAACCAAATCTCTCTTTCATACAATCATCCCCGTGCCATATTCCAAGCATGAATGTGATATCTCATGGAATATACCAACCAAAACCAATTCAGGGCTTCCAAAGGAAAAACCACCTCTACCCTCAACCAATGATTCAACCTCATGGTCTGGCATCACTAACCATCACCAGATCGGTCTCTAACAAAGCTATCGAGGGCTTTGAAGAGTTTGTTCCAACCCGACTCTAGGACTAGTAACTTAACCCACAGCGACCTTAGGGCTCCAGAGCATTTATCCA
Source organism: Pinus tabuliformis (assembly GCA_031772625.1). Lineage (NCBI taxonomy): Eukaryota > Viridiplantae > Streptophyta > Pinopsida > Pinales > Pinaceae > Pinus > Pinus tabuliformis. The sequence continues at coordinate 223,326,451 of CM062815.1, read as the reverse complement.
ACCAATGCTCCAAGACTAGTAATGAAACCCACTAAGGGCTCCAAAGCATTTCTCCAACCAAGGCTCTAAGAAGTAGGAACTCAAATTATAGCCATAAGGTACATGAGCACCGACCAGAAAACAAATGGGAAAACCCACAACAGCATGGCTATCGGGGAAATGGAAAGGCTAGGGAAAACCACTGACAATCCAAGCAATCCTCTATGCCAATGACAGATCATAACCAATTAATCGCATGCATATATTATGCATGCCAAAGAGAACAAGGAAATCATACATCCAACTCAACACCTGCAAATAAAACCCATTGTGGTTGTTGATCCTACTATCGCATTGCACTTTCCTACTTTTCCTTTTCCTTCTTTCTCGAAATCCAAAGTATGCCACAATGCTCCAAGAAACTCTAAGTGTGAAAGAGTGTGTGAGAGAGAGAATAGAAGAGAGCTCCAAGATAAAGCTAACAAAATGTCGTGAACTGATCCTCATAAGCCTTTTTATCATTGAGGCCTCTATTTTCTTCATTTTCCTCTATTTTTCGTTCAATTTTTCTCACATGTAATTCTGTCACCTTTCTCCTTACTTTTTGCCTATTTTCCTTTATTTCATAAATAAAATGTCAATAAATGCCTCTTTTCCTTTGCCAACCTCAATAGCCATAAATTAATCACTAGTGATACCCATCACTATGTTTTTTCCCAACATTCATCTTGGAATATGTGTCCCATGACCTTGGTCTTATTTTTCCTTTATTAACTTTATTACATGGATTCATAATCAGGGCTATTACAAAGCACTCCCCCTTAGGGGAAGTCTTAAATGACACTTATAAACCAACAAACACATGTTTCCCATATATCTTTGTAAAACAACTCGATGCAACATTTAAATCAATATCCATCTGCTGAAAACACAACCAACATATAATGAACACTATACCACTTATTGGAGCTTTATAACACAACTTGATGTGGTATTTACAACATACATATGCATATAAACATAACCAGAACACAACATCAAAACATATATCAAAATACATCTCCTCAAACAATGAATATAGAAGGATACATAACACATATCTGATCAGCTATCTCCCGTGTAGTTTCATCGAGCCCAAAGTGCTTCCACTGCACTTTAACTTGATCGATTTCTCGATTCTGGAGCATGAGCATATTTCGATGCAAGATTAACTAAGGTTATGGCTGGAATTATCCTTTTGGTTCCACCTACAATACATACCAATTAATCACACGATCAACATATTTCACATACTTCTTAAGTAATGACACATGGAAAACATCATGGAGTTTCACTGTCGAAGGCAGTGCAAGTCGGTAGGCTACTAGTCCAATCCTCTCAAGAATATTGAAAGTTCCACAATAACGAGGTGCCAACTTGGTACATGATCCAATCCTTAAGGATATCTTCTTTGGCTTGATGCTCAAGTACACCTATTCCCCAACCTGAAAATCCTTAAACACCTTGTGATGATATGCATAACTCTTTTGTATATCTTTTGTTGCCTATAGATTCTTCTTGATAATATACATTTGTTGTTCCATCTCTACAAACATGTCCTGTCCAATCAAAGTCCTGTTCATTGGATCACTCCAACTAAAGGGAGTATTACAACACCCCCCATAAAGTGCCTTAAACAGACTCATCGTCAAATATTCCTCATACCCATTATTATACGCAAACTCCACCAATGGAAGATAATCTTTGTACTTTCATTGTTCATGCATGAAACACATTCTCAACATGTCCTCCAAAATCTCGTTGACCATCTTTGTCTATCCATCTTTCTGGGAATGAAAAGTTGTATTGAAGGTGAACTCTATCCAAAAACATGAAAATAACTCTTTCCAAAACCTAGAAGTGAACATGGCATCTCTGTCTAACACAATATTCCTAGGAATACCATGTAACGTCACTATATCTCTGATGAAGACACGTGCTACCTCACTAGAGGAATATATAGATTTCATTGGAATGAAAAGAGCTACCTTTGTCAACCTGTCTACCACAACCATAATAGAATCATGCTCTCTATATGTCCCGAGAAAATGTGTAATGAAGTCCATGGAAATGACCTCCCATTTCCACTCTGGAATCAGAATTGGTTGTAGTAATATACCTGGATGCTTACACTCTGCTTTTAATTGTTGACCATCTAAGCATCTCGTAACAAACTATGCCACCTCTTTCATCAAATTCAGCCAATAGTAGAACTTCTTAACCACTGTCAATGTCTTTTGATATCTCGGGTGACATGAATAAGGTTTAACATAGAATTCCATCAAGATAATCTTATTGAGATCACTGTTGTCTGGCACATAGGTCCTGACCCTAAATATGACAAAACCATATTCTGTGACATGATAGTCTACATCATGTTCACCTATACCCTAATACTGTAACTTGTTCTTAAGGTGCTAGTACCTATCATCCTTCTATCCTACCTTCAAGATTTGATGATGTAAATTTATCCCATATGAAATCATCGATGCTATGTAATATACATGCACTCTTCTGCTAAGATCATCTGCAACCCTCTTCTCTTTTCCCTTAATGTACCCGATCTCGAAGTCAAACTCACTAATCATGGCCAACCACCTAGCTTGCCTGGAATTCAGAGTAGGTTGGTCAAACAAATATCTCAATCCACTCTGATCACTCATCAAGATGAACCTCCTTCCAAGGATACTGTGTTTCCACATCCTCAAGGCATGGATGATAGCTGCTAACTCATGATCATGCATCACATAATTCTACTCATGGTCATTCAATTTCCTTGATTCGTAGCATACTACCTATCATTTCCACACCAAAACCCCACCAAGTCCTCTCTTGCAAGAATCTATACATACCATGAACTCTTTGTATGTATCTATGTTAGGATAGGGTCCCTAGGGTCAGTTTTGGGGTTAGTTAACCCATTTTTTGTGGGGGTTTAGCTTTTCTTAGGCAAATTGTGTTTAACCTTAGGAAAAGGGGTTTTCTTATGGTAATGAGGGAAATGTATTTTATGAAGGGGAAATGATTTTATGAAGGGGATTCTAGTACTTGCATCGATAAGTCATTAAGCCGAGAGTTCGGTCCCACCAAAAGTCAGAGAAATGCTCCGAGCCTCTTTGACATGTAGGATTTAAAAGTACTAGAACATACTTGTGGATAGGAAATTAATAAGTAAAGGGGAAAAATGAATGTGGGGGTGTTAATCATATGAACTTGTAAATATTTGTCTTTGCTTCCATAGTTGACCATACATGTATGTGTTTGATCCAAGTAACTTTGTGGTTCAACAACCTTTCTTCTACTTACCCATTTCTTACTTCTAACATGTTTTCTTCATTTATTTGGGTGCATTTAGGCTAGAAAACCCTTATTCATATTTTTTTCTTTTGAAAAGTAATCTATCTAATTCTAACCTTATATCATCCAAGGGCTCAGATTAAGCTTATGAGCTCCTTTTATTTTCTCTACCTAACTATGATCTGCCAAGATTAAACTGTTTGGTCATATTTTATTCTCTAATCTATAAACATGAAAGTCAAAGTATGGAATAAACAAGATTAAACTATTTGATTACCATGGATTGTGGCTTGAATAACAAGTTTCACACAATCATTATTATGCGCAAAAGTAAATACTAGTGGCATTTTGACTTGCACACTTTCATGGTCTTTTTTTTTTGGGGTTCATATACTTTCATTTTTTTGTGACCTTATCTTATTCTTTTTGTCCTTTGATTTTTCTTTTAGGACATACGCTCTTTACATTTTTTTAATTTTAAAATATGGAAAACATTTGCAGAAAGAAAAGGTATGTACAATATTACAAGGCTTAACCTTAGTCATTCAAAATTATAACTCCTATTGGTATAGGAACCTAACAGAACCCATGAAGCTTGGTCTAGGTACCAGCAAAGGTGCAAAGAGCTCTGCTGCGTTGTCGACCGCTGCGGAGAAGTGAAAAGAGGAAGCTCAGAAGGCAGTGTGAGCTTTCACTGAGAAAAAGAAGAAGGAAGTTGCTACTAAGGTAGTTGTGGAGAAAGAACAGGTAGAGAAGGAGCGCATTGCAAAAGAAAAAGATGAGAAAGAACTACCAAAAATAGAGGAAGTCGAAGGATGAACTTTGCAACACACAAATTAGCAGGAAATTTCAGGACAAGAAGGAGGTGGTGGAGAGAAGCAGAGCACTCCGTTCACCTTGAAGGGGTGCGGACAAGAGAAGCCTATTGGGCAACAAAAAAAGCATAAGTTTGATAAGCAGACACATATTGACCCAATGGTCTTGAAAGAAAGGGATCTTGATGAGATCAGTGACAAGGTTAGAGACACGACCACAGAGTTAATGTAGCAGTTCGAGAAATAGTGTATGTAAATGCTGGGGAGCGTCCAAAAGCATCTCTGTGAGCTGTAGATATAGACTGGGAGGATTCAGGTGAGCGTCGGGCAAGTGAGGAGGGTGCAAGCGAGCCTAGCACAAGGGAGCAAGATAGTAGCATAATTGGAACGGACTCTGGACCTCAGAGTCATACCTTTACCAGAAGGTTCCTTTCGCCAAGATTCAGATCAAGATCACGCTGTGCTCAGAACAATGAAGGACATGGGAGTGAATTTGGCCGTGCTTCCACTTTAGACTCTCCATGCATTACATAAGGGGGCTTCAGATGAGATGAGGATCAGAGAGAAGCGTTACCTCACAGTCATAAGTGAGTTTAAGGTCAACAATGAACAAATGTTCATGGATAAAGTGTAGGTGTTGAGGGCAAAGGAGGAGATTCAGACACGAAGTTAGAGCCTGGAGACAGCGATAGAGCAAGCCTGCAAGACAAAGTGCTAGAATTGAACATCTCGGAGGATGTTGAAGCTTCAACAAAAGTAAGGAAATTAGTTGTTGTGGTACGGGCATCAAAGGATGAATTCAGAAGGTGTACTTTTGATTTCCAAATGAAGATATCAGAGTTGCAGTTGAAGCTGTAGCTAATGACTTCACCAGAGGTTCGAGAGCAACACAGAGCAACAATAAATGAGAATATGAACACATTGGATATCGCAGTCACAGACTGTGCAATGATTTTTAACCAAGCAATGGAATTACGGAAACATTTGCAGGAGGATCCGAATTTGTAGAGGTTGAACACCAATGTTAGAGAGACACAATGGAAGTATGATGAGGTCTGATTGACTGGGCACACTTTGGCGCCAGTGCAATGCCTCATGAAGTTACAGGAAGGAAAGCAACTGCAAGCACATACAGAAGAATTATAGAGGAAATAGGCCCTTCTAAAGGCCAGATTATAGATGTGGCTAGAGGAAGTCTACTAGCTTACTTTGTCACTCCAGGAAAATCTAAAGGTGCTATAGCAGACACAAAGGAAAATGTTCCTAACAGTGGAAGGTTTGACAATGAAGAAGTTAGTCGAAGAAGTGGAGAAAGTTGCGGTGCAGAGCACTTCTAAAGTTGCAGTATTGGAGGTCGAGCTAGGTGGTCTCTGCAACAAGATTGAGGCGCCAACTGAGTGACTCGAGGGAGAGTCACAATATTCGTGTTGGGGGCTTGTTGGGATAGGGTCCCTAGGGTCCCTAGGGTTAAATTTGGTGTTAGTTAACCCAATTTTTGTATAATTTTTGTAAAATATGTAAAATCTTTGAAAAATATGGATGCAGGTACATAGAAGTGAAATGGGTCTTAGGCCCTTGTTTGGGTAAGTAAATAGGTCAGTTTTGAGACTCACCCATGGTCCGTGGACCATGGTATTGTACTGAAGAAAGCTATATATAGTTGATTCATAGCGAGTCTAAGAGGTAACTAATGGTGGTGAAGGCAAGATAGAGTCTGTTTTGGGCAAGTGCTAAGGCAGGAAGGCTCTACTTCCTGTACTTAGGTGAAAGGGGAATGCTCCTACAGCTGAGTATGAAAGAGGCCTTGGTAAGTCCAGAAATGAGTGCACGGACCCCTGTAGCAGAGTGCAAAGGGCGGAAGAGTCTGTAATCTGAATGTTGAAGATGAATAAATATTGATTTTGAAGAAGTACCTTGCAATCTGAGCATTATTGTTGATTTTGTTTATGTTATGATCTGTCGCTTTATAATATGTTTTCTATAAAACAATGAATAAATTTTGCACGGAACTACTGAATATATCTTATTTATGCATGACTTAAGTAATTATCCATTTTCGTGAAGATAAGGGTTATTTCTGTTATGATTTCTGATGAATTAGATAGATCTACGCGAAGGCAGATCTAGGGTTACTGATTAATGCACAAAAGTGGATAATTGGCATGTTTAGGGTCTGCAAGACTAATCGTAGACCTTCACGAAGGTCTAGAAACCTGTTTACTCGAGTTGATATATTAGACAATAGAAGACTACTGATCTACATGAAGGCTGATCTGAGGTATAAGAGCAAAGCCCACTTATCACACTGTTATGAAAACAATTCATAAAAAGATAGAAAAGATAGATTAGTGCCTTAGAAATTAGCCTCTTCGAGGGGGTAACCTCCTTTACATTACACAAATGAGCAATTCTTGGATGATACAAATGACAAAACCTCATTTCTATATATAGGAGTCTAAAGGGTCACAATACAACCAAAGTTTACCTAACAATAATAATATAAGGGCATACAAATAACAATAGTGGGCTTCTATGGGGCATAATAATAACAATATGGGAACAATAGGGGCAGAACAATAACAATAAGGGATACCATGACAATAGTAATGGGGGAATCACTAGTATTACAGGGGTCGAACATGCTCCTCTCCTTCCAAAAAGTGTTGTCCTCAACGCTTGAGTAGTTCTCGATGCTTCTGTATAAAATTCTCATCCTCCAATGTGGAATCTTCAATGGGTAAGTTCTTCCACTTGATGAGATACTCTGAAATTGATCAATTTCATAGCTGTCAAGTTCTTGTTTCTTTGACTACTTCAGGTTCCAATACGATTTTTCCTTCCTCATCAAGTTTTGGCAATATTGTTTGAACTGGGAGCTTGTCACCTATAACCTTGTTTAAGCATGAAACATGGAAAACTGGGTGCACTTGGGAAGCTGCAGGAAACTCCAATTTGTATGCCATAGTACCTATCTTTTGCAACACCTTGTACGGACCATAATGATTTAGTGATAATTTATTATCCTTCTTAGATTTCTTGATGGATATTTGTTTATATGGCTGTAGCCGTAGGAATACCCAATCACCTACATCAAAACTTCTTTTGATGCGATGTTGATATGCCTACTATTTCATTCTATTTTGCGCCAATGTGAGGTTATCCTTTAAGAGTTGGAAAACTTGTTGTTGATGCTCGATGTGATCTTCCATTGCTTGAACCTTAGAATTTTCTCTTAAATATGATGTGATGGATGGTGGATGATATCCATAAAGTTCCATAAATGGGGTCATTTTTGTTGCAGTATGGAAGGAAGTGTTATACCACCATTTAGCCAAAGGCAACCATTTGACCCATTGTGTTTGTTTATCAGATACAAAGCAACAAAGATATCCTTCCAAACATTTGTTATTATCTTAGTTTGCCCATCAGAATGAGGATGATAAGATGAGCTATGAGCTAACTGAGTATCAAGACAAGAAAATAATTTCGTCCAAAAATTTCTAGTGAAAATGGGATCTCTGTCGCTTACAATAATCTGTGGGTTTCCATGTAGCTTTTTAATTGTTTCCATAAATTCAGTAGAAACTGTACTCACTTTAAATGGATAGATAATGCACAAAAGTGTGCATACTTGGTAAGTCTGTCAACTACCACCATGATAATACTCTTTCCTTCAAAATGGGGTAAACCTATGATAAAATCCATTGAAACCTCCTCCCAACATTGGCTTGGAATGGATAAAGGTTATAATAGACCTAGGGTCTTAATTGTTTCAAATTTATTTTGTTGGGAAACCAAACATTCCGCCACAAACTTTTGAATATCCGATTTAATTCCATCGCAAAAAAATTCCTTCTTAACCCTATGGTAAGTTTTTAGAAATCCTGAGTGCCCTCCAAAGGGAGAGGTGTGCAATTCCATAAGAATATTTTGTTCGAGTTGGGAATTATTACATAGGTATAACCGATCTTTGTACCATAATGAATCATTTTTCCATCTAAATCTATAAGATGTACTGGGATCTTGTTGTAACTTTTGAATGAGTTCCCACACTTCTTCGTCATTCTTCCATTCATCCCTTGCTTCGTTTATCCAATCTGGTTAGATAATAGAAATGGTGCAAAGAAATGCTTCCACATCCTCATCCTTTCTTGAGAGTGCATCTGCCACAACATTTTGCTTCCCTTTTTTGTAGATGATTTCAAAGTCATAACCCAACATCTTTGTGACCCATTTTTGCTTCTCTTCTTAGGATAATCTTTGTTCTAAAAAGTATTTAAGACTATCATGATATATTTTTACCTTGAAGTGTCTTCCCATTAGGTAGGGTCGGCATTGCTTAAGTGCATGCAGTATTTCCAATATTTCCTTCTCATAAATAGCTTTGTGTAAATACTTTCCTTTGATTGGACTATTGAAATAAATGGGTCTTTCTTCTTGCATTAAAACAACACCAGTTCCATTTCTTGAGGCATCACATTCCACAATAAAGTTTTTTGTGAAGTCCAGTGTAGCTAAGACAGATGCTTGGCACATTGCCTATTTAAGATGTTCAAAGGCCTTTGTTTCTTCTGGAGTCCATGAAAATGCATCTTTATTCAATAATGTTGTTATAGGTGCTACTATTCTCCCATAATTCTTAACAAACTTGTGATAATACCCTGTCAACCCAAGAAATCCTCGCAGATGCTCTATGGATGTGGGGATTTTCCATTCCATAATGGTTTTAATTTTGCTAGGGTCTACCTTAACACCTTCATGAGAAACAATATGACCCAGATATTCCACCTCTTGTACTCCAAAGAAACATTTGGAGGTTTTTGCATATAATTGTTTCTCCTCCAATAGTTTGAGCACCCTATCAACATGTTGAACATGATCCTTCCAATACTTATTGTAGATTAGTATATCATCAAAAAATACTAACACAAATTTTCTAAGGAAGGGTTTGAAAACGAAATTCATCAAGCATTGAAATGTAGAAGGTGCATTGGTAAGGCCAAAAGGCATGACCAAAAATTCATAATGACCCTCATGAGTTCTAAATGTTGTTTTCGGAATGTCTTCAGTCTTCATTCTGATTTGATGATATCCTGAACGAAGATCCAACCTAGTGAAGTAAATGGATCCATACAATTCATCTAATAATTCATGAATGGGAAATTTATCTTTAATAGTGAGCTTGTTGAGATCCCTATAATTTGGACACATGCACCATGATCCATGCTCCTTGTGGACCAATACTACTTGAGCAGAGAAAGAACTTTGACTAGGTTGAATTATACCAGCCTCTAGCATTTCTACAACCATACATTCAATTTCACTCTTTTGGGCATAAGGATATCTGTAGGGCCTGATGTTTGGAGGAACACTTTCTGGAATCAAATGAATAACATGATCATGATCACGAATAGGTGGGAGGCCTTTGGGAGTCTCAAATACCTTGGAATGATTGTCCAAGACTTTTTGGAGATCTCGAGAAATAGATAGTTTCGATGTGGGAACCTCTAGTGAACATAATTGTGAAATTATGCCTCATTTTTCTTTGTTTAGAAGCTTTCTCATTCCATTAGAGCTGATTATCTTTCCTGGTTTCCCTGTGATACCCCTTAATTCAACTTCCTTTCCTTCTGAAGAAAATTTCATGAAAATTAAAAGCTATTGTACCCAAGGATTGTAGCCATTGGACTCCTAATACAACATCAACACCACCCATTGGAATGGAAACCATTGGGCTATTCAATACATATTATGCCATGGATAGCTTGATATTATGGCACTTTCGTGAGAAATTTATTGTTCCTCCACTTGCAACCATCACTTGACACTATGGTGCTAGATATAGGAAGCAATTCAATTCCTTGGCTATCTTACAATGCATAAAATTATGGTTATTGCCCAAATCAATCAACACTATTACCTTTTTATTCTTGATATACCCTTCTATATTGATAGTTTGAAGAGTGGTAATTCCAACCAATGCATTACAATATATGGTCGGATTCATTTCTTCTTTCTCTAGGGTTTTTTCCTGGTGTACATCCTCTTCTTTTGACATTTCTTGTTCCTTTTCTTCCTCCTCTTCACAATCTATATAAAATAATTTCTTCTCAACACACTTATGACCTTTAGTGTATTTGCTATCACAATTGTAACAAAGCCCTTTTTCTCTTTTACCCTTAAATTCAATTTTTGGAATTCCTCAATGTGCTCCATCATTGTACCCTTTTGTTTGAGATTTATCAATTGGCTAAAAAAAGTGTTTTTTTTTGTATCGTCATAATGTGCTATCATTTCATCCGTAAAAATATCCCAAGTGAAAATTTGTTTACGAGAGCAAAGCCATCAATACCATACAAATTGATTTGGTTCCAAATTTAAAGTTGCAATGCGTTCCTTTTTTGTGTTTTGCACATTATGGAGATCGAACAATGGCTCCATCTGTAGTATCCATGTTACGCGATCCTTGCCATCAAACTTCCTCATATCAATCATTGGAACATGGTGGGTCTTCAATCCAATGTTAGAGTCTATGAAATCATGATTAACATTTATTTTCTTCTCATCATGAGTTTCCTTTACTACCCATTTTCCATTAGTAAGCATTTATTGTAGAAACTTTGTCAAATCTATCTTCAAGTCTTCCATCTTAGTTTCTACACCTTTCTTTAAATGATCCATATTAGCTTCCATGCCATCCATCTTAGCTTCCATGCCATCCATATTAGCTTCCACATCATTCATCTGAGCTTCTACGCCTTTCTTTAAACCATCCATCTTAGCTTCTGTTACTTTTTGTGCGAGTGAATTTTGTTGCACTTGGTCTCGTAATTTTGATATGTCATGTTGCATTTCTTCCTCTTCTTCATGAGTCATGCTAGAGCTTTCAAGCTTCTTACTAGGTGTTTCCATTTTCTTTCTTCGTGGCATAAATTAATGATAATAATTCCTCACTATGCCCTTTGAATTCCCTCAAACTATTTTTTCAAGAAAAAATTTAAAAAAACTACACAACTTTTTTCACTTTTTAGGAGCTCGATATTGAATCTGTTGTATCTATGTGATTTCAGATCTCCAAGATCTGACATTTCTTCCTGTGGTAATCATCATATTCCTCTTTATAACCCCGCAAGTATGATGAATATTGGATTCTCCAATGGAGAGTTATGATAGATCTCCCACGATGACCTCATTATAGATTGGTTCAGTAGAGCGAACTTGTACGACGTGTCACATGTCACGGTTTCAACCTTAGTTTTTTAAAATCATATCCAACAAAATACAGTTTCTCTTATTTCTGTCACTTCTTACGAAATTTGAATCATATGCTCCGAGAGAGAGTTATGACGATTTTTCCAAGGTCACCTATTTGGGATGTAATTTGGGGGCCTGCAGAAACCCTAAATGTCTTGGACCGTATCTCCAAAAATATAGCGAAGAAAAATATAAAATTCAAGCCCGAGATTCACCACGATTTCGGCTCAAATGGGTTTTAATTTCAGAATCTAAAACTTCATAGAAAACAAATTATAGCGAAAATTCCATGATGACCTGTTTGAGATGGAATTCTGGAGCTTGCAAAAACCCTAACTTCCTCAGGTCATATATCCGAAAATATAGAGAGACAAGATCTAAAATTCGGACCGACGGTTCAGAATGATTTCATATCAAATGGTTTTTTTTTTTATCTTCTAAAACGTCACAGAAAAAAAGTTATAGTGAAACTGCCACACAAACCTGTTTGGAGCAGCGAAACCCTAGAATCCAAAGCTTCGATACCAAATGTTATGAAACCAGCTCACAAAAAGATAGAAAATATAGATCATTGCCTTAAAAATCAGCCTCTTAGAGGGGACAACCTCTTTTACATTACACAAATGAAAAATTCTAGGATGATACAAATGAAAAAACCTCATTTCTATATATAGGAGTCTAAGGGGCCAAAATATAACCAAAGCCGACCTAACAATAATAATATAAGGGCATGAAAATAACAATAGTGGGCTTCTATGGGGCACAATAATAATAGTATGGGAACAATAGGGGCACAACAATAACAATAAGGGATACCATGACAATAGTAATGGGGGAATCACTAGTATTATAGTGACCTAACACACACTGTCTCTAGATGTAGAAAACTGGTTCTAGCATCCCCCATCCACATTCCTAGGAGTTGCCCATTCCATGATAGATCTTATCTTTTCTGGATTCACTGTTATTACTTCCTTGGAGACAACATGGCCCAAGTAATGTACCTCTATCTGAAAGAAGCTTCATTTACTAATATTGGCATACAATTGATATTCTCCCAACATTTTAAACTTTGTTTCCAAATATTCTGCATGTTCTTCCTCATTCTTAGAATATATCAATATATCATCAATGAATACAATAAAAAAACTTTCTAGATAGGGATGCAATACACTATGCATTAAACACATGAAAGTAGATAGAGAATTAGTCAAACCAAATGGAACCACACTAAACTCATAATGCCCATACTTGGTTTAGAAAGTACTCATGTAGATATCCTCTTCTTTGATGCATACCTGATGGTAATATGATCTCAAATCGATTTTCAAGAACACTGCTACTCCTTTCAACTAGTCAAAAAGGTCATCAATCATTGGAAACAAATGCCTGTTCTTGATGGTTACCTTTTTCAATTTCCTATAGTCAATGAATAACCTGAGAGTACCATCCTTATTCTTCACAAACAACACTAGTGCAACCCAAGGTGACAAACGTGGCCTAATGTATCCCTTGTCCAACATTTCCTTCAACTACAACTTCAGTTCCACTAACTCTGGAGTGTTGATCCTATAAGGTGCCTTTGATGTTGGTGCTTCCCTTGGTACCAACTCAATAGAAAATTCCACTTCCCTATGAGGCAACAACTCTGAAATATCTATTGGGAACACATCTTGAAACTACTGTAAATTGTGTACCTCTTGAAGACTTCCACATCCTCAACACCCTTACCTTTATCATTGGAAATATGCACTGCAAATAATACACACCCTTTCCTGTGACTACGCTTTACCTTCATAGCTGTAACCATCCTAACTGATGTCACATTCTTCTTACCCTACAATATTCTATGTTCTCCACTGTCATCCAACCATCAATATCCTTTTCATAACAATCCACCTTAGTCATGTGAAGATACGTCCAATCTATACCCAAAAACATATTGTATGATCCCAATGGAAGAAAATTTAGATATGGTAATGTATACATACCATTACACTCAAATGCATAAGCTCTTACTCAATGATGAACTCTTTTCTTAGTACCTATAGCCAATTGTACTAACCAAGAATTTGCATGCACTTCTTTATTCAAACCACATATATCCACCAGGTGAGAATTCACATGACTATAATTAGATCCAGGGTCAATCAAAATGGAAACAAGTTGATCACAAATATTACCATCCATCTTGATAATAGATTCCTGGTGATCTACCTACCTATTTTCCAACACTGCATAAATCTGAAGAATACTCTATCCAACATCCCCCACTGTTTGTGCCTCTTGAGCAATATAGATATGTGGTCTGCCACCTTGATGTTGTTGAAAATCTCTCCTGCGATGATCCTTTCCATAAGTAAAACACTATAAAGGCTTCCTACCATCACCATTGTTCTTCTCCTTAGATTGAAGTCCTTGTCCTCTATCATATGCATTTAAATTCTTGTGCGGATCTACAATCTCTTTGTTACATATACCCTCTAGTCCTCCTCAATTCTTATCCAATTTTCCCTTAGTATTTTCATTACCTTTCCAATCCTATTTAAATTCATATCTGTGCTTCAATTTCTCAAAGAAATGATTCAAATTTACGATGGCTTCCTCCAATGATCTAGGCTCATCAAACTCAATTCTATCCTTGAATGCTACCGACAACCCATTGATGAATCTCAGAATCTTCAATTTCTCCTCCTTATGATAAGGCACATATCTCAATAGCTCAAAGAATCTGCTTGTATACTCCTCATCAGTCATAGATCCCATCTTCAACTCATAGAAATCCTTTTCCCTGTCACCATAGTACCTTTCAGATAGATACTTTTTCCTGAAAATTCTTTCAAACTCACTCCAAGTCAGCTCCTCTTCCCAAATGCCTTTGGAATTATTCACATATTCCAACCAAATGTTTGTTTACCTTTAATATTGAACATAACTATTTTGGCCTTAATTTTCTTTGAGTAGTAATGAAACTGGAAGAACTTATTCATTCAAAGCAACCACGCTTCTACATCATGTGACTACTTCATTTCTCCATCAAATGTAGGTGGCTTCGATTTCTTGAACTCATTTGGTAAATATCCCCTATCATTCCTCCTGTAACGATGATAGTGATAATGACCATGATACTTGTATGAACTATAACTAGAGTAAATCCCATGTCCACTACCTCTTCTATTAGGTGTATCGAAGAACCTACCATCTCTGAAGCTGTCATCTTAATCCGACCTGTGCCCACCATGAGACTTGCTACCATATGCTCCATTAGTCCTATCCTCCTATCCATGAATGATCCTAAGTGGTTCATGTCTATGCAAGTTTGAAAACTATGAAGAATCAGTGCATTGACCTCTATTTATTTCTCCTATTCCCTAGAAAGTCTCTCTTGTGATTGAATGATCCTATCATTATCTTCTTTGCAACTTCTTACCTCTTCCTTCAAACTTTTCTCAGTGTCTTCTATGTGAGGCGTTGTAGCACAATATGACATCTAAAATATCAATGATTCTTAGATAAGTTCCATTAAAGGACCTCATTGTCAGTATCGTCATGATTTTAATCATCGTTGTCCACCTTGTGTTTGGGATCAGGGATGATTATAAAAAAAATTATTTCATGGTGGTTCTTCCAACATTTTAAATAAAATTGGGTGATCCTTTAAATGTTAACTTGCTCAGAATAATTATACTTTGTAGCTGGGATTTTTCTACAATTAAGCCTTTTTTCCTTAGTAGGACATGTCAAGTCTCGAGCCTTTTCAAGCTGGACTTGTCATAGACCCAACTTTCCATGGCTTTCAATTAATAATTTTGGAGGCCTTTCAATTGTTGTTTCATCTTTTGTGGTCTTTACTGAAAAACCAGTCTATATTTCTAAAAGGAAATTGGAAGGAAATATTTCAGAGCGTTCATATGGAACTCCAATTAGTGGCAAAGTAAAGGCAGAGTAATAAAAATGAATAGTTTCCTTCTTATCATCTTCAACAGAAATGTACATCCACATTTCATTTTCATTTAGTTCATATATATCCTACACTACACAAAGTGGTGTTTCTAGATGAATGACTACACCATTTTTCTTAGTAGACTTGCATGGAAATATGAATAGAGTAGTTGAAACTTGTCTTTAGACATTTCATTAATACCATAAATATCTCAACTTAGATCCATTCTCACTTTGATCCTGAAGCTTGTGGATGGGACTTTGGGATAAATGTGTTTGATCTTGTAGCATGGAAGAATTTCAATGTAACTGGCTGATATCATTACTAGCAGGAGAAAAAATCTGGATCAAACACTCTAGAAGCTAGCTACATTGATTTCTGGTTTATTTTCATGCTATAGATTCATTGAACCACTGGATCATTGATAGCATGAGTTATGATCCAAATGTTGATGAAAAACTTATTGACAGCGGGAGAATGTTATATTTTAATGGTAACATGAATCCTTGGTTGAAGATAGCTAATGGGATAATGAGTACCTCATCTTTCACCGATTACTCAACCTGGATATGCCAGTTTGGATGATTGAGAGTTATAATGCCGAAACATAGTGATGATGAATTCAAATGTAATAAAGGTTGTTGTTGTATCATTTTAATGTCCATCAAATTAATCCAGCGCATATACAAGGTGTCAAATCAAGATGAGGAGCCCACAAAGGGTGTGAAATTATCACTTAATATGTCAACACAATATGAAGCCCTCTCAGGTCGAAATGGATTATATATTTCTTCCATGATTGCAATAAAATAATTTCAGTATGTCAGACGCACTTGGAAAAAAATGACTTTTGTTATTGTTTTTGACTTTGGTTAGATTTAAAGATCGAGATAAGGGAATTGCAACGATGAGAAGGTGGAAAATGCACTCCTACCATTTTTTCGGTCTCATATATATTTAAAATTCACCTTGGCTAAATATTTCAAAATATAAAATAAATATTGTCCTTTCCTACAATGCTTTGTTTTGTGAAAAGGCTAAAATACATTATGTCTTTAATCATAATTATCTTTTATTATTAATTATGTAGTTTTGGAACCTTTTGTTGTCGTGTTTCTTTGGGTATTTCTAAAAATAGAAGAGCATAACAATGATGAACTCAAAGTTGATGAGGCAGAATTAGTAAAAAAATAAAAAAAGGTTCTTGGTATAGATGACTTTGATGTGGCATCTTTTCATATAGAAGTTAAAAGACGTATTTTCAGGCAAAGGATTGAAACAAGATATCATGATGCTGTAATACAAAAACTCTTGGAAATAATACTGAGAGGTGGGTGAATCAGTATTATCAAATCAATAATTTTATTTCCAAAACTAATTTATATACGGTACTTCTGTGAACTGAACTGGCATGTACACACAACTGTGATTAGAGAAACTAGCGTATGCCTAGAGAACTAATGAGTTAGACAATTTATCATGTGTTGATATTTAACCAGTGCATCGGTAACTTATTAAATAGTGAAGTAAAACAGAATAAATAATCACACATGAACACCAAGATTTAAGGTGGAAACCCAATGTGGGTGAAAACCACCTACTGCTATCGTCTCTGTCTTCTTTTAATAATAAGAAAATCAGTTTACAATCTTGTACTAGTGCAAACTCATACCAATACACAGGCACCCACCTGCAGAAGGTTACAACCTTCTCTCGTTTTCCAGATTCTACTGGAAGGGAGCTGCAACCCCCTAGCTCTTGTACTAGCCAATGTGATTACTAGTACGTAGGTGTCGGCCTACAGAAGGCTATGACCTTCTCTCTTCCTCCAGGGACCACGTTTCATAAATTTTCAGAATGGATGCTCCTGGTACACAACAATACACATGAAGGCCTCGTTTCATCAAATTTTGATACTGCACCCATCAGAAAATTTGAAACTAAAACTACATCAACGAATAATCAGTTAATCTGAACAATTAGATCACTGTCACCAGAACACTGTGCTGAACCCAAGAATCAGCTGCAACATCAAAAATCATGCATCAGAATGTACACGCTACTTTACTGAACCCAACCTGCGTGTATACGCTACTTCCTATAATCAAACTTGCGTATACCTTCAAAACTATTGAAACATTAAACTTCTGAATCAAGTTTGTACCAACCAGCAATATACTAACCATCTACTGTCTATTTACAGAGATTTACATAAGCAGCAACAGAGATCACCCTTCTCACTTATACAATCAGTCAATCAGATATCAAACTCCTTATTCATTCAGTTTTACATTTAGATCTAAGAAGACTTCATTGATAGACAACAGTAAAACAACAACATTGATTTGATAGATCAGTCATCCTTGAACATCAAGCTTTTCTTTTACATACAGTACTTGGAAGAGCCGAACCAGTGTGTATACGCACCTTCACCAAAGCGAACTAGTGTACAAATATGCAAATACTTACTTCATAACTTCACTGCACTTTTGAAATTCAAACAAACCCAGATCAAGATATTTAAGGAATAAAATAGGTGTACATAATCATATCTAGCCCAACCAATATCAAATCATTCAATAATAAGTCATTTCAGGTCTCATGATCCTGATCCAATATTGAATTCAAGGTGCACAAAGTATTTCAGATCAAATCACAAACATAGCCCCAGCAACATAAAATATACTTCAGATAGAAGTATTCCTTAGTAACCCATACACTTGCACACTTGCTTTTTATTTAACACTTCATAAGATATTTATTCCTTATGTGCTTAGCCCTTTGATCTTCTCCTCCTTATATACTTAGGTCCTTTACCAATATCTCGGACCAAAACCATTTAGGATCAATACCTTGGATCAAATACCTACGGTCAATACCTTGAACCAAATACCTTGGACCAAATACCTTGGACAAAATACCTTGGAACAAAACCTTGGTTTTGCATCATGTACGTGCTTTTCCTCCTATGGGAGTGCGTGTATACGTATATTCTCCTTTTGTTCTGTGGACTAGTGTGTATACGCTGTTTTGACTAAGTGGACCTGTGTATACTTCTTAAACTACTTTACATCAACCTTTTCCTTTACCTTATTTATTCTGATCAGTAGACCTTAGTTCCATCTTCCTATTCTTATGTACCACTGCCTTGTTACCTCTAAATATACCTGTTGTAATGTGAGTTTCCTTTTACAAAACTTGAATTGACCTGTGAGTGAGTTGCCATCAAGAACAACACTTGTATCATAATGCCAACAATCTCCCCCTTTGGACTTGATGGCTGTTGGAAATAATACTGAGAGGGGGGGGGGGGGTGAATCAGTATTAGCAAATCAGATACTTTTTCATTTTCATACTCAGATTCATATACGCTACTTCAGTTAAGGATATCTGCGTATATACACAACTGTGTTAAATGCAACTAGCGTTTATCCAGTAAACTTATGATTCAGTTAGTTCATCTTCAGTGGATGCATCAGAACATTATTAACCATATGAACAGTAAACAGGTGCAGTAAAACAGAATAGATCATCACACATAAGAAGCACACATGAACACCAGCATATAAGGTGGAAACCCAATGTGGGTGAAAACCACCTACTGCAATTCGTCTCTATCTTCCTTTAATAAGAAAGTTCATTTTACAATAGTACTGGTGCAGTCTTATACCAGTACACAGGCTTCTACCTACAGAAGACTACAACCTTCTTAGCTCTTGTACTAGCCGATCCATTTACTAGTACGTAGGCGCTGGCCTACTGAAGGCTCCAACCTTCACTCATTTTCCAGCTACTCCTGGAAGGGAGCTACAACCGCCTGGCTCTTGTACTAGCTGATATGTTTACCAGTACGTAGGCACCGGCCTATGATCTTCTTTCTTCCTCCAGGGACCATGTTTCATAAAATTTCACACTGGATACTCTTGAAGCACAACACCATAATCTAAATCACCAATCTCTGAATCACCCAATATTGAAACACTGAAACCCTGTCAACAACACAATCACCAGAACACAGAATAGACAACAGAACTTTGCAACAATAACCAGATCATATCTCATAATGTATACGTTACTATGATGAACCAAACCGGCGTACATACGCGCTTTTACCAAAGCCAACCCGCGTACAGATCTGCAAATATTTACTCATAACATTGCAGCTGTTCCAAACATCAGTCATACCCAGATCATAACATTCATACAATAAACATGCGTCAATAGATCTAGTCTATCCATAATCAAACCATATAATGATAATCATTCCAAGCCTTAAGATCCCGATCCATCATTCATCATCCTCCACATGAGTGCATCCTTGGTTCAGATCAAGCAAGGCATCACCAACCCATAACCAGCATCTGGATCTCACACTTCAACAGATATCCATCACTTGCACACTTGCCCCACTTCGCCTAATGATCTTCTCCTTATATAGGTTTAGGCTTTTCTCAATACCATGGTCCAAAACCATGTAGAACCAATACCTTGGACCCAATATCTGGGGTCGACACTTCGGACCAAATACCATGGACTAATACCAAAATACCATGGACCAAATACCACAGACCAAAACCATGGTTTCCAACATGTATGCGCCTTTAATTCTATGAACCTGCGTGTGTACGTGTACACGCCTTTTGTTCCGCTAACCCTCGTGTATATGCACTTTCATCAAGATTAACCTGCGTATACCTCTCTTTACCTGCTGCACTATGATCTGTCATCTGAGTGAGTTGCCATCAAGGACAACACCTGTATCATAATGCCAAAAATCTCCCCCTTTGGACTTGATGGCAACAACCACACCAAGTCACTCTCCCCCTTTGACATCAAGGGCAAAGGGCAGACCAAGTTGTTCTCTTCCTTGGTATACCTTTTGCTATCCATACTCCCCCTGAGTACCTGCTGAAATCTCTGATTGAGCTCCCCCTTTGTTCATGCCAAGATGTACCAATCCGTCCATGCTCCCCCTAAGCACATGTAAGGTCTACAAAAGCATAACATGACTCTATACATACATCAATATCCCAACCAAGTGGGAATACACCATTTTAAACTCATCCACCAAACTAAGTGGGGATATACCAATTGTTTACACATGACAACCAAGTACATATACATGACTCAACAACAAGAACCATTACATCATCCATCCCATGCATAGTGGGGTAACACAATATATCATATGACTCTCAAGGACCTAAACACAATCATGATAGTTATCAGCAACTATCATACACCATATGATTTGCACTATAAGCATCTATCATTATTTAAGTATATGCTCCCCCTGAGCCTGTGCCATGCCATCATCAAACACTGACTGAACCATATCAGACTTCTGTATTGCTGCTTTTCTTCAGAACATCATATACGTGACTGTGCAGCGTCTAACTCGCGTATATACGCGTATTGTCTTCATGAAACAGGAGTATGAGATTTAGAACATAGAGGTTCCACATTTTCAGCTTCCTCCGAGTCTGTCATGTCTGTGTACTCTGCTATGCCACATCTTTGTGGCTGTACTTCATTTTTCTTCCATATCTTCAACTGTGATGATGTTTTCTCCTTTTGGTATGGTGTCCAAAATCTTCTCCTGCATTCCTTTGCTATATGTCCAAGCTTGTTACATGCATAACATCTTATATGTTTCACATTATTCCTCTAGCAGTCAATAGCTTTGTGACCAAACATATTGCAAGCAAAACAATATCCCTTGAAGTACCTGGAACGTGATGATCTTTCTATGTGATGGTCTTGAACCATTCTACTTCTGCATCTGGCTGCAACATGTCCATGATTATGACATACATAACATTCAACATTGTTCATTGGAGGAAATAATCGTCTATCACTTCCACAATTAGGAGCAAAAGATTTTCTTTGAGGAATTTCTTTCCTTGGCTGTTGATGGGGTTGTCTTCTCATCTCCTTGTTGAGCATTTCAGATTTCTCATTAGAGTTCCTTGCCTCACCTTCAATAGTTTCATAAAAACCAAGACGAGTTTTGATAGCATGCGACCTTTGACTACTAAGAATATCATCCAAAATCTTAGTGTTGTCTTGAAATCGTAATAGTTTATCCTTTTCTTCAAATTTACCTTTCAAGATATTTACCTCAACCTAATGCTTTTCTTCCTCTTCCTGACATTGCTTCTTCAAAATTTCTTCAGACTTTCTTCCTTCTTCCACTTGTTGCCTTAGTTTTAGAATATCTTTTTCTTGTTCTTCATTAAGCTCTTGCAGCATTTGACGAACTCTGAAGGTACATTCCAGCTGAGCTTTTAAGCTGATAATTTCTTCTTTGAGGGCACTCTCCCTTTTGCTAAATAGATCTTGTTGATCTATGATTTTATCTAATGCTTCATTTTCTTGTTCATCTTCTATCTGAGGTGATTCAGAATCTGAATACTTACTTTCACCTAATGGCAGGTTGTCACTGTTCCTTTGAGTTGTCTTCCTCTTCTGATGCGCTTTCTTTCCCATTGTTCTGCGGATCTCCTTCAAGCGATCAAGCTTTTACCAAAGGACCTGCTCTGATACCAATTGTTGGAAATAATACTGAGAGAGGGGGTGAATCAGTATTAGCAAATCAGATACTTTTTCATTTTCATACTCAGATTCATATCCTCTACTTCAGTTAAGGATATCCGTGTATATACGCAACTGTGTTAAATGAAACTACCGTATATCCAGTAAACTTATCATTCAGTTAGTTCATCTTCAATTAATGCATCAAAACATTATTAACCATATGAACAGTAAACAGGTGAAGTAAAATAGAACAGATCATCACACATAAGAAGCACACATGAACAACATGATATAAGGTGGAAACCCAATGTGGGTGAAAACCACCTACTGCAATTCGTCTCTATCTTCCTTTAATAAGAAACTTCTTTTTACAATAGTACTGGTGCAATCTTATACCAGTACGGAGGCTTCTACCTGCAGAAGGCTACAACCTTCTTAGCTCTTGTACTAGCCGATCCATTTACTAGTACGTAAGCGTTGGCCTACTGAAGGCTCCAACCTTCACCCATTTTCCAACTGATCCTGGAAGGGAGCTACAACCCCCCGGCTCTTGTACTTGCCGATATGTTTACCAGTATGTAGGCATCGGCCTACGATCTTCTTTCTTCCTTCAGGGACCACGTTTCATAACTTTTCATACTGGATACTCCTGAAGCACAACACCATAATCTAAATCACCAATCTCTAAATCACCCAATACTGAAACACTAAAACCCTGTCAACAACACAGTCACCAGAACATAGAAAAGACAACAGAACTCTGCAACAATAACCAGATCATATCTCATAATGTATAAGCTACTATGATGAACCAAACCGGCATACATATGCGCTTTTACCAAAGCCAACCCACGTACAGATCTGCAAATATTTACTCATAACATTGCAGCTGTTCCAAACATCAGTCATACCCAGATCACAACATTCATACAATAAACATGCGTCAATAGATCTAGTCTATCCATAATCAAACCATATAATGATAATCATTCCAAGCCTTAAGATCCCGATCCATCCTTCATCATCCTCCACATGAGTGCATCCTTGGTTCAGCTCAAGCAAGGCATCACCAACCCATAACCAACATCTGGATTTCGCACTTCATTAGATATCCATCACTTGCACACTTGCCCCACTTGGCCTAATGATCTTCTCCTTATATAGTTTTAGGCTTCTCTCAATACCATGGTCCAAAACTAGGTAGAACCAATACCTTGGACCCAATACCTGGGGTCGACACTTCGGACCAAATACCACGGACTAATACCAAAATACCATGGACCAAATACCACGGACCAAAACCATGGTTTCCAACATGTACGCGCCTTTAATTCTGTGAACCTGCGTGTGTACGTGCACGCGCCTTTTGTTCCGCTAACCCGCGTGTATACACACTTTCATCAAGATTAACCTGTGTATACCTCTCTCTTTACCTGCTGCACTATGATCTGTCATCTGAGTGAGTTGCCATAAAGGACAACACCTGTATCATACCTGTGAGTGAGTTGCCATCAAGGACAACACCTGTATCATAATGCCAGCAATGGCAACCATGATGGTGTTGATTACTGCAAGCTGTAGAAACTATTAGAGATAACATGCAACACCAAAATACTCTCCCACTTTGACATCAACGGAAAAGGGCAGACCAAACAACTTTCCTCCTTTGGTATACATTATGATTTCCATTCTCCCCCTAAGTACATGTCGAGTCTATAGAGATATAATTCAAAAGAATAACATGACTCCATAACTCAACTAAGTGAGTATGACCTCCTTATGGCCAATGACTCATACATACATCAATCACCCAACCAAGTGGGGATAAACCACATTTTACTCATCCACCCAACCAATTGGGGATATACCAATTGCTTATACATGACATAAATACAATAAACATTACATCATCCATCCCATGCAAAGTGGGGATACAAATTACATCATTTGTCCAATAGGACTCATTCAAATATATGAGAAGTCATATCACACCCTAGACCTTTACATGAATTAAACAACAAATGGTATAAACATCTGAAGCCATAGCTAGACTCAGCAACAATAATGCCAATAATGCAGAATGCTTATGAAGGCTAATGCTCCCCCTAAATTTGTGCTACCTGTGCATTGTCAACAAGTCATTCATCAAGGCATATTTGTTAGTCAGATAAAAATCAATGAAAAAAGAATATCCTCAGACTGTAATCATCAACATCAAACAGACCACCCATATCAGAGTTTGACCCAATGTTTTTCTATCAGAAAAAAATATACGCTCCTTCACCCACAGAAACCCGCATTTATACACGACTATACTTCATGAAACCCGCATATAATAACCTTCCTCTAACAAACTAGATTTAACAGAAGGATGATGCAATAACTACTCCCAGATTCTGTCTGAGATATTCAAATGTTCTCTGGGCAGTGGTTTAGTGAATATATTAGCAACCTGTTCTTTGGAAGGAACATACTCCAATTTGACCTTTTTTTCAAGCACTTGTTCTCATAAAAAATGGTACTTGATGGGTATGTGCTTGGTCTTGGAGTGCATGACTGGATTTTTTGAAATACTGATGGCACTTGTATTATCACATAGAATGGAGATGAGTGGAGTACATGTGATCTGAATGTCTTGCAAAGTTTTCAACATCCAAAGTAGTTATGTGCAACAAGATGCAGCAGCCACATATTCTGCTTCAGCTGTAGATAAAGCAATCGAAATTTGTTTCTTGTTGAACCAAGACACTAACCAAGAACCCATATAGAATGCACCTCCACTAGTTCTCTTTCGATCATCAACACTTTCTGCCCAATCTTCATCTTTATATGCATGAAGAGTAAGGTCTATATCTTTAGGATACCATAGTCCAAAGTCCTGAGTTCCTTGAAGATATTTGAAAATTCTTTTGACTGCCTGTAGATGTGATTCCTTTGGATTTGCTTGGAACCTTCCAACAATTCCTACTGCATGCATGATGTCAGGTCTGGCACCTGTCAGATAAAGCAGACTTCCAATCGTAGATTTGTAAGTTGGTTGGTTTACTGCTGGTGATTCATCATTAGAGATGAGACTGCATCCTGTTACCATTGGAGTACATATTGGTTTAGAATCTTCCATTCCGTACTTCTTCAAGATCTGCTTGAGATATTTGGTTTGTGAAAGAAAGATACCATCTTTTGTTTGCTTAACTTGTAGACCAAGAAAATAAGTAAGTTCACCAAGTAAGGACATTTCAAATTCTTGCTACATTACTGAAGCAAAATTCTGACTCATGGATTCTTCATTGCTACCAAAAATGATATCATCAACATAAACAACAATAATTAGCAATTTATCATTTTCAATCTTTGTGTATAAATTGCTATCTGCAGAACCTTTTGTAAAGCCTTGTTGTTGTAGATATTTGTCAAGGTGGTAATACCAAGCCCTTGGAACTCGTTTTAGATCGTAGACAACCTTTTTGAGCTTCAATACGAATTTTGCATCATTTCCAAGAATGAATCCTTCTAGTTGTTCAATATAAACTTCTTCTTCTAAATCTCCATTGGGGAAGGTTGATTTTACATCCATTTGCTATACTTTGAATTACCGAAAACTAGAAAGAGCAATAAACATCCTTATGGCTTCAAGTCTGGCAACAGGTGCAAAAGTTCTTCAAAATCTATACCTTCTTATTGAGCATACCCTTTACAAACAAGTCTGGTGTTAGGAGGTCCCTATACTACTAGTGTAACCCATTATTGTTATTAGTGCAACCTCCTTATTATATTATTTTTCCCCATAGAAGCCCAATATTGTTATTGTTGTGCCCTTAAATTATTATTGTTATGTCGGCTCTGATTACATTATGACCCCTTAGACTCCTATATGTAGAAAGGAGGTCTTGTCATTTGTATCATCCAAGAATTATTCATTTGTGTAATGTAAAGGAGGTTTCCCCCTCGAAGAGGCTTATTTATAAGGCATTGATCTATCTTTTCTATCTTTTTGTGAGTTGGTTTCATAACATTTGGTATCAAAGCTTTGGATTCTAGGGTTTCGCTGCTCCAAATAGGTCATCGTGGAATTTTCGCTATAACATTTTTTCTATGACATTTCAGAAGCTAAAAGAAACCCATTTGAGATGAAATCTCACTGAACCTTGGACCCGAATTTCAGATATTTTCTCACTATATTTTCGGATATATGATCTAAGGAAGTTGGGGTTTGTGCAAGCTCCATAATTCCATCTCAAACATGCTCCCGAATTACATCCCAAATAGACGACCATGGGAAGAGAATAATAACTTTCTCTTTGAGCATTAGATTGAAATTTCGTCAGAAGTTACAGAAAGAGGACAGTCTATAGTTTTCTGTGTATTGGTTTCAGGTCCTAAGGTTGAAACAATGACACATGGAACTTCGTACAAGTTCACTCTACTGAACCAGTCTAGAATCAGGCAATCGTGGGAGATTTGACATAACTCTTCCTTGCAGAATCCAATCTTGACCAGACTTGTGAGGTTAGAAAGAGGACTAAGAGGGATACTGTACGATGCAATTTTATAACTTGGAGATCTGAAATTACAGAGTACCACCATTTCAAGATCGAGCTCCTAAAATCAAGAAAAGGCGATATGAGGAAGTTTGATGGAAAGGATCCGTTAAATTGGATACTACAGATGGAGCAATATTTTGATCTACATGAGGTGCAACTATTACAAAAGGTACGTATTGCATCTTTATATTTAGAACCGAATCAATTTTTATTGTATGAAGGGATTTGTTCTCGTAAACCACTTGTCACATGGTCAATTTTCACAGAGAAAATGATATCACATTATGAGGGTACAAAGAGAAACACCTTCTTTAGCGAATTGATAAATCTCAAACAAAAGGGTTTAATGGTAGAGCACATTGAGGACTTTCAAAAATTGAATATAAGGGTAAATGATATTCCAGAGAAGAAAAGGATTGATGTCTTCATAGGGACTTTAAAGGATAACATTCAACATGAAGTTCATCTTTGGGAACCTGATTCATTGGAGAAGGCATTCAGGTTGGAAAGAAAAATTGAAAGAGAAATTATGGAAATAAGGAATCCCACCACTCACAACTATAATTATGGAAGTGTTTTTTCTCCTAGCCTTCCACAACCTACAAGGTTTACACCACAACAATTGGAAGAAAAAAGAGAAAAAGGGCTTTGTTACAATTGTGATAGGAAATACACTAAAGGGCATAAGTGTGCTGAGAAGAAATTATTTTACATAGATTGTGAAGAAGAGGAAGAAAAGGATCAAGAAACATCAAAAGAAGAGGATATACAGCAGGAACCAACCCTAGATAAAGAAGAAATGAATCCGACCATATCTTGTAAAGAATTGGCAAGAATTACCACTCCTCAAACTCTCAAGATAAAAGGACATATAAAGAAGAAAAAGGTTCAAGAAGTGAAAGATCACATCGAGAAAGAAGAAATGAATCTAACATATCTTGTAATGCATTGGATGGAATTACCACTCTTGAAACTATCAAGATAGAAGGACATATCAAGAAGAAAAATGTTCAAGAAGTGAAAGATCACATCGAGCATCAAGAAATGAATCCGACCATATCTTGTAATGCATTGGAAGAAATTACCACTCCTCAAACTCTCAAGCTAGAAGGACATATCAAGAAGAAAAGGATTCAAGCAGTGAAATATCACATCGAGCATCAACAAAAAGTTCTCCAACTTTTAAAGGATAACGCCACTTTGGTGCAGAATCGAATGAAACAACAGGCAGATCAACATTGCAATGAAAGAAGTTTTTATGTAGGCGATTGGGTATTTTTATGGCTACATCTCAAGCAAGATAATTATGAGGCGGAAATGTTAGAAATACTACATGCACTTAAGAAATGGTGACCTTACCTAATGGGAAGACACTTCAAGGTAAAAATGGATCATGATAGTCTTAAATATTTTTTAGAAAAAATATTATCTTTAGAAGAACAGAAAAAATGGGTCACAAATATGTTGGGTTATGACTTTGAAATCATCTACAAAAAAGGGAAGAAAAATGTTGTTGCAGATGCAATCCCATGAAAGGATGAGGATGTGGAAGCATTGTTTTGTGCTATTTCTATTATCCAACCAGACTGGATAAACGAAGCAAGGGATGAATGGAAGAAGGACGAAGAAGTGAGGCCACTCATATAAAAGTTGCAGAAGATCCCAGTTCAAACAATATTGTAAGAACTTGACGAGGAAGGAAAAATTATATTGGAACCTGGAGAAATCACAGAAACAAGAACATGACAACTACGAAATCGATCAATTTCAGAGTATCTCGTCAAGTGGAAGAACTTACCCACTGAAGGTTCCACATGGGAGGACAATAATTTTATACAGAAGCATCAAGAACTACTCAAGCATTGAGGACAACACTTTTTGAAGGAGAGGGGCATGTTAGGTCCCTATACTACTAGTGTAACCCTTATTGTTATTAGTACAACCCCCTTATTATATTTTCGTGCCCATGTAGTCCCCATATTGTTATAATTGTGCCCCACAAAAGCCCACTATTGTTATTATTGTGCCCTTACATTATTATTGTTAGGTCGGCCCTGATTATATTATGACCCCTTAGACTCCTATATATAGAAAGGAGGTCTTTTCATTTGAATCATCCAAGAATTGTTCATTTGTGTAATGTAAAGGAGGTTTCCCCCTCGAAGAGGCTGAATTCTAAGGTGTTTATCTTTCTTTTCTATCTTTTTGTGAGCTAGTTTCATAGCACTAGCCTTGTTTCTAATAACTTCTCCATTTTCATTAATCTTGTTCTTAAATATCCATTTTGTTCCTATAATATTTTTATCATGAGCTCTAGGAACTAATTCCCAAGTATAATTCTTTTCAATTTTCTCAAGTTCTTCATCCATGGCCTTGACCCAACATTCATCTTTGTAGGCTTCATTTACATTTTGAGGTTTGGTGGAGGATAGTAATGCTAGATAGCTTGAGGTCCCTATAAGAGTTTTTCTTGTCTATACACCAGCCCCCTTTTCTCGTAGAATTTAAGATTCTGGATGATTCTTCTGAACATACCTGGATGGAGTCTTTTCCCTGTCTGTTGTATCTTTTTCTGGTGCTTTATTGGTTTCTTCTTCAATATCATTTTGATTTGATGCGGCAAAGCAATCCCCATCCTCCTCATTGTCGTATTCCTCTGTTGATTTCACCTCGTCCATATTTCTGCATGTTTCATCAACTACAACATCAATGATTTCAACAATTTTCTAAAGTCTTTTATTATAACATTTGTATCCTTTACTTCTGGAAGAATAACCAAGAAGAATAACTTCATCTTCTCTAGGTTCTAACTTACCAAGTTTTTCATTAGTCCTTTTGATAAAACATTTGCTTCAAAAAACTCTAAAGTGTTTTATAGTAGGAGGCTTACCATACCAAAGTTCATGTGGAGTTTGATTGTTATATACCCGAACATTCGTTTTGTTGAGAATAGTCACCGCAGCAAATGCAACTTCTCCCTGGAAGGTTGTAGGAGTTCCATATTCATCTAGCATAGCTCGAGCCATTTGTTGAACTTTTCTATTCATCCTTTCTACCACACCATTTTGCTAAGGAGTTCTTGCAGTGGATAATTTCCTTTTTATTCCATGTTGTTCACAAAAGTCAAAGTATTCATCTGATATGAATTCTCCCCCTCGATTAGATATGAGACATTTGATTTTTCGATCTGATTCATTTTCAACTAAAGCTTCGAAGGCTTTAAACTTTTCAAAAGCTTCATCTTTATGATTTAGAAGACCTATCCAACACATCCTGGAAAAATCATCAATAAACAAAATAAATTATTCTTCTCCACGAGGTGACTTTTTCCTTGTTGGTCCACATAAATTAGTATGGATGAGTTCAAGAGGCTTACTTACTGACCCTTCCTTTTCAATGAAGTGAACTCTGGTTTGCTTACCGATTTGACATGGTTTGCATATGGTATTTTTTGGGATGTTGATATCTGGAAGATTACGAACTACCTTGAGCCTGCATGCTTTTATTATTTGAGAAAAGCTTAGATGTCCCAATCTTCTATGCCATAGCCAGATTTCATCTATTTTTCTTAGATAGAATTGTTGTTGTCCTCCTTTGAGTATGTATAAGTTGTTTGGATTTCTTATACCTTTGATCACGGTCTTTCCTATATCAAGTTCACAAATGACACATCTGTTTGATCAAAACACCACTTCATTTCCTTGATCACACATTTGACTGACACTCAACAGGTTATGCTTTAAACCATCTACATAATTTAACATTTTCTTTCAAGAAAACAGAACCTTTACCTTTAATGACAGCTGGGGTGTCATTTCCAAATGAGACATTCTTTTCCTTTTCTAAAGCATTATATGAATGAAGTTTCTCTTTATCACCTATCATGTGTTTGGAGCATCCACTATCGATGTACCACTGATTTTCTTGTCCTTATGCATACAAAGCTATACCACATCTTTCTGATTGAGATTCCTTCCTTCTCCATATCTTGGGATTTAATGGCATTTGCTCCTTTTGAAGTATTGGCCGAAATTTTCTCCTGCATTCAAATTCTTCACGACCAAAGTTGTTACAAATCGAGCATTCTATTTCATTTTCAAGAGGAGAAAAGTTATTATAGGAACTTTTCTTGATTCTTGTTGCACTTCTTTGATTTCGTGCTTCTCTAGTCATGATGGTTTTGTAAGCAACACATTGAGCAACCTTGTGTCCAAAGTTATGACATGAAAAACATTGCCCATTAAAGAAGTTTCTGCGATCATAGAATATTTTGTCATTGTTTACCTATTGGTTGTGGCTTCTACTGATATTCATCCTTGGAGTAAATTGAGTATGATTTACCTGATGAGTATTTTTAGGCCTTTGCTGACGATTAACATACTATTCACTGGTTTTTGTTGCATCAAGATAGCTTCTGGTGGAGGTTGATGGCTTCTGTGATTGATATGATTCTTTAGTATATCCAAGCCTTGTCTTTATCAGAGGAGAACGCTGAACTTTGATATTTTCATTTAAAGTTTATGATCCTTTAGCAAAACTAAGATTGATAGATTTTTTCTTCTCAAGATCTTTTCTTAGACCCATAATTTCACATTCTAGATTTTCATTGTGTTTTTCTCTTTTAACAAGCTGGTGTGTCAAAGTATCTATGATCATATTCTTTTCTTCTAAGCAGATTTTGAGTTTAGTGATTTCTTCAATAAAACCTTCCTCTTCTAATGCATCCAAAAAATCATCATTGTCATAGGCCATGAGAATTCTATAATCTTGTTCAGATTCATCTATATCACTATTAGATAAACCATCAATATATTCATGCGTATAGTAACTCCTTCTATTCACAACTTGTTTTCTATTTCCTTTTGCATATTCCTTCCCTTTTTCATATTTATCTTTATGAGGACATTTGATAGCATAGTGACCAACTCTACCACAAGCAAAGCATTTTAAGGGTAGCTTACCTCTGAATCTTCTGGAACCCCATTGAAGCTTCTTGACAAAATTTACCTCATATTCTTCTTCTTCTTAAATGTGTCTCGATTCATGGTGCTCTTCCTTCTCTTTTCCCTTTGCTGATGCTTTAAATGCGTCTTCTCTCATATACGATGGACCTCCTTTTCTCATTTCAAAGGTAGTTAGGATTCCATGAAGTTGAGTCACAGTGATAGTCTGAAGATCCTATTTTTCTTCTATGGAAGACACTTTTGACTCAAATTTAGAAGACAAGGATCTCCAAATTTTCTCAAATAAAATAACTTCCTCTATCTCTTCACCCACATTCTTCATAAAATTAAAAATCTCATCTATGCGTAAAAAGTAACTAGCAATACTCTCATCACTATGCATCTTAAGAGTTTCATACTAAATTCTAAGAGTTTTAATCTTAGCACGTTTTACTTGAGAGTCTCCTTTGTGGCTCTAAATGATTTTATCCCATAACTCTTTGGTTGTCTTGAGCTGCATGAATTTGACAAATTCTGATTTTGATAGACTTCCCAATAATGTGTTGACTACTTTGGCATTGGTTTCGTATAACTTCTTACCTGCAGAGTCTATAGGAATTGCTGTTGGGAATTGATATCCTCCTTCCACAATTTCCCAAACATCTGCTCCAAGCGATTGTAGATAGGATTGGTTCTTATTTTCCAATATACTAATTTGCTCCCATTGAAGATTAGTGGTCTGATGGATCCCATGCCTTTGTGATTATTCATCTTGAAAGATATCCCTTCAAGTGATCAAAGCTTCTTCTTAAGGACCTCCTCTAATACCAATTTTTGGAAATAATACTGAGAGGGGGGGTGAATCAGTATTATCAAATCAATAATTTTATTTCCAAAACTGATTTATATACGCTACTTCTATGAAGTGAACTAGCGTGTACACACAACTGTGATTGGAGAAACTAGCGTATACCCAGAGAACTAGTGATTTAGACAATTTATCATGTGTTGATCTTTAACCAGTGCATCAATAAATTATTAAACAGTGTAGTAAAACAGAATAAAGCATCACACATAATCCACACACATGAACTCCAAGATTAAGGTGGAAACCCAATGTGGGTGAAAACCATCTGTTGTTGTCATCTCTACCTTCTTTTAATAATAAGAAAATATGTTTACAATCTTGTACTAGTGCAAACTCATACCAGTACACAGGCACCCACCTGCAGAAGGCTACAACCTTCTCTCGTTTTCCATCTTCTACTGGAAGGGAGCTGCAACCCCCTAGCTCTTGTATTAGCCAATGTGATTACTATTACGTAGGCGCCGACCTACAAAAGGCTATGGACTTCTCTCTTCCTCCAGGGACCACGTTCCATAAATTTTCAGACTGGATGCTCCTAGTACACAACAATACACATGAAGGCCTCGTTTCATCAAATTTTCATACTGGACCCATCAAAAACTTTGAAACTCAAACTGCATCAACTAATAATCAGTTAATCTGAACAATTAGATCACTGTCACCAGAACACTGTGCTGAACCAAGGAATCAGCTGCAAAATCAAAAATCATGCATCAGAATGTACACACTACTTTACTGAACCCAACCTGAGTGTATACGCTACTTCCTGTAATCAAGCCTGCGTATACCTTCAAAAATACTAAAACATTAAACTTCCGAATCAAGTCTGTACCAACCAGCGATATACTGACCATCTACTGTCTATTTACAGAGCTTTACATAGGCAGCTGAGATCACCCTTCTCACTTATACAATCAGTCAATTAGATATCAAAATCCTTATTCATTCAGTTTTACATTCAAATCTACAAAGACTTCAGTGACAGATGACAGTAAAACAACAGCACTAATATGATAGATCAGTCATCCTTGAACATCAAGCTTTTCTTTTGCATACGCTACTTGGAAGAGCCGAACCAGCATGTATACGCACCTTCACCAAAGTGAACCAGCGTACAGATTTGCAAATACTTACTTCATAACTTTGTTGCGCTTCTAGACTTTAGACAAACCCAGATCATGATATTTAAGCAATAAAACAGGTGTACATAATCAAATCTAGCCCAACCAATATCAGATCATTCGATAATAATTCATTTCAAGTCTCATGATCCTGATCCAATATTGAATTCAAGGTGCACAAAGTATTTTAGATCAAATCACAAACATAGCCCCTGCAACATAAAATATACTTCAGATAGAAGTATTCCTTAGAAACCCATACACTTGCACACTTGCTTTTTATTTAACACTTCATAAGATATTCATTCCTTATGTGCTTAGCCCTTTGATCTTCTCCTCATATACTTAGATCCTTTATCAATATCGCGGACCAAAACCACTTAGGATCAATAGCTTCGACCAAAAACTTGGTTTTCCATCATGTACGTGCTTTTCCTCCTGTGGGAGTGCGTGTATATGTATACGCTCTTTTTGTTCTATGGACAAGCGTGTATACGTTGTTTTGACTAAGTGGACCTACGTATACTTCTTAAACTACTTTACATCAACCTTTTCCTTTACCTTTTTTATTTTGATCAGTGGACCTTAGTGCTATCTTCTTGTTGGTCTGTACCACTGCCCTGTTACCTCTGAATATACCTGTTGTACTGTGAGTTGCCTTTTACCAAAACTGAATTGACCTGTGAGTGAGGTTCCATCAAGAACAACACTTGTATCATAATGCCAACATAAACACATGGCACTTCAAAGGTTGGTTTGTGTTTCAAAACTTGTTCTTGGAGATGAATCAACATTTCTTCTACCTTGGAAGCATGTTTTAAAGTAACTGATGCTTAGGTTTAGGCATTTCAATATCTGAGCTACATAGAATAGGCAACAATAGTTTGAAGTGGAGAAAAGTGATGATGAGGAGGTGAAGTGTAAGAAAAATTGTAGAAGATCTCTCTGTTATTTTTGAGCAGTCTCTACCTTTTCATATTTACTTTACATAGATAAATTCTTGCATTTACGTAACTAGGCTTGATTGGAATGTCAACTTGGAGAGGCACTATAGGTAAAAACGAAATCAATGACTCACATAACCACTCATCTAAAGAAATGGACTCACGGGAGCATAAATTGCATGAAGTTTAAGGAGATAGGTGATCCCATTAGGTGGTTTAATGAAATGTGAGATATTTAAAATCAATGGCGAATATTGACCTCGAGACCACTCATCCCTTGTTCTAGAAACCACCAAAGGTGGTCCCCGGGCAGAAAATTGTTTTCCAAAACCGTTATTAGGGACCACATCCACCTTTTGATTTTAAAATGCATTATTTATGAGGATCTTTTGTCTAAAATCAAAAGAGAGAGATAAGGAAAGAAATAGTTTTAATAACCATATGAAGAATCAATTTTTGAAACGGATTGAGATAGTTAGGTTAGGGAAAGGGAATAAAAATGAAAATAAATGATTATAAAGAGTTCGGAGGTTTGGAGTTCATTTTTCATGACTGGTATCGTAATCATAAATTCTCTCTGAAATCTGAAAAATATATTGCAGTTTGATTCCAGCTTTGGGTAATTGCAGCCATGCTTCCTTTCTTTTGTTTTACTTTGTTCATGAAAGTTTTTCCTCTATCGGCGTGAGTATAATGAATTTGTTGGCTTCTTTTTATCAACAAATTTACTAGTGTTTTTTTCTCAGCTGAAAGTACTTTCAAATATTATTTAAAGAAGCCTTAAAAGGCACTCCACCACGCTAGAAATTCATCCACATCTTCCCAAACTTTCAGTATTCTTTATACAATAGTTATATTCAGATTCTTAATTGCCTGGGTATGAAGCCTATCATCTTTCTTTTCTTCAAATCGCTTCTTCAGTCCAAGACCCTGCAACTCTCAAAGTTTTCTGGCCATTCTGTATTGGAGAGCTAGGGTTTTAGAATTATAAGTTTTGGTTGCAAGCCCTCATGGCCTATCCCTCCAGCCACTGATTTTAACTATTTCTATTTAATTTTAAGATGTCTCGAGCACTATTTCCACCATAGATAGGAATTGTCTCCGAGAGTAACAACATGAGGGGATTACTCTTCACCATGTTGTTCATCTGATTAATAGGGAGAATCACGTGAACTGTGTTCGACTATTTTATTTTTTATATTCGATCCTCTTTTTCCTACAAGTATACCATGTCAGCTAAACAAAAATATGAACATAATCAGCATAGCCCAGTGAAGTTCAGGTGAGGCTATCTCATTTGCAATATCAATCCATATTAGCATAACACACACACACACACACACACACACACACACACACATAGATATATATATATATATATATATATATATATATATATATATATATATACAACGGAATCACCATATTAATCATCTCAGCATCAACCTATGAATGAAGACACAACTACAATAATGAGCACCATCATACATACACATCGAGCACATATACAACCTTCATGCATGCATGACAAACAAATTATGCCCATCCAGTCCAAGTGTTGAACCTAGGAGCTTTGATACCACTTTGTGACCACCCAACCCATATTTAATCACTTTAACTTGCACACTAGGGAAAACATGAAGATGAGAGTTACTATGTGAGACCTGATTACCAAGATGAACTTATGGAAAATTGGGTCCATATATTCAGAACTAACTGTAACCACCCAGTGACACATGATCATAGTGTTATCAACCCAACTTGACCCAATATTATTTCTTTTTAGTTTCATCTCCTTAAATTTAGCAGAACTTTCCATGTTTGGTAGTTTTCTCGGATTCTAAACTTTTGAGGCTACTTTGAGGGCCTAAATGACATTTTGAGGGAAAACAGAGAGTCTAGTAAAGATTGATATCAATTTACTCAATTATTGTTAGCCTCCTGTTGATGCCCCGAAAATCGTTGTATCAACATTGGGGGACAACCACCCGGTCCGGACCTTAATACAGCTCCTTTTCTGTTTGGAATGGTGGCTCCGACTGGGGATAATGGGACCAGTTTCCCAGTAATGAATAAAAGGGGTGAATGAATGATTGTTTGTCTGATCTAATGATAGGCGAATCACTTAATCTATCGGTGAAATAAAAGAACTACTACTAATCCCGGGAACTATTTGTACTTTGAAGTGTAGCGCTTGATGATCTATGCTTATTCACAGGCATATAGATGACTCTATTTAATAAACATGGACTTTTATTCATTCAAGGATTACTTTGCTTAAATAGTTAAACAAAGTGATTAGCGCAATATTGCTACACTTATATATCATCGATAAACATATGATCAAACGAAAAGCATCCCATAAACATCCAATAGTGGAGGAAATAAAAAAATGTTGTTAAAACACATACATATATTCGATAATAGCAAAGGTGATCAAATAACAATTCATATGAAAAGAATGAATTCAGACATAGATAATAATACCATATGAGCTGCTAGTCACTCCCAATATCAATCGCTATTTGAGATTCTTCTTCCAACGCAGAAATACTTTCAAACAAAGACAGTAGTGCACATTTGCATAAAAGCTTCCTTGTCAAAATTAGAATAACTGGTCCAGTTTTATAAAAGAATATGGCTGAAGTACAGTAGTGCAACTTCAGTCTTTAAGTCCAGTACAAAACTTTACGACCCTTTCCAAAACAATGAAAGGGTCTATAAATACTAAATTAAACTAACTATCTATGAAACTGAAATCCTACTTAATTGGTATCAAATGATCTTGAACATATTATTCTCAGCAACCTGACAGTCGGTGGCATGAATCATCAAGTAGGCTGTTTGCCTTTAAACCTGAGCTGACTTATCGCAAGCATTGGCTCCACTTCGGGCGGTCTGTTGAGGCGAGAGTTAAGCTCGGTGGCATAGGTGGCATCCTGAATATCAGGGATAATATACCCGATTTCATCTGTAAGGCATTTGAGGGCGGCTCTTTGACTGTGTGGTTTTACCAAGAAGAACCAATAGGTATCCCATTTTAAGCTATTAATTCCAGCAATTAATCTCCCCTTTTCCTCTAGATCTGGGTAGCATGACTGCTCCAACGTTTTGACCGCTGTCAATTTACTTGGAGTGCATTTGGAAATCATGTTTGACAAGTAGAGAGTATTATTAACCAATTCAACCAAATTAATTATAGTTGATTTGCACCTTGAAATTTGCCCTCTCTGCTTTCATTAACTGGGACTGCCAATCTGTAAAGGGAACTCAGTGGGTTCAATATCGAGCTTTCCAATCTGAAGTCTGGTGAGAGGGTGAGGTAAATTGAACTGCGAAGTCACACTGCTTTGAGATACCTCGGATTTCTGTGGTGAAATCGAGAAGCTCTGAAGTTTGTGGATAAGAGACTGGACTTCAGGGGATTCAAGACTTAATTGTTCTGGAGTATGATGGGTTTGAGCAGTGGTAGTTGATTCCTCTTCTTTTTGTTTGGATACTGGAGAACTAGCATTCAATTGGGAAGTACGAGGTGATGCAAAGGGAGAATTGCTCTTAGAATGGCCTGCAGATTTGGGTTTGCTTGCCATTCACAGTTGATGCCCTCCTTCTAGCACCAAAAATGTTGTTGCCCCGAAAATAATTATATCAACATTGGGGGATAACCACCCGGTCCAGACCTTAATACAGCTCCTTTTCCGTTTGGAACGGTGGCTCCGACTGGGGATAATGGGACCAGTTTCCCAGTAATGAATAAAAGGGGTTAATGAATGATTGATTGTCTGATCTAGTGATAGGCGAATCACTTAATCTATCGGCGAAATAAAAGAACTACTACTAATCCCGGGAACTATTTGTACTTTGAAGTGTAGCGCTTGATGATCTATGCTTATTAACAGGCATATAGATGACTCTATTTAATAAACATGGACCTTTATTCATTCAAGGATTACTTTGCTTAAATAGTTAAACAAAGTGATTAGCGCAATATTGCTACACTTATATATCATCGATACATATATGATCAAAAGAAAAGCATCCCATAAACATCCAATAGTGGAGGAAATAAAAAATGTTGTTAAAACACATACATATATTCGATAATAGCAAAGGCGATCAAATAACAATTCATATGAAAAGAATGAATTCAGACATAGATAATAATACCATATGAGCTGCTAGTCACTCCCAATATCAATCGCTATTTGAGATTCTTCTTCCAACGCAGAAATACTTTCAAACAAAGACAGTAGTGCACATTTGCATAAAAGCTTCCTTGTCAAAATTAGAATAACTGGTCCAGTTTTATAAAAGAATATGGCTGAAGTACAGTAGTGCAACTTCAGTCTTTAAGTCCAGTACAAAACTTTACGACCCTTTCCAAAACAATGAAAGGGTCTATAAATACTAAATTAAACTAACTATCTATGAAACTGAAATCCTACTTAATTGGTATCAAATGATCTTGAACATATTATTCTCAGCAACCTAACAGTCGGTGGCATGAATCATCAAGTAGGCTGTTTGCCTTTAAACCTGAGCTGACTTATCGCAAGCATTGGCTCCACTTCGGAAGGTCTGTTGAGGCGAGAGTTAAGCTCGGTGGCATAGGTGGCATCCTGAATATCAGGGATAATATACCCGATTTCATCTGTAAGGCATTTGAGGGCGGCTCTTTGACTGTGTGGTTTTACCAAGAAGAACCAATAGGTATCCCATTTTAAGCTATTAATTCCAGCAATTAATCTCCCCTTTTCCTCTAGATCTGGGTAGCATGACTGCTCCAACGTTTTGACCACTGTCAATTTACTTGGAGTGCATTTGGAAATCATGTTTGACAAGTAGAGAGTATTATTAACCAATTTAACCAAATTAATTATAGTTGATTTGCACCTTGAAATTTGCCCTCTCTACTTTCATTAACTGGGACTGCCAATCTGTAAACAATATATCTTTATGCGACTCTAAAATTCTTGGTAAATTTGCCGCTCGTCCCTGATCGGTATCTTGCCAGTCAAGAAATTCAGTGAATGTTTCTTCAGCTTGATCCAATTTTGTTCTAGCCTTTTCTGTTTTTTCACTTATTGATGCCGTCAATTCACATAGTGGTTCCGCCTGGGCGATTTTTTGACATAGAAGGTTGATTTGGGCTATTAATGCCTTATTTACCTGTAATGCTTCTAATTTGAATTCAGTTATTTGTGGGACGCCCTTTTTCTTCTCAAGGTGTGCTGATAGTTGAGCAATCTGCTCATCTTTTGTCTTCAGCATTTGTTCATTTGTTGCCCTCAGTTGTGCCAAGGCTTCAGACAACTCTTTCTGCTTCGGGATTGTGTTGTGATCAATCCTTTGTTTCTCTGCCTGCAATTGTTGAGTTAATTGATTATTTATTTCCTGTTCTGTTAACAATTGCTATTCTGCCTGCTCCGCTTTCTGCTGTGCTTCTGTTAGCTATGCCTGCAATAAAAAGATTTCCTGGTCTTTTGTTTTCAATAAAAGACTCACCTCTGATGCTTCGTCTATTGTTGCTGCCGAATAGGCTCCAACATATTGTGATAGTTTTGTTAGGTCATCAGAGGGGTCAAATTCGTCCTTCCAAACCACATTGCCCGTGACCGTCTGTTATGGTAAAAGGGAAGGTT
Source organism: Pinus tabuliformis (assembly GCA_031772625.1). NCBI lineage: Eukaryota > Viridiplantae > Streptophyta > Pinopsida > Pinales > Pinaceae > Pinus > Pinus tabuliformis. The sequence continues at coordinate 223,286,528 of CM062815.1, read as the reverse complement.
GATCAATCCTTCTTCTCTTCCTCTGTCGTTCTACCACAGCTTTGTGCTCTGGGCTATAGAAGACATCCAAGGGAGGAATTTCTTCTATCTGCAAAATAATTTGATCAGAGGGGTCCTTTGGTATTATTTCTACTTCCTTTGAACTGGGTAGGGCGCTGGGTCCACTTGGAACCTGTTGTGAAGTGGTTTCCTGTGTATCTACTGCTTTCGAAGTTTCGGTGTCCTTTGAACATTCCAGACTACTGATAATATAATCAAATTGCTGCCATTCCTGGAGCAATTTTGGATCAATATGGGTATCCACATTTACTTCTATGTTGCTCTGTTTCTGCTCTTTAGTCTGGGTCTCCTCCAGCACTTTCTCCTGCTCTTTAGTCTGGGTTTCCTCCTGCGCTTTCTCTTGTTCTTTTGTTGTAACTGGAGGTTCCTTTGAATGTTGTTGTTCAGGCTCGCTTGGTTTTGTTGCTGGGGTTGTTGCTAACAGATCTAGAGGTAGATTTTGCAACCTCTGTTCTCTAAGTCTGTTGAATTCAATTAACCCTTCATATTTGTATTGCATTATGGCCAGCGATCTAACCTGATACATTGATTCAGCTGAAGAGAACAGGTCGTCAAACTGGTCTTCTACATGATCAAACTTTGTTAATTTGGCCTGTTCAAGTGCATTATAGGCGACTTTGTTGGGATCAAATCGCCTACTTGGGAGAGTTGCTAGAGTTAATGATTTGATTTTTGCAGCTTCTTTTTCTGCATGTTTGAAATCATGCAAAGTGTAGACACCACATCTCAGAGGAAAGGAGGGCCAGACCTGCTTCTTATTTTTCTTGAGAGTCTGTGTAACTCCTTCGGCAATGATCTGATAGGCTATCTCCCTTGCCAGCAGTTTGTCAGGTATGTACAAAGGAAGGACATGAGGTTCGGCTTGGCTACCGAAAATTCTTACATAAGTAAATTTCTCCTCTCCGAACCATCTTCCTATTGATGTTAAATCAATCCCTGCTTGGTAAGAAATTTTGGGAGCAGGTTTATTAAAAATAGAATAATGAATGGGTAACATGAAGCCATTACAGACTTGGTACAAATGGTGCTTGTAGGAAGTCTTCCACAATTTCTGGTGGTATATTTGAATAGGCGTGGGGTCTTGTGGAGTCCACCTCTAGCCGAGTACATGAAACTCAGAATTAAAACACATGGTATCTAGAATATAGGCACTGTAGTAGAATGGGGGAATAATCCTTTCTGAGACGGAAGTTTTAGTTCTAAAACTAAGAACTGATTTCGCTAACTTATCAGACAGTATGGTTTCCCAATCCATTATCTCACTATTACATGCCGCTTCCATCAAGGGAACCATTTCTATAGTGAAATTAGCAGAATCATGCAACCCCCACAATCTACACATCATTATCCCAGCATAACAATATGGAGAACAAAGAGAATCCACAGAGTACTTACCGGAAGTTTCATGCTTGTGTTTCGCCGGTTTTTTCCTCCATTCCCGAATGGGTTCAGATTCAGTTTCGTTCTCATTTCGGAATTTCTCCAGAAATGCCTTGTTGTATTTCTTCTCTGGCTCAGGAAAATGATACATTTGCCTTAAATCATCAGCCTTGAATGAACCGAAGATTCTCCCATCATTGGTGCAGAAAGTTCTATCTGTAATTGGGATTTCCTCAATTGCCCACTTTACTACATCCGTATATGGGAGAATTTGCTCCCGAGCCACTATCTGATGAAGGAAAGAGTCGGCCAAGTCTTTCAAAGTACCATCAGATTTTCTACTGGAACCCGCTGTAGCTTGTACTCCCGTCACCTTTGGTTCTTCAACTTCAATCAAATTATAGGTACTTTCCCAAGTGGTCTTGGTGAGTCCTAAGCATGTAGTATCAGATATTAATCCTTTCTTTTTATTTACTGGATCAATGACGGCTTGTCCTGTGGCTGGTGCAGTGGAAGCGACTGTGGTTTTCTTAGACTTCTTCCCCATTCTGCTTGAATCTATTACTTCAGAAGAATTCTGCACAGAAGTGGAAATAAGCGTAACACAGAGAATTGGTAGCGAAAACCAAATATGAGTGAGATATATTGATCAATGCGTGATGAGGGATTAACTTTAAAGTGGCCGCGGATACAATCTATGAGAAGATTTTAAGACTTACTATTACATTAAATGGCCGTTAAAACCTGCCAATCCTTTAAATGCCCATCATATCATTAATCGGCCGAATGATTTGTTTAAGCGTGCCTTGGATGTTTTGGCGGTTGAGCGCAGGTAAATCACTGTTCGGAAGATAAGGCCTTTAATATGAATTAATAGTAATATCCCTCTGCTTTAACGACTTTTTTGAAGTTTGTGCTTTTGGCTTTATCGCAATCGGGCGTCGGGGAAAACCTTAAATCATTATATTGACACCTTTTGAAATCCCCGATCGTCGATAGCGATATCGCATCGCATCGCATTGGGAGTGTGGGCACATTAAAAAGCATGCATGGTATATCACCGATCGCCGATAGCGATATCGCATCGCATCAGATCGAATGGGAGTTTATCGCATCTCATCGGATCGAAAGGCACTTTAAAAGCGTACATGGTATATTGCCGATCGCCGATAGCGATATCGCATCGCATCGGAGCGCAATGCACTTTAATTATGGGAACTTATGATTGCCGATGTCCGATAGGCTATTTCACGGTATCGCGTCGGAGCAAACCAATGTTTTTAAAAGTTATGCCTCCTTTGCCATTGCGATATCCGATCTTGCGATCGCTTTATCGCAATGATAAAATATTGATTGAAGACCAAAATTGGTTTGTCAAAAAGGTTTTTTATAATGTTTTCATTTTGTTTTCGAACCTATTTGAATAATACAAGGTTGATACCAATCAAAACTAAAAGGGACCCATTTCATATGATAGTTTTGTGAATAAAAATGATATGAAATGGGGGGTTGTTGTAGAGCACAACAACTGGCGATTCGCTGGAAGAAATAATTATATCTGAAAAGCATTGAAATACTTAATCTTTTTCAAAATAGAGTTCTAATCAAAGGGGAAAATTCTAATATAACTAGGTATATATGCATTCCGAGTAAAATGAAACTTTCTTTTCTAATCTCCTCTCTTATTTAAAATTAGATAGATTCTAAGTTTTAAATAGGCCTCCATTGGTTTATAATGATAAAACAGAAAACCTTTCCAATTCAGCTTTTAGAATTGACTCCTTTGTCATAGGTAGAGCCTCTGCTGCCAGCAAACGTTCATAGTTTCGACAGGGATACCCTTTTAACCATATTATTGTCCATTGTCCCATTCATTTAAGAGTGTGATTAACAGAATGAATTCAAAACATGTTTTCATATTTTGTATTTCCTTTCTTTTTTCTGTTATTGCTAAGATAAAAAGCCATTGTCCTGGTTTGGTGGCCAACTATTGACAATGCCATTCACTGGTAGTAATCTAACTGAACAAGCTGGCTCGTGATGAGACCCCTTGTCTTATAATTTTAAGCCATTACACTGTTTTGGTATGCAGTATTGGTAATGTTGGTTAAACTATTTCCCAATGAACATGGTAAGCAGGCTTGTAATAAGACCTCTTATCTTTTATATCAAATATTTTAGAATTACACTCTGAGTAACTATAAACTTTGGTGAATGGGATGGACAATTTTCTCCTTAAGAGTAAATGGATGACAAGGTAAGAGTTAAACATGTTGAAGTTGGATTAGTTTCTATTTTGATATTGATAACCTTTTTGTGACCAATCTGAAAACATAAAATGATTTACAATAGTTATAAACTTTTGAGAAGGGTTCACAAAAATTGAAATATGGTTTTGGAATGCAATTATACCTAGTTTCCTAGAAATTATCCCTTTTGTCTAAGAATTCTATTATTTTAAAAGTAAATATCATCACTACTTCTATTGAGCAACTTTTAAGTACAGCAATGGTCAATGGAAGATACCTTACAACTTTATTTTCTAATGGCCCTACAAACTACAAAATTCTATTAAACTAAAAAGGAGAAGGGGTTACCTCCTCAATTAAAGAATTTCTTTAAGATAAGGCCATTAACAGGGAGATAATATCTCAAACCTGATAAATCTTGTAATATGAAGGTCGAATGGCCTATCTTCTCACAGATCTGAAATGGCCCAAGCCACATCTTCTAGAACTTGGTGTGTTTTCCCTTGTCCTCATGGGCTTTGTCCCATTTCAGAACTAAATCACCGACTTGAAATTGTTTTGAACCGGATGAGACTGAATCAAAGGATGACTTGATGATTTTCCGATGTTTTGCATCAATAACCTTGGATTTTTCCCTTTCCTCTTCTAATTTTAGAATTTGGTCATGTCTAAGTTGAATAGAAGAAGAAGGGTTTTCCTCAATAAACTGAACTAGGGGTAGGGAAAGAAGAACAAGATTTGTAGGTAGTACTGCTTCTTTTCCATATACAAGGTTGAACGGAGAAGATCCCGTGGAGGCCTTCTGCGTTATCCTATCAGCCCATAGTGCGAATATTAAGGATTTGTGCCATGTTTTATGGTTCTGTTCGATAGTTCGCTTAATAATTTTAATGAGATTTTTATTTGTAGATTCTACTAAACCATTACCCTGGGGATAGTAATTAGCAGAATATTTTAATTTAAATCCTCTTTTAATGGCGAAATCAAACATAGCATTTCCTGAGAAGTAAGATGCATTATCAAAAACAAGAGCATTTGGGACACCAAACCTGGTAATGATGAATTGATCTATGAATTCAATGATTGCCTCAGAATTCGTCGTCTTCAAAGGAATTGCTTCAACCCACTTAGTAAAATAATCAGTGGCAGTAAGGATATACTTATGCTGTTTGGAAGAATGAGGAGTAATTTCCCCAATGATATCCAATCCCCATTGCTAAAATGGTTGTTCAATGTTGACCGGTTGCAAAGGGAAAGCTGGTTTTCTTTGCCTTCCACTAGAAGTTTGACAATTTTGGCATTTCCTTACATATTCATGAGCATCTCTAAACAGAGTGGGCCAATAATATCCAGCATGAATGATTTTGTGGGTTGTTGTGTCAGCTCCAAAATGTCCTCCTGCTGGTCCATCATGTAATTCCTGCAAAACCTTTTGTGCTTCAGGTTTTTCTAGGCATCTTAATAAGATTGAATCATAATTTTTCCTAAAAAGCACATCATCAATAATTGTGAAATTTTTTGCTTTTAATCTAATGGCCCTTTTGTTTCTATAAGACAGGTTAGGAGGTGCATATCCATTTTTCAAATAAAAGATTAACTTAGCATATTATGATTCAGAATTAGTAATACTTATCTGGTTGATTTCTTCGGTTTGATCTGTATCTCCTGATTCTGGAATATTGGACGCTCCTGCCAATAACCTACAAAAACCTTGGCCTCTAACAATATTTGCTGGTTTAATTTCTAAGTCATATTCTTGAAGTGTTGTAACCAAATTTTCCCTTTTTTCACCTAGTTCTCTTTGGATTAATAGTTGCCTTAATGCAGGGAAAGGAACTATAACTTTTGTATGGGCTTTTATAAGGAAGGGTCTGTAATGTTTGACAGCTTTATAAACAGCAAAGGCTTGTTTTTCTACTTCGGAGTAATTCAATTCAACACCCTGAAGATTTGAACTATAGAATGAAATGGGTGCTTCCGAATTGTGATCATTAATCTGTGTGAGTACTGCTGCATAACACAAGTTGGATGCGATAGTATACAGTATGAAATGATTAGAAAAATTAGGAGTATTTAAGGATGGGGCATTGATTATTGATTGTTTGATTAAATCAAACGCTTCCTTTTCTGTTGATCCCCACTTAAAGACTGATTTTTTCTTAATCATAGTTTGAAGTGGCAAAATGATTTGAGAAAAGTCTGGAACAAATCTTTTGACAAAATTGATTTGGCCTAAAAATAACTGCATGGATTTTTTATTATGAGGGAAAGGGATTTCAGAGATTTCTTTGATCCTGTCAGGATCAATATAAATGCCATCTTTAGACACAATAAAGCCTAAGAGCTTTCTTTGGTCAAGAGCGAAGAAAGATTTTTTAGGGTTAAGAGAAATACCATATCTTTTGCAGCGTTGAAAGATTTGATTCAAATCATGCAAATGATTGGACTTCTCCTTAGAAAATACAGTAATATCATCTAGGTAGACGACTACTGTTTTGTTAATCAACCCTTTAAAAGCTATATCCATCGCTCTTTGGAATGTTGCTCCTGCATTAATAAGTCCGAAAGGCATTTTCTGATACGCATATGTTCCCCATTTTGTTCTAAATGTGGTTTTGAGCTCGTCATCAGGATGGACCAAAACTTGGTTATATCCTGAGAAACCGTCCAGAAAGGACATTAACTCAGAGCCTGCTACTGATTGGAGTATCTGCTCCATGGTAGGTAATGGGAAATTATCTTTTAAGCTCGCCTTGTTCAAATTTCTGAAATCTATACAAATCCTAATGTCGCCATTTTTCTTTCTGACTGGCACCATATTGGAGACCCAGTTTGAGTGCCGAACGGGAAAAATAATCTTAGCTTTCAAGAGTTTATTAAGTTCAAATTTTATTTGACTCTCTAAGTTCAGATGTATTTTTCTCAATTTTTGCTGAATTGGTTTCTGTTCGGGAAGCATTGGAATGGTATGCTGGATGATGGACGTATCATATGTCTTTAAATCATCATATTTCCAAGCAAAAACCTGTTTATTTTTCCTTAACAGTCTAATGAATGCTTCCTTTTCTTCCAAGGAAAGTCCTAATCCTAAATTAATGTTTTGAGGAGTTTGCTCAGTGCCAAGGTTTATCAACTCAAACCTTAGGGTAGAACTTTGGAGCTTTGCATTAGTCACAGGTTTAAACCTGTCTTTAATATCATAAAGATCCTCAAGCTTCACCACAGGCTTAGGGATTGAATTTTCCTCGGGTTTACCTCTCATTTGAAGGTCATGCTCATTTTCCTCGATGATTTGATCATCATAGGACTTTTTGGAAGTTAAGAACTGTAAAATGTCTTCATCATGGTTAAATACTCTCCAATTAGTGACATTGTCAGGGATTGATGGCCTAAAACGTAATTCTACTGAAAATCTATCTGGGCTGTAGTCTTCGGAAGGTAGGAGCTTGGAAGCAACATTGGCTAGCAGGTCAGCTGCCGAATTTTGGGACCTAGGAATAGAAGAAATATTGAATGCCAAAAAGTGGGAGGTGAGTTCCTGTATCAGCGATTGATAATGTTTGAGATGGGTGGAAAGACAATGAATTGTATTCCTTACCTGTTTCATAATAATTTCAGAATCTCCAAACACTTTCATATATTGGACCTTGAGGCCAATAGCTTCATATAGTCCTTGGACTAAGGCTTCATACTCTGTTGTGTTATTTCTGCATTCAAATTCTAACCTATAGGATAGCATTGTTTTTTCCCCTTGTGGGCTAACCAAAATACATCCTGCTCCTGAGCCCTCGCTAGACTTGGAGCCATCAAAATATAAAGACCAAAATATAAAATTATTAACAATTTTATTTACAGTTTCCCTAGTATCATTAAAACATCTTGACTTATCTGTTTGTGAATAATTTTCGATCTGAGATGTAGAATGGTTTACTGAGAAAGGAGATGGTTGGGCAGCGAAGTTGCCAAAGAATGACTCTGATGAATAATTCCCCAAAATGTTGTTATTGAATGCTATTGGTTGGTTTTCTTGTTCAAATTCCGTAACTGTATGGGTCATATGTTTTTCCCGATCGATTCTTATTTGATTTGGCTTACCCTTATAGGGAAGCCACATATGTGACCAATCAGTAGAAATATGCCCATGTAGTTTCTCAGACCAATCCCTACTCAAGATCAAACCATAAAATTCAGGTATATCGGCGATTAGGATATCAATCCTTTGTACTATTCTGGGGTCAATGGATAACCTGATAGTTACAGAATTGATCTCTCCCAAAACCTGTACTTTAGTCCTGTCCAACTGTACAATATGAATAGCAGACTTCTGGGGTTCAATGTTCAGTTTGGAACAAACTGAAGATGGCATTATGTTAGAAGATGCCCCTGAGTCAATCAAGTAGTTGTGCAAGTTTCTATTGTAGATCTCATAGGTTAGAAGGAAAGGTGGAGTATGAGAGTTTGATCTATCTCCTATTAGGACTGCATCAGTAGCTTCGACCATACCAGAAGGTGGTTGACCTGTATCGTTTGCAGCTTTAGCACTGGAAGAGGTGAAGTAGGAACAACATTTAATTCTTTGAGAAGCAATTTTTGCTGATCTTTCAATTTACTAAGTTCAAACATGGTAATGTTTGCCTTGGTCTTTTTCATGTCATCAACAATATTGTAATCCATTGAATCAGACACTACCAGTGTCTTAGATGTTGATGGGATTGTTGAGGTTGAAGGTTGTTTTTGTGGAATTGTTACAGGTGACTTCTTCGGGGGTACCTTTTCCTTTATTGTAGCAGCATCTGCACTTCTTTTCTTCGAAGTTGTCTGAACAGGTTCGGAAGTACCTTTACTCCTAGTAGTGACAGGAAACGCTTCTTCTTCATTTTCTGTATCGGAGTTAGGCAATTTACAATCCCACATTCCATGACATTCAACAACTTCCTCTTCTTCATCAGTTGGTGTAGCTGTTTCTTCTTCTCCTTCCTCAAGATCTGAATCTGCATTTGATATAACATTTGGTGGTTTTGATTCAGTTTTCTTATAATTTCTAAAGGGTCTTTTGGTTGAGGTTTCGGCTACTTGTTTTTTGATTTCAACCATTTCATTTGACATAGTCTTGAGGACCTTTTGAAGGCCTTCCATGTCATATGGATCTTTAGGGGTTTTCTTCTTTGAATCATCTTTAAAAGAATTTTTTTTGGCTTTTCTGTCTTCCAAAGCAGCTTTCTTTTCTAGAGCATTGATACGTTTCTCCACGGCAAGTGCTTCTTTCATGTTTTCAGCTAAAGTAGGTTTTCCAGCCCTGTCTACAAAAATAGCTATATTGGCAGGTAGGGCAGTTATATACCATTCGCTTCGGATTTGCTCACTTGGTTTGGAGGCCGTTGGGATTTTATTCAAGATTTTATTGAATCGGGCATTAAATTCCTTAATTGGTTCCCTATGCTCTATCCTAAGCTTGGATAGATCGTTTATTAGTGTAGCCAAAGACCTATCATCTCCATACTTAGTAAGAAACTGTTCTTGGCAAGTCGTCCAACTGGTAATGGAACCAGAAGGTAAAGAAAAATACCAGGATCCTGCTGATCTTTGCAAAGTATAAGGGAAAAGCCTAACAAAAACATCTTGCTCTGTTACTCCCTTCAAGTTGACTGCCAGCATGAAGTTATTAATATGTTCCTCAGCTTACGTTCCATCATATGGGTTAAACTTGGGTAGCCATTTTTTAGGAGCATCAGGTAATGCATGCAATGGTGCAGGCATGTTGACTACACCAGGCCTGGTCCATGGATCTGCCATTATAACAACAGTAGTAGATGATACTTCTTTTGAAATTCCAAATGTCTGGGAAGGAAATGATGTTGCAGAGTGAGCGGGTTGGGATGTTAAAGTTCCTAATCCCTGATGAACAACAATATGTAATGGGGGAGTGGATGGTTGACTTCGCACGGGGGAAGGTGAGATGGAGGATGTGGATGAAAGCTCTTCACTGTCAGATCCTTCAGTATATTTATTCGCCTTTTTCCTTTTTGGTAAAGGGAACTCAGTGGGTTCAATATCGACCTTTCCACTCTGAAGTCTGGTGAGAGGGTGAGGTAAATTGAACTGCGAAGTCACACTGCTTTGAGATACCTCAGATTTCTGTGGTGAAATCGAGAAGCTCTGAAGTTTGTGGATAAGAGACTGGACTTCAAGGGATTCAAGACTTAATTGTTCTGGAGTATGATGGGTTTGAGCAGTGGTAGTTGATTCCTCTTCTTTTTGTTTGGATACTGGAGAACTAGCATTTAATTGGGAAGTACGAGGTGATGCAGAGGGAGAATTGCTCTTAGAATGGCCTGCAGATTTGGGTTTGCTTGCCATTCACAGTTGATGCCCTCCTTCTAGCACCAAAAATGTTGTTGCCCCGAAAATCATTATATCAACATTGGGGGATAACCACCCGGTCCAGACCTTAATACAGCTCCTTTTCCGTTTGGAACGGTGGCTCCGACTGGGGATAATGGGACCAGTTTCCCAGTAATGAATAAAAGGGGTTAATGAATGATTGATTGTCTGATCTAGTGATAGGCGAATCACTTAATCTATCGGCGAAATAAAAGAACTACTACTAATCCCGGGAACTATTTGTACTTTGAAGTGTAGCGCTTGATGATCTATGCTTATTAACAGGCATATAGATGACTCTATTTAATAAACATGGACTTTTATTCATTCAAGGATTACTTTGCTTAAATAGTTAAACAAAGTGATTAGCGCAATATTGCTACACTTATATATCATCGATACATATATGATCAAAAGAAAAGCATCCCATAAACATCCAATAGTGGAGGAAATAAAAAATGTTGTTAAAACACATACATATATTCGATAATAGCAAAGGCGATCAAATAACAATTCATATGAAAAGAATGAATTCAGACATAGATAATAATACCATATGAGCTGCTAGTCACTCCCAATATCAATCGCTATTTGAGATTCTTCTTCCAACGCAGAAATACTTTCAAACAAAGACAGTAGTGCACATTTGCATAAAAGCTTCCTTGTCAAAATTAGAATAACTGGTCCAGTTTTATAAAAGAATATGGCTGAAGTACAGTAGTGCAACTTCAGTCTTTAAGTCCAGTACAAAACTTTACGACCCTTTCCAAAACAATGAAAGGGTCTATAAATACAAAATTAAACTAACTATCTATGAAACTGAAATCCTACTTAATTCGTATCAAATGATCTTGAACATATTCTTCTCAGCAACCTGGCAGTCGGCGGCATGAATCATCAAGTAGGCTGTTTGCCTTTAAACGTGAGCTGACTTATCGCAAGCATCGACTCCACTTCGGGCGGTCTGTTGAGGCGAGAGTTAAGCTGGGTGGCATAGGTGGCATCCTGAATATCGGGGATAATACACCCGATTGCATCTGTAAGGCATTTGAGGGCGGCTCTTTGACTGTGTGGTTTTACCAAGAAGAACCAATAGGTATCCCATGTTAAGCTGTTAATTCCAGCAATTAATCTCCCCTTTTCCTCTAGATCTGGGTAGCATGACTGCTCCAACATTTTGACCGCTGTCAATTTACCTGGAGTGCATTGGGAAATCATGTTTGACAAGTAGAGAGTATTATTAACCAATTCAACCAAATTACTTGTAGTTGATTTGCATCTTGAAATTGCCCTCTCTGCTTTCATTAACTGGGACTGCCAATCGGTAAAAAATATATCTTTATGCGACTCTAAAATTCTTGGTAAATTTGCCTCATGTCCCTGATCAGTATCTTGCCAGTCAAGAAATTCAGTTAATGTTTCTTCAGCTTGATCCAATTCTGTTCTAGCCTTTTCTGTTTTTTCACTTATTGATGCCGTCAATTCACATAGTGGTTCCGCCTCGGTGATTTGTTGACATAGAAGCTTGATTTGGGCTATTAATGCCTTATTTACCTGTAATGCTTCTAATTTGAATTCGGTTATTTGTGGGACGCCCTTTGTCTTCTCAAGCTGTGCTGATAGTTGAGCAATCTGCTCGTCTTTTGTCTTCAGCATTTGTTCATTTGCCGCCCTCAGATGTGCCAAGGCTTCAGACAACTCTTTCTGCTTCTGGATTGCGCTGTGATCAATCCTTTGTTTCTCTGCCTGCAATTGTTGAGTTAATTGATTATTTATTTGTTGTTGTGTTAACAATTACTATTATGCCAGCTCCGCTTTCTACTATGCTTCTTTTAGCTGTGCCTGCAATAAAAAGATTTCCTGGTCTTTTGTTTTCAATAAAAGACTCACCTCTGATGCTTTGTCTATTGTTGTTGCCGAATAGGCTCCAACATATTGTGATAGTTTTGTTAGGTCATTAGAGGGGTCAAATTCCTCCTTCCAAACCACATTGCCCATGACCGTCTGTTCTGGGAAAAGGGAAGGTTGATCAGTCCTTCTTCTCTTCCTTTGTTGTTTTACCACAGCTTTGTGCTTTGGGCTATAGAAGACATCCAAGGGAGGAATTTCTTCTATCTGCAAAATAATTTGATCGGAGGGGTCCTTTGGTATTATTTCTACTTCCTTTGAACTGGGTAGGCCGCTGGTTCCACTTGGAACCTGTTGTGAAGTGGTTTCCTGTGTATCTGCTACTTTCAAAGTTTCGGTGTCCTTTGAACATTCCAGACTACTGATAATAGAATCAAATTGCTGCCATTCCTAGAGCAATTTTGGATCAATATGAGTATCCACATTTACTTCTATGTTGCTCTGTTTCTACTCTTTAGTCAGGGTCTCCTCCCGCACTTTCTCCTGCTCTTTAGTCTGGGTTTCCTCCTGTGCTTTTTCTTGTTCTTTTGTTGTAACCAGAGGTTCCTTTGAATTTTGTTGTTCAGGCTCGCTTGGTTTTGTTGCTGGGGTTGTTGCTAACAAATCTAGAGGCAGAGTTTGCAACCTTTGTTCTCTAAGTCTGTTGAATTCAGTCAACCCTTCATCTTTGTATTGCATTATGGCCAGCGATCTAACCCGATACATTGATTCAGCTGAAGAGAACAGGTCGTCAAATTGGTCTTCTACATGATCAAACTTTGTTAATTTGGCCTGTTCAAGTGCATTATAGGCGACTTTGTTGGGATCAAATCGCCTACTTGGGAGAGTTGCCAGAGTTAATGATTTGATTTTTCTACCTTCTTTTTCTGCATGTTTGAAATCATGCAAAGTGTAGACACCACATCTCAGGGGAAAGGAGGGCCAGACCTGCTTCTTATTTTTCTTGAGAGTCTGTGTAACTCCCTCAGCAATGATCAGATAGGCTATCTCCCTTGCCAGCAGTTTGTTAGGTATGTACAAAGGAAGGACATGAGGTTTGGCTTGGCTACCGAAAATTCTTACATAAGTAAATTTCTCCTCTCCGAACCATCTTCCTATTGATGTTAAATCAATCCCTGCTTGGTAAAAAATTTTGGGAGCAGGTTTATTAAAAATAGAATAATGAATGGGTAATATGAAGCCGTTACAGACTTGGTACAAATGGTGCTTGTAGGAAGTCTTCCACAATTTTTGGTGGTATATGTGAATATGCATGGGGTCTTGTGGAGTCCACCTCCAGCCGAGTACAGGAAACTCAGAATTAAAACTCAGGGTATCTAGAATATAGGCACTGTAGTAGAATGGGGGAATAATCCTTTTTGAGACGGAAGTTTTAGTTCTAAAACTAAGAACTGATTTCGCTAACTTATCAGACAGTATGGTTGCCCAATCCATTATCTCACTATTACATGCCGCTTCCATCAAGGGAACCATTTCTATAGTGAAATTAGCATAATCATGCAACCCCCACAATCTACACATCCTTATCCCAGCATAACAATACAGAGAACAAAGAGAATCCACAGAGTACTTATCGGAAGTTTCATGCTTGTGTTTCGCCGGATTTTGCCTCCATTCCCGAAAGGGTTCGGATTCAGTTTTGTTCTCTTTTCGGAATTTCTCCAGAAATGCCTTGCTGTATTTCTTCTCTGGCTCAGGCAAATGATACATTTGCCTTAAATCATCAGCCTTGAATGAACCGAAGATTCTCCCATCTTTGGTGCAGAAAGTTCTATCTGTAATTGAGATTTTCTCAATTGCCCACTTTACTACATCCGTATATGGGAGAATTTGCTCCCGAGCCACTATCCGATGAAGGAAAGAGTCGGCACAGTCTTTCAAAGTACCATCATATTTTCTGCTAGAACCCGCTGTAGCTTGTACTCCCGTCACCTTTGGTTCTTCGGCTTTGATCAAATTATAGGTACTTTGCCAAGTGGTCTTGGCGAGTCCTAAGCATGTAGTATCAGATATTAATCCTTTCTTTTTATTTGTTGGATCAGCGATGGCTTGTCCTGTGGCTGGTGGAGTGGAAGCGACTGTGGTTTTCTTAGACTTCTTCCCCATTCTGCTTGAATCTATTACTTCGGAAGAATTCTGCACAGAAGTGGAAATAAGTGTAACACAGAGAATTGGTAGCGAAAACCAAATACGAGTGAGATATATTGATCAATGCATGATGAGGGATTAACTTTAAAGTGGCCGCGGATACAATCTATGAGAAGATTTTAAGACTTACTATTACATTAAATGGCCGTTAAAACCTTCCAATCCTTTAAATGCCCATCATATCATTAATCGGCCGAATGATTTGTTTAAGCATGCCTTGGATGTTTTGGCGGTTGAGCGCAAGTAAATCACTGTTCGGAAGATAGGGCCTTTAATATGAATTAATCGTAATATCCCTCTGCTTTAACGACTTTTTTGAAGTTTGCGCTTTTGGCTTTATCGCAATCGGGCGTCGGGGAAAACCTTAAATCATTATATTGACACCTTTTGAAATCCCTATCGCTGATAGCGATATCGCATCGCATCGCATTGGGAGTGTGGGCACTTTAAAAAGCATGCATGGTATATCACCGATCGCCGATAGCGATATCGCATCGCATCGGATCGAACGGGAGTTTATCGCATCGCATCGGATCGAAAGGCACTTTAAAAGCATACATGGTATATTGCCGATCACCGATAGCGATATCGCATCGCATCGGAGCGAAATGCACTTTAATTATGGGAACTTATGATTGTCGATGTCCGATAGGCTATTGCGCGGTATCGCGTCGGAGCAAACCAATGTTTTTTAAAGTTATGCCTCCTTTTCCATTGTGATACGCGATCTTGCGATCGCTTTATCGCAATGATAAAAGATTGATTAAAGACCAAAATTGGTTTTTCAAAAAGGTTTTTTATAATGTTTTCATTTTGTTTTCGAACCTATTTGAATAATACAAGGTTGATACCAATCAAAACTAAAAGGGACCCATTTCATATGATAGTTTTGTGAATAAAAATGATATGAAATGGGGGGTTTTTGTAGAGGACAACACCTCGTCGTGGAGATCTTTGAAACGAGGTATTATGATAGTCAAACAAAGATCGTATGCCAAGGCTATGACCCCTAGAAGTTGGAGATTCGAATTACTCTTTTATACAAACAATTTGTGTACATAGTGCTTGTAGTTATAGATACCTATTTGTCCATTAATTCAATAATCCTACCAGAGAACCATAATTGACACAACGACAAAGCTAAACATTCAATCTCAACTCAGAACTTGACCTATATTGACCAGACCATACTAGGCATTTCATCAAACACATTGTGAACATGTAATATATAGCTCATAGATTTATAACATGGATTCTTAACCAAGGCTATTATAGGTTAGAAGAAGAAAACCATTCTTCTCATGTTTATATTGAAACCCTAGGCTGCCCAGAAATTGATAATTGATCGAAAATCCTTTGAAAGAAACTTAGAGAAGCCACAATAGAGAACATGGGAGGAGGCTTCAATAGAAGGGAACCCACAGACTAAAAAATAATCCACCAACATCCTCCTATCATGTAAATATTCCCAAGTCACCAATGGATGGGGTTCTTTGAGAGAATTAAAGGATATGATGATCAAATAACCCATAAAATTTCCATGGCCCTTCAATCTCAAGGGGAAGATAGTACCACCACCATTATAAGAGGGCTTGTCATACATTTCAATGCATAAATCATTAGCAGGATTACCACATTGGCTTTAGGATTTAGGTGGGGCAAGGAGGATAGGGAAAAATCCATCACAACTACAAATAATTTATTCCTCCCTAAAGAAAAACTAGTTAAGGATAATAATGGAGTTATAATGGAAATCTTGCCTTACCCATGGGATGAAGTGGCCTATAACATCTTAAAATACATATCCTATAAGGGGAGGCAAAGTTTTATATATGCCTATCAATTAAAGATACTTTATGAGCTGAGGTTCTAGATATAATCTCCTATCCTAAGTAGGCTCAATATTCCCCACTTTCTTCTTCAATCCATAGTAGAAATAAGCCAGAGGGCATGAGAAGGGAAACAGGAGTACATTTCTCATCATGGGTTCACAAGTCTCATTGTCATGGATTCCTTGAGTCATCTCAAGAACCCTGTACCATGGGTAAACTTTTTAGACATGGACGGGGAGGCCTTCAATGAGACTCAACCCCAACCTTTGCTAGGACATGAGTTGATCACAAAACATAGTTTTGTTGAAAAAGAGGTTGAAGAAGGGATGGAGGAAGGAAACGGAGAATAAGTTGAAGATGAAGAAAAAAATAAAAACCATAGGCATCAAAAGAGACCCTTGGGGAGCCTTCTAGGCCTCAAAAGAAGAAGAAACAACAGCAGAAATTAAGCCTCTCAGAAGGAAACAATGAAAAAAAGGTGGTTTCCACCTTGATAGCCCTTAGCACACCTATAAAAATTAAAAGAGGGCAGCCCAAGAAAGTTCCATTATTCTTTAGAATAAGGAGTACTAGAATGAAATAGGGGAAGACTCATCCTCCCACAACTACTCCAATCACCATTGAAGTATCAACCAATCACCAAGAGGGAGAGCTAGATAGGAGTAAAGGGAAAATTGAAGAGGTGACCTCCCTCACAGATAAAGGGAAGCATCCCCATACTTCACCAAGAATTCCATACACCATGGTAGCTAAGATAAGTAAATTGCGAGAAGAAACTTCCCTGCTACATGTAGCAACCTCTTGTTAAAAGTTCTTGTAATAAAGGTTAATAAAGGAGAAATAAGACCAAAGTCATGGGACATTCATTCCAAGTTGAAAGTTGGGAAAACACTATAGTGGGCATGACTTTTGGTTTATTGATGGCTATGGAAGTTTGAAAAGGCATTGGCAAAGAAAAGAAGGCATTAATTGGCATTTATTTATGATAAAAAAGGAAAATAGGAGAAAAGAAAGGTGAATAGACACATATTTGCATGCTAAGGAAATTAAGGAAAATGAAGAAAAAGGAGGCATCAATAATAAAAAGGCATTAGAGGATCATCACACAAACTTTAGTCATTTTTGGCTTGGATAAGTTTGAGAGAGAGAGAAAGCTCCAAGAGGAGAAAGTAAGGAAGCAAGAAAATACAAGTAAATGAAAGTAAAGGAAAGAAACGAGAAGGTTGGATCAACAACTTCATTAGAAAGATTTTTCAGGTAACATGTTGCATGTGTGATTTCCTAGCTGGGGTGTGAATGCATGGTACATGCATTTGTTTATTTGGTTCATTTGTTGTCATTGGCATAGTTTTTTTCGGGTTTGACAATTGTTTCAGACTTGCCTTTCTATTTCTTTGATAGCCATGGTGTGATGAAACACATTTCTTTGTTGAGATTTGGATTGTTGGAAGGTTTTGGGACTGGGTTAGGTGGTATCAGGAAAATTCCCAAGGATTTGAGGGTGGATATGGTTTTCTCCAATAACCCTTGATAGGTGGGTGGAGATAGGAAAATTCCTTAAGGTATGGTGAAGAAATTCTGACGCATCCAAGATTGGTTTGGTTTTGTGATCTTGGGACTGATTTAGGTGAGATCATGGTAGTTTAAGAGTGGAGGTACTTTAACCTATGGATTCCATTGGTTGTTTATGTCTTAGTTTATCTCATGAGATCCCACATTCACGCTTGGAATATGGCACGAAGGTGATTGGCTAAAAGAAGATTTGGTTCAACCCAATCTATGGCCAAGTGTTACGTGGAAGTCCCTAACTTGGTTGGATTTTACATAAGTTAATAAGAGTTATTTTCCTATTGTGATTCATGAGTACTATTACTTGTTATTATGATGATTTGATGGTTTCTCTTCCATGGTTAATACTCTAGTCATATGTTGGTTATAAGCATGATTTATGATGTGCTCTAGCTATATCTCTTATTATGCTTTGATAAGTTATCAAATGGTTGAAGAATGCATGGACTAACTAGTGTTGTTATAGCTACTTGAGAGGCCATTAAATATTCTCGGTGATTTTCAGCTAAAGTACAAATATTTACACTCATATATATATTCATGACCTATAGCTTAAATGTTTACCATATGTTTGATGAAATATATAGTGTGTTCTAGGAAGTCTAGGTCAATTTTTTGATTCAAGTTTGAAGGTTTAACATTTTTTCTATGTCAAATGTGATTCTAGAAATTTATAGAAATTTATGTGTAGTGGTATGGAGGCATACCAAGAAAAGTGGATCAAATTCCAAGACAGTAGGCATTGAATTGAGGAATTTAGGTCATATTTGCATGGAGGCAAGCATGTGTGTGTAGTTGGAGGCCTATAACCACGCCATTTCCTTGTTGTGCATGTAGTTAGGGTGTTAAGTTAGTGAAAATGGGCCTAGCTCATGCATTGGAAATCTGGGTTTGTTTGTAGCCTTCTACGTGGTTTGAGGTCTTTAAGGGGTGTCAGTAAAGTTGTTGGTTTATTGGCCCCACTTCCATAATTGGAACATGGAGGTCGGATCATGTCATAATGGCACTCTACTTCACATTTACCAGGAGAGCTTGTAAAATTAGGTAAATGTGGGGGTGATGGGTTATAGATTGGTTTCAGAGCTTCCAGGTTCAAACACTTGGACTGGACGAGCGAGATATAATATTTATGCATGCATGTCAGTAATATGCATGCATTTTAGTGGTTATAATTATCATGTATATATTCGGTGTTACAGTTTATTACATTATTCCTGATGATTGAGATGATGTCAATAGGATTATATGATGGTGTCATTATGTGTATATACATGTATATCATACTAGTCTAGACTGATTTGTGTAGACGAGATAGCCTCCCTTGAAACACACTAAGGTATGTTTAATTATGTTTATATTTGGTTTCTCTGACATGGTATGTTTGCAAGAAGAAGAAGATCAAAGATGACGAGAAAAATAGTGGATTATAGTTCATGTGACTCTCCTTATAGATTAGCTAAGTAGAAAAGAAAAGAGTACTCTCCTGGAATATCAGATACCTTGAGAAGTCTAAAGGCAAAAATTAGGAGTTGGAAGGCAAATAATGATAGGATAATTCAGTCACATGAAAGGCTTTCCAAAGCTTAGGAAAAGCAACCCAAGGTCAATGAAGTGATTCTTTATAGTTTATCAGATTTGCAGAGATAGGGATAACCAACAATCAATTATGGATAGGGGAAATGACTAATGGGGCATATGGTAGCAGGTTTTGATTAGGGCATAGGCTGGAAAGGTATGACATGATCAGAAGTGGAAGATGGTTGGATACATCTAACAGGAGAGGTAATGGTTATGGGTTCTATAATAGTTGTGGATTAAATAGATATCATGTTCATCATCACTATCATCCTTATAGGAGGATTGAGAGTGGGTACTTATCCGATGATTTCAAGAAAGCCAAGCCTCCTACCTTTGATGGAGAATTGAAGAAATCGGAAGATATAGAAGCATGTTTTCTTGGGTTGAAGTTCTTCGAGTTTCATGGTTATACAAAGAATATGAAATACATTATAGTTATTTTCTATCTTAAAGGGAAAAAAGAGATCTCATCGGAAGATGTGAAGTGTGTTAGAGGCATCAACACAAAGGGGTTGAGTTGGAATGAGTTTAAGATACTTTTCTGAAAGAAGTGTTTGCTTGAGAGATATTATGATGGAAAGGATAAGGAGTTCTATGAGTTGAATATGGGTTCCTTGATAGATGAAGAGTATACAACTAAATTTATGGAGCTATTGAGGTATGTGTGTTACATCAAGTATGAGAAGACAAAGGTTCAAAGATTCATCAGTGGACTGCCATTAACATTTAAGGATCAGATTTAGCATGATGACCCTTGGTCATTGGAGGAGGTAATCTAGAAGTTTAAGAACTGTTGTGAGTAGTCAAAGTGTAAGTATGAGCCTGTAGGTTTTAACCCCGTACAAAAATTACCTGCATACGAATTCTAAAACACAGAAAATAAACAATGCGAGAGACTAACACATAAAACACATATACACAGAGATTTTCCCCTAGATCCCAAAACCGAGACTACCAACTTGATTTTTCATTCTATTCCTTTCAATGTTACAATACATATTTATACATGCCAGAGCATCCAATACCATGGACTGAAAACCATCGCGTCCAACAAAAACCATTGCATCCAAAACCATGTGTGAAAACCATGCACAAAACCATAGGTAGGTCTGCCCAACCTAATATAGGGTCTAAAAAAATTTTCCCCGGGGCACCGCCACCCTCAAACCCCCTTATGACCCCCCCATTGTGAAATCAGTGCAATGAAGGGGGGCTCTGCACCCCTCCCCCCCGTAAACTATGTGGACTAGTCGTGGAAAGAATATAACACAACCCAACATTCTCCCACTTGTTATTTTCTTTCCACAGGAAGCCACAAGAGAGCTTAGTCATTTATCCAGCCCTAAAACGCCCATTGTTTCTCTACACCAAGAGAACTTCTTAGAGCTCACAAATTGTGTCAATGCATCTGCAATATTCTTCAAAGTGTCCACCTTTACCAGCAACACCTTTTTGTCTTCTATCATATCCCTCACAAAGTGATACTGAACATCAATGTGCTTTGTCTTTGAATGATAAGCAAGGTTCTTTGCCAAGAAAATTGCACTTTGGCTATCACAGTTTATCCTTATAGCTCCTTGTACTAACCCCATACTTGAACACAATCTCTACAACCAAATTGCTTCCTTACTTACATGAGTGGCTGCCATGTATTCTGCCTCTGTAGTTGAAAATGCCGCTACAGATTGTTTCTTACTCATCCAGCTGACTACACCTCCAAATAGGTTAAACACATACCCACTTGTAGATCTTATTTGATCCAGATCTCTAGCCCAATCTGCATCAACAAAGCCACAAATATCCAAAACTATGTCCAATCTTGGTCTTCCCTGGTAGCACAAACCATAATCACTAGTGCCACGCAAATACCTGAAAACCCGCTTCATTGCTGTCCAATGCTCCTTTCCCAGTTTTGACATAAACCTGCTCAATACTCCCACTACAGGTGCAATGTATATTCTAGTATAGACCATCGCATACATCACGCTACCAACTGCACTTGCATATGGAACACGAGACATGTACTCTTTCTCTTCTTGTATCTTCGGACACTGTTTGGTAGATAACTTTACACCTACAGGAATAGGAACCTTCATTGCTTTACTATCCTGCATATTAAACCTTTGTAGTATTATCTCGACATACTTCCTCTGCTTTAACCAGAGCTTCCTCTTTTCCCGATCTCTTTTAATTTCCATGCCCAAAATATAGTTTGCAGCACCAAGATCTTTCATGTTGAATTTGGAGGACAATTGGGTCTTCAAATCCTAGATAATTTCTTTGTCATTTCCAACCAACTACATATCATCCACATACAAGAATAGATAAATAACATTATCACCAATTAATTTAAAATACACATAGTGATCTGCTTTGCTTCTGGTGAAGCGAAGTCCCCATATAAATGTATCAAATTTCTGATACCACATCCTTGGTGACTGTTTTAACCCATATAGAGACTTTTTTAACTTGCATACTAGTTCTTTCTTACCCTTCACCACAAAGCCTTCAAGTTGCTTCATGTAGATCTCTTCTTCCAGATCCCCGTGAAGAAATGTTGTCTTCACATCCATCTGTTCTACCTCAAAATCAAAAGCAGCAGCAACAAATAAAAGTAATCTAATAGAAGCTACCTTGGCAACAGAAGAAAAAATATCACCAAAATCAACTCCCGGCACCTAGGAATAACCTTTTGCTACAAACCAAGCTTTGTATTTCTCCACCTTTCCTTCTGCATTTATTTTCTTTTGAGCACCCATTTGCTGCCAATGGGTTTCCTTCCTGCCGACAACTCCACCATATCCCAAACCTCATTTTTGTGGAAAGATGCCATTTCATCAACCATGGCCTCTTTATAGAGTTTTCCATCCTCTAAATCTACTACTTCCTTCATAGTTCTGGGATTGTCATCAATAATAGATAAATCAAAATTTGAACAGAAAGCAGATGGACTATACCTTTCTGTCTTCCTTCTTTCTCGAAACCAATCTTCTTACAACTGAAGTTGGTGGCTCTTTATCTTCTGATTCCTCTTCTACTATAGAGTCTGCTTCTTCCTTCTTTAGCTCAAACTCTATCTTCTCAGGTTCCTTTGGTGGGACTTCATGTTTAATAACATCTTTCACCTCTCTGAACACCACATCTTAGTTGTACACAACCTTCCTTTTTACTGGGTTCCAAAGCTTAGAACCCTTTAAACCATCCTTATACCAAATAAAGATGCACTTTTCACATTTACTATCAAACTTGGTTATTTTCTCCTTTGGAACATGTACATATGCATCACATCCAAATACCCTCAGATGTGAAAGAGATGGTTTCTTACCAGTCCATACCTCTTGTGGAGTTTTATCCTCAAACACTGATGAAGGTGATCCGTTGACCAGTTAACATGCTTTCTCCACCGCCTCTGCCCATAATTCCTGTCCTAACTCGGCACCACTGAGCATGCTTCTTGCCCTTTCCATCAATGTCTTGTTCATTCTTTCTACAACTCCATTTTGCTCAGGTGTATATGGAGTAGTCTTCTGCCGTGCTATACCACACTTCTTACAGAATTCTTCAAATTCCTTACTGCAAAACTTTCCACCGTTATTTGTCCTCAACATCTTTATCTTCTTCTCTATCTGGTTTTCGACTAGAGCCTTAGATTCTTTAAACTTGTAAAAGACTTCAGATTTATTCTTAAGGAAATATATCCATGTATTCCTTGAGAAGTCATCTATAAATCATACATAGTACACAAACTTACCCATTGATAGAACCTTCACAGGTCCAAACACATCATTGTGCACAAGCTCTAATATCTATTTCGCCCTCTTACCACCAGAGGGGAAACTCACCTGATTCTGCTTCCCATATACACAATTTTCACAGAAATCAAAATCCAAAGAGATATTACTCATACCTTCTACCATACCTTTACCATGAAGTATTCGAAGACCCTTCTCTCCAATATGTCCAAGCCTTTGATGCCACAACATGTTCTTCTCTCCAGAGACCACTATATTTTTTGCTCCACTTTCAGGAACCACAGAACTGTTGTACCAATCAACAACAGTGCTACCTTGCAGCTTGTATAGAGTTCCAATCCAAACTCCCCACATCAATACTATTGTTCCCTGAACCATATTTCAGGTATACTTCTCGAACATTGTTTTTACACCAGCATCATTCAGCTTGCTTATAGAAATTAGATTTCTGGCCAATGCAGGAATATGCAGAACACCCGGAAGTGTTCTAACCCTTCCACCTTGCAACTTCAACTTTACTTTTCCACGACCAAAAATTTTAGCCTTCCTATCATCCCCTAAGAATACATCACCACCATCGTATCTCTCATACTCGCATAACCACTCCCTATGGGGAGTGAAATGAAAGGATGCACCTGAGTCAATCAACCATGCCTCATGATCTACACATGTACTTGAAGAAGCCAAGTACACATCCCCACCTTCATTTGAGGTGGTTTTTGTTGGCTTGTTGGGGCCTAACCTAGGTTCAGAGGTGATTTAGCCAAAAAAATCCCAGTACTACTGGCCCTTTCGGCAACATTCTGTGGAGCGCAGACTAAGGTCTCACTCGAAGTAGTATGGGAGGGTGATAGAACTAGGTTTTTGCACCCTGGACCACGCGGTCCACGGTTCGACCCTGCGCATACGTTGCTATGCGCACTTACCCATTCCTCGCAGCCTGAGGTGCTGCCTTCGCGCAACCCTACTCGGGGGCCGAACAGTGTTATTACCCAAGTCCTTACTAGTAATCCGATATTAGTTGATTAATTTAGCTTATTTTTATGCTTTTAGTTATACTTAACAATATTCACAATTCATACAAGTGCGTGCAGTAAAGAAATAGTATATTTGCAAATGATATCAAACATATAATAACTCGAAATAGATACACAGAATTGGTAACAAAATCTTTCTTTATTAATCTCTTCTCTGATTACAGACTCGACTACACCTTGCACACTCATCTGCAAGGGTCCATGCACTCAGCTGCAGACTCTACTAGGCCTCTGCGCACTCAGCTGCATAGCCTTTTCCTACTCTATGACCCAAGACACACTTCGCACTTCGACTTAATCTCTATGACCTTTCATGCCCATCCTCTATTAGATTTCATCCCCCTTTACAACTTAGAGCCTCGCTCTATTTATACACTCCCATGATTCTAACATACATTTCGCACCCATAATTCATGGAGCTTTACAGCAATATCAACTCAAAACTTGGGCTTTGAGCCCCAAAACATGCCGTGGGGGCATTCCATGCCCAACAGGCCCCCAGCACAAACATCATGAATTGCCCTCAAGTCACTTTGTCAGTGTGATGATCTTGGCGCGAAGTCCCTCCAACTATTCTCAAATGGTACTGATGTCTGCAGCGCACTGGGCTGCTGCTTGCTGAACCTGCTGCATCCGTTGTTCTGAGACCTCTGTGTCTGAATTGTTTCCCTACATGTGTACCGGCATCTGCTGCGTATGTTTATAGTCCCGCGCCTTTTTTAGCTCCTCGGATTGCGAAGACTTTGCTTCGGCCGGCTAGTCAGATAGTCGGCCCACTCATGTAGGGCTTCAGGCAGTTGCCATTTACTTTGCCTGGGAAGGGTTCTCCATTTAGTTTGACTAGCTGGACCGCGCCTCCGTCTGTGACCTCCTTAACCATGTATGGTCCCAACCAATGCATTCTGAATTTTCCCGGAAATTTTTCAAACTTACTGTCATATAGCAGTACTAAGTCATTTACCTTGAAGGTGCGCAACTTGATATGGTGGTCGTGCCAGGTGTTTTCACGCTGCTTTTGTACCTACTAATGAAACCCAGCCAAGAACCATTCTTCCTCAAGTTCTTCCAATTGTGCGAGCCTTTCTTCCAGAGCTTCGTGGTCCGTCATCCCTGTGAGCATGGCTATGCGCAAACTAGGTACGATATATTCCATTGGCATGATAGCTTCCACGCCATAAACTAACCAGAAAGGTGCTTGTCCCGTCAGTTTCTTGCACGTTGTTCTGTAAGCCCATAGCGCTACAGGTACACGGAGGTCCCAATCACTTTGTTGCGTGTTGCACACTTTGGTCAGCGTATTCTCCAGTATTTTGTTGAAGGCTTCTACAGTCCCATTGGCTTGTGGGTGTTACAGTGAACTTTTTTGATGATACACCTAGAATTCTTCTGTGAGCAGGCTGATGGTTTCATTGAGGAAATGTATTCCACAATCACTCATTAAGGTTTTCGGATAGCCAAATCAGGTCAACATGTTTTTGAACAAAAAATTCGCAGCTGTAGCAGCCATGCAGTCTTTGACCGGCTACTCTTCCGCCCATTGTGTCAAATACTCCATTGCGGTGATGATGTAGCGTGCGCCCTTCTTTCCCTGAGGTTTGATCGGTCGTACAAAGTTGATTGCCAATTTTTCAAACGACTGCAGTGTCATTTGTGGATTTAATGGCATCTTGTCCCTCCATGATGGTTTTCCAGTCCTTTGACATATATCGCAGGCCTTACAGTGCGCTTTCGAATCCTAGTGTAGGGTTGGCCACCACAACCCTCCGCAGAAAATCTTTTATGCAGTTGCTCATCCTACATAGTGTCCTCCTGCAGTGCCCCCATGTGCTTCCATGAGGATCTAACTTCATTCAAATTCAGTTACATATCTTCGCAATATCTCATCATTGCACATTTTGTATAGGTGCCCCGCAATGACAGAAAAAGCTGCCACGCGCACCACCAATTCCTTCTTCTGTTGGATGGAGTATTCCTTCGGCGAAGTCCCTATTGTTAGAAAATGGATTATATCTTTGAAGTGTCCATCCACGACACGCACCGCACAAAGTTGTGCATTAGGTAATCCTTCCTCCAAAATAGTAGGTTCCTCGCCCATCTCAATACGCGACAAGTGATCTGGTCCTGCATTCAGGTGTCTAGGTTTGATCATGACCTCAAAGTCATATTCTTGAAATAATAAGAGCCACCTACATATGTTCCCCCCCAACACAGGCTTATTGACCAAGTATTTCAGTGCGGAATGGTCTGTATACATATTGAAATGTCCTCCTAGAAAATAGTGTCGGTATTTTTGGAGCACATACACCATCGCTAACCCCTCATGTTCGGTTGTGGAATAGTTCTTCTTGGCTTTAGAAAATCTACAACTTGCAAATGCGATAGGGTGGTCCAAGCGCTCGTCACCCTCTTGTGTGAGCACTACTCCTAGCACGATACATGACGCATCAACATGGACATGAAACTCCACATCCCATTTTGGGAAGACCAGGATTGGAGTGGAAGCCAATTTCCCTTTTAGGACATCCAAGCTCTTCATGCAATCATCATTCCAGCAGAATGTGACATCTTTTTTCAATAGTTTCTCCATTGGCGCGATGATTTGGGCATAGCTTTTGATGAACTTCCTGTAGTATCCTGTGTGTCCCAAGGTAGCGCACAACTGTTTAACACTTCGCGGTGCTTCCAAATTTAGAATTACTACAATCTTTGTAGGGTCCACCATCAGTCCCTGTTTGCAGACCATGTGTCCCAACAGGTTCCCAAAGGGAACCAGGAATGTGCACTTCTTAAGGTTCAGCACAATCTGGTGTCGTCGACAAGTATCCAGCATCAAGCGTAAGCTTGCTACGTGGTGCTTAACCAATTCGAAGACCATCCAATCATCCAGATAGACCTCCAGGAACTTGTGGATGTATTCTTTGAATGTGGCAACAACGATGCACGAAAAGATGGCTGGTGCATTCTTCAATCCAAACGGCATAACAGTGTATTGAAAGCAGCCCCATTCCATTGCGAAGGTCATTTTGCTCCTATCTTTCGGCGCGATCTTGATCTGGTGGTACCCCGAGAACCCATCCGTGAACAAGTATGCTTCTTGTCCACCAACATTTTCCAATACTTCATCTGTGAATGGTGTCGGGAATGGGTCATGTACACAGGCGTTGTTCATCTTCTTGAGGTCAACGCACATTCTTATTTCGCCCTTCTGCTTTTTCTCCTATACTACCATAGGACTCACCCAGTCAGATTCTTCCACTGGCTCAATAATTTCGACTGCGAGCATTTTGTCTAGTTCTACGCAGACCTTTTCCTTATATTTTAGATTCAAGCAGTAAGGCCTCTGCTTAACCGACTTTGCATCGAGTTTCAGGGTGATCTTCATCATCCCTAAGTCGCCAATGATCCCTTTTAAATACGTAATTTTGGTTAGGAATAAGTCTTGGTATTCGCAGAGTAACTCAGCGACCTTATCCACTGTGGCATCATCCCAATATTATTCAAGCATTGCATACTTTGGTTCCGCCTCCATTCCAATGTTTACCTGCTTCATTTTTAGTGGCGCAGTGATGTCGAGATCCTCAATCAATGGTCCTCAAACCTTGTGATAGCCTTCCATTTATGGAATGTTAATATTTCATGGATCCTCATCATCCTCCTCAGCATTTACATTGTAACACTCTAGTGCGCAGCTCAGCTGTGTTGCCCATTCTGGATGAAGCACAGTATCCCACCAACGATCTTCAAACGTGAAGGTTAGCAGGAATCATTCACGCAAGATATCCCATTTTCTTATGCCATGGCGGAGCTCTGTCTCAGTATACTAGTTCATGGGTATGACATCTAGAGTATGATAGAACAAATGCACCCATTCAGGTTGTGGCTCTTCCCCATAGACCTTGGTCCATTTCGCGAGGTACGTACGCGGATCATCCCGTCCGTCATACTTGTCTGCTAGCCGCATCTGTGGTTTCCCAAATTGTAGGCACATCATCCTTCTGCATCCACACCAGTCCTCAAAGCTTATCTGATGTGTACCCCACCACCTTGCGGGCATAGCGCATAGTGCCCATTTCAGAGCGTCAAAACGGTGCTATTCTAGCACCTCTTTCAAATTTGTTCAGGAATTCATCCACCACTATCAACCCATCATACATAGGTAGATCCCTTACCTCTATTGTCACGCAGTACAGTGATCTTACCATCATGTTGCAATTGAGTGTGGTTACCTCATGTAATCAGTTCTGCCATCGTTCTATTTCCTCATTCGAATCCGATGTGCAGGAGCTTTCGTGCTCCCACAAAATCCTACCTTCCGTTGTAGGATTTACCCAATCCTGTTCTCAAGTGGTTATCTTATAGATACAGTCTAGATCGTTGGTGCTCTCGTTGTCGCACACTAGCTCTGTGTAGCGTGATCCTTCCGCAGGGTCAAAAGGTACCACTACGCGCAGTGACGTTTTCCCAAAAATCATTTTGCACTTCTTTAGCTTTATCACTCTGTTCATGTCAGTGGCCCAATCTATTCCCAGTAGCACAGGATAGGGATTGTTGTCATAGACAATCTCTATCACTTCAAAATCTGGAAGCGCGCTTGCACCTTCAATATCCACTGTTGCTCCCTGCAATCTTCCCATGGGTAGGATCTTTTGTTGGTTTGCCATTCGCAATTGAATAGGGGACCACTGCAGCGTGGGCTTGCCCATGTGCTCCCATGTCTTATTTTGTAGTACATTCGCATCTAATCCTAGATCCAGAATTACTTGACCCATTTCATACTCCCCGATTTGCACAGTCAATCTCATTTCCGTTCCTATTCACGATCTGTTCTTTTCGAGCTTCCGGACTATGCGCGGTTCCCCTGATCCATCACCTCTAGTGATGAGTTCTTACAATCCTTTCACTACTTTGCTATTGCGTAGTAACTTCATGCATGTCTCCAGAAAGGTAATGAGCATTGAAGGATCCATCTCTGGTGCTAGTTGATCCTTACTACCTGAAGTGGAGGCCTCTATGAAGCTCTTCTTAGCTTCCATGAATGTCTCCTTCGCGTGCTCCAAATCGAACTCTAGTTCCTTTGTTGGAGCCTTGCTAACCCACGCGCTCTCTTTTGGTTGCTTACCTTTGTCATCTCCTATTGTGATACCACTTCGGAGCACGATGTTTACATTCGGGCCCTCTTTGCATGGCTCAGACCTCATCATTTGTAGGTTCTGAGTCAGTGGAGGCTAGAGTATTCCTTTATTGTGCAACCTCACTATCAGTGTGGGGCAATCCTCAATCTCATGATCAAGCTGGGTACAATATAAACATGATGCTCATGTTAGATTTGCAAAATCGCGGACATAATGCCTTGGCCCTCCACAATTGTAACAAATCAGCTGTCTGCGACCCCTTCCTGGTCCCATTCCGCCTCGACCTCGTTCACGACCATGGAATCCAGTGCACGCCATTCCTACATTTTGATTGAGAGCTCACGTTTCAGTCTGAACTTAGAAGGCAGGAGTCTGATCCATCATCAGTTCATAACTTCTACAGGTGCGTTCGTCATGGCCTACTGATCTGTATAAATTATAGAACAACTGTTGGGACGTCTACATATACTTTTGTAATAGATGACAATTATCCGTAGCATTTTTTCCTCCTATTTAAAAAATCACACACCATAATGTAGGCACCGCGCTCGGTCCTTATTTTGCTTCTGGTCTTAATGGCATCGGCCCTCCTCCCGCCAAGTAGTTTGCGAAGACTAGACAATGGTCCTTGTCGTGTCCCTATCCCTTGCACTTTATGCACCATACCTCCTCGCGCGCCTTTGGCCGAGTTGTCCTCTCTTGTTTCAAAGTTTGCATTTCCAAACACAAATTTTTTAGTTGCGCGTGGATTTGTTGGACTCCCAGGCCATGATCTTGTATCGAGGTCTCATGCAATCTCATTGCAATCTCCAAAGCTTCGGCCTGGGTGGATAACTTCTGCTACGACAACGTGATCCTTAGATACGGCATTAGTGATGCTACAAACCATGCACAATGCTATCCATCTATCAAGGTCATGTTGGCTTCGTGAATCATACTCTTCAGTCTTTGATCCAGCTCCCAGGGGGTCTCACCTGGAAGCATCATGATTTCCTTAATCCTGACAATCGACTGTGTCTCCGATTTTGGCCTACTAAATTCGTTGTTCAGCGCAGCCTGGATATCTGCGATCCCTGTGTTTGGATGGTCATTAGAATGATTAATGTACCATGTCAGTGCGCGATCCTGCAACGCGCTTACCAGTGTTACCTTATTTATATTGTCATCTACGACTCCTTGTGCTTCCCATAAATCTTTTACTATGAACCAAAATTGGTCTGGATCTTTGTTCCCTACTGCTTTGAACACTGGAAATTTTATCGCACTCACCATATTGAACTATGGTTTTGGAAGAGGTGGTGTGGGTGGAGATGGGGGTGAATATGGTGAGACTGGTGGTGGTGTAGGTGGAGGTGGTATGCACGAAATTCGCTGCCTTATCATATTGATCACACTTCTTAGTGAAACTTTCATGAGCTCTTCCTCGCTTTCTCGCCGAGGCGAAATCAAGGGGATATTCTCTATCTCTGTGCTACCTTCGTTTCTATATATCCTCCATCTCTGTGTAGCCCCAAACATCAATTTATTGGCATAACCCACTTTTCGCGCAATAGCATTTTAATCCAAGTGTTCAAAGATTTAATGTACCTACCTGGCGGTCCTTTGAGGAAGCATCATTCTACCTCGCTGTAGCTGACTGACATGTCTACTGCGAATTCATTGATAAACCCTCCTATAATTTGATCAAGCCAACGGTCCACAATGCGCGCGATCTTATCTTCTGATGTTTCTAGTCTGCGCACAAATTCTAGAGTCCACACAATCTGTTTGTCGAGCCTACACCTTCTCTGACTGTCTTCTAGCTTCACGATCCACTCATACAACTCAGAGGGGAAGGATGCAAAGAAAATTTCATGGATTTCCATATATAAGTAGCGCTCTAACCACTGTTCCTTTGATACTCGCGGATTCCTATTTTCCTGCACTGCAAACTCGTGAATATTTCTGTCCAACCACCCTTCAATTTCTTTCTTCGTCGGATTCTAGTGACACGACATCAGACATCCCTCATGCAGATCCCAATCCCAACAACGGAACAATTTGTTGCCTTGTTGGGGCCTGACCCAAGTTCAGAGGTGGTTTAACCAAACAAATCCTGGAACTATTGGCCCTTTCGGCAACAGTCTGTGGAGCGCGGACTGAGGTCTCACCCGAAGTAGTATGGGAGGGTGCTAGAACCAGGTTTCCGCACCCTGGAGATGTCTGATGGTTTCAAGCGGTCTGTGGTTCGACCCTGCGCGTACATTGCTACGCACACTTACCCGTTTCTCACAGCCTGAGGTGCTGCGTTCACACAGCCCTACTCGAGGGCCAAACAGTGTTATTACCCAAGTCCTTACTAGTAATCCAATATTAGTTGATTAACATAGCTTATTTGTATGCTTTTAGTTATACTTAACAATATTCACAATCCATACAAGTGCACGCAGTAAAGAAATAGTATATTTGCAAATGATATCAAACATATAATAACTCAGAACAGATACACAGAATTGGTAACAAAACCTTTCTTTATTAATCTCTTCTCTGATTACAGACTCGACTCCACCCTGCGCACTCAGCTGCAGGGATCAGTGCAATTAGCTGCGGACTCTACTAGGCCTCTGTGCACTCAGCTGCAGAGGCTTTTCCTACTCTATGACCCAAGACACAATTCGTACTTCGACTTAATCTCTAGGACCTTTCATGCCCATCCTCTATTAGATTGCATCCCCCTTTACAACTTAAAGCCTCGCTCTATTTATACAATCCCATGGTCCACGGACCATGGGTAGGCTGACCTTACATACAAGACTAGAGTGAACAACCCTATGATTCTAACATACATTTCGCGCCCGCAATTCGCGGATCTTTACAACAATATCAAGTGGAAACTTGGGCTTTGAGCCCCAAAACATGCAGTGGGGGGATTCTATGCCCAACATTTTTCGCCTTTGTAGAAGGAGCATCATTAGATCCCTTTCCTTTGTTAGGAGATTTAGATTTACAATCCCTTTTATAGTGCCCTTCCTTTCCACATTTCCAGCACACCACCTTTACAGGTTTTCCTAGAGATTTAGATCTCCCACTCGATGACTTATTTTTGTTTCTGTTCTGGGACCATCCTCGTAGAGACAAGGCATCACCATTCTGGCTCTCCATATTTTTCCGTCTCATCTCCTTCGTCAGCAAGGATGAGACTATTTCATCAAACTGCAAGGCTATTGCATTGCTACCTATTGCAATAACTAGACTATCCCACGAATCTTGTAGAGAACACAACAAACGGATGCACTTATCTTCATCTGAAATTTTAATATCAACAGATAATAACTGACTTACCACAGAATTAAATGCGTTCAGATGTTCTGTCACCAAGTTTCCATCTTTCATCCTCAAGTTATACAGCTTTTTCCGTAGGAACAGTTTATTCACCAGAGACTTAGATTGGTACAAATTCCCTAACTTGTCCCACAAAGCCTTCACCGTAGCTTCCCCTGATACATTCAACAATACTGAATCTGAGATGCACAATCGTATTGCGCTCTTAGCCTTCCGATACAACTTCTTCCATTCTTCATCGGACACTCCCGTTGGTTTAGTACCCAGGTCTACCACGAACCACTGATCTTTATCCACCAACAGATCCTCCATCTTGAGTTTCCATAACTCAAAACTCTGACCATTAATTTCTCGATCTCTATATTTCCACCACTCGCCATCTTCTTTCACCACCAGAATCGATCCCGCAGATCTCCCACTAAACAGGGTCTACCATAGGCCCGAGAAAAACCCCTCAGCAACAAAGGCATCCCCTTGAAGCCAAAATAGCTCTGATAACAAATGTAGGTTTTAACCTCGTACATAAATTACCTTCATGAGAATTCTAAAACCCAGAAAATAAATAATGCGAGAGCATAATACATAAAACAAATATACATAGAGAGTTTCTCCTGGATCCCAAAACCGGGACTACCAACTTGATTTTTCATTCTATTCCTTTCAATGTTACAATACATATTTATACATGCCGAAGCATCCAATACCATGGACCGAAAACGATTGCGTCCAAAACCATGTGCGAAAACCATGCACAAAACCATAGGTAGGTACACCCAACCTAATATAGGGTCAAAAAGAAATTTCCCTGGCGCACTGCCCCAGACCCCATAGGGGGGGGCTAACCGCCCCCCTCAAACCCCCTGTGACCCCCCCGCTGCGTAGTCAGCGCAACGAAGGGGGGTCTCCGCCCCCCCCCCCCTCTAACCCCCCGTAAACTATGTGGGCTAGTCATGGAAAGAATATAACACAACCCAACAGAGCCTAAGCATGATTGGAAGGGGAATAAGAAGGCTAAGTGAACATGACCTCTGAAGCGGGAAAGACCTTAAGATGTAGGTGAGAAGGAAAATGTGGCTCCTTACAAGAAGTTTAGTGCAGCTCAGAAGGGATATGGACCTTAACATAGAGAAAAGCATAATAGGGGTAGTCGAAAAGAACTATTGTAGTGTTGGATTTGTGGCAAGGATCATCACAAGAAGGATTGTGTGTTGTACCAAGGTGGAATACCTCAGTTTTATTGTGCTCAAGAGGTGCAAACAGTTGGAGATGTTCGATTAAACATTCCTTTGATCTATGGAATATTTGATAACAAGAACGTGAATCACCAGGCATCCATTATTGAGATGGAAGAGTCTTGGTTGGTGGAGTTGGCTATAGGGACCATGGAAAGAGTTCGTCATTGGGTGAGAGCCTGTGCATTTGAGTTAAATGGTATGTGTACATAAACACATCTAAATGTTCTTCCTTTCAGTTCATACAATATGCTTTTAGGCATGGATTGGTTGTATCTTCACAAGACTAAGGTAGATTGTTACCAGCAGGCTATTGAGTGCTTGGATGATGATTGAGAGAATGGAATATTGCTGGGAAAGAAGAATCCTACATTAGTAAGAATGGTTAAAACTATGTAAGAAAAACGTAGTTGCAGGAAAGGGTGTGTATTATTTTCAGTGGATGTTTCCAGTGAAAAAGGTAAGGATGTTTAAGATGTTGAAGTCTTAAAGAGGTATCTAGTTTTGCAACAGTTTCGAGATGTATTTCCAAGAAATATTTCATATTTTCCTCCTCATAGCGAAGTGGAATCTTTTATCAAGTTGGTACTAAGAGAAACACCAACGTCAAAGGCGTCGTACATGATGAGCACTCCAGAGTCAGTGGAATTGAAGTTGCAACTTAAGGAAATTATTGATAAAGGATACATAAGGCCAAGTGTGTCTCCTTCGGGTGAACCAATGTTGTTTCTTAAGAATAAGGATGGTACTCTCAAGTTGTGCATTGATTACAGGAATTTTAACAAGGTGACGATCAAGAACAAGCATCCTTTGCCATGGATTGATGACTTGTTTTATCAGTTGAAGGGAGAAACAATGTTTCCAAAGATTGACTTCAGACAAAAATATCATCAGATATGCATCAAAGAAGAAGATATCTACAATACAACATTTTGTACTAGGTATGGGCATTATGTGTTTGTAGTGGTTTTGTTTGGTCTTACTAATCCTCCAACTACTTTCATGTTTTTGATGAATAATGTGTTGCGTCCTTATCTAAACAAGTTTTTTATAGTGTTCATTGGTGAAATATTGATATATTCTAAGAATGGGGAAGAACATGCAAAGCACCTAGAAGCAATGTTAAGATTGGTAAGAGAGCATCAGTTGTATGACAAGCTTAGTAAGTGTTGTTTCTTTCAGAGTGAAGTTCATTACTTGGTACATTTTGTTTCCAAGGAAGGTATAATAGTGGACCCTAAAAATATTAAAGCTATCATGGAATGACCAACTCCTAATAATATGGAGGAGGTCATATCATTCATGGGAATAGCAAGTTATTATAGGATGTTCATCAAGAACTTCTCACAAATTTCCTATCCTATTACATCATTACAAAGAAAAGGAAAGAAGTTTGAATGGATTGGGGAGTGTGAAACTAGTTTTGAGTAGTTGAAGCATTTGCTTACAAATGATCTAGTCTTGAAGATTGCAGATCCTAATAAAGAGTTCGTGGTATTAGAAAATTCTCACAATAAAGGAATTGGTGGAGTCCTGATGTAGGAAGGACGGATGGTATGCTATGAGTCAAGAAAGTTGAATGAGCACGAGAAGAACTATGTGACTCATGATCTTGAGTTGGCAGCTATCATTCATGCCTTGAATATGTGGAGACATTATATTCTTGGAAGGAGGTTCATTCTGATGAGTGATCATGGTGGGATGAGGTACTTCTTTGACCAACCTAATTTGAATTCCAGGCAAGCTAGATGGTTAGCTACTCTAAGTGAGTTTGACTTTGAGATTAGGTACATTAAGGGAAAGGAAAATAGGGTTGCAGATGCTCTTAGTAGGAGAGTGAAAGTGAATCACATTGCAATAGTGAGTTCTTATGGGACATATTTGCAGGAGAAAATATTGCAAGTAGGACAACATGATGACAGGTATCAATAGTTGAGGCACATGTTACAACAACAAGGTGAAGGTGATAGGGATGAGGAGTATCATTTCATAGTAGATGGCTTGGTCAGATTTAGGAACAAGATTTATGTGTCAAATGATAGTGAGCTCAAGATTCTTATCTTGAGGGAATTTCATGTCAAGCCGTATTTAGGTCACCCAGGATATCATAAGTCAATGAAAACACTTAAGAAGTTCTATCATTCTACAAACTTAAAGAAAGATGTGGCCGAGTTTGATGCTAGATGTTTGGACTATCAATAGGTAAAAGCAGAGTGGAACCATCGAGGTGGTTTGTTGCAGCCGATTCTGATTCCAGAGTGGAAATGGGAGGTCATTTCCATGGAATTCATTACAGGTTTGCTGAGGAAATCAAAGCAACATGATTCTATCATGGTCGTGTTTGACAGGTTAAGTAAGGTAAGTCACTTCATTGCAATTAAATATACGAATTCATCTAGTGAGGTAGCTCATATTTTCATCAGGGAGATAGTAAGATTGCATGGTATTCCAAAGAAGATCATATCAGACAAGGATGGCAAGTTCACTTCTAGGTTTTGGAAATAGTTATTTGCACGTTTGGGGACAAAGTTGGATTTCAGTACAAATTATCATCCACAGACAGATGGAAAGACATGGAGGGTTAACATGATTCTTAAGGATATGTTGAGGATGTTTTTCATGAATCAATAGAGGAAGTGAGAGGAGTATCTTCCACTGGTAGAGTTTACATATAATAATGGGTATTAGGATTCCTTGAAGATGAGTCCATTTGAGGTTCTTTATAGGCAGAGTTGTAACACTTCTATCAGCTAGAGTGATCTAGTGAACAATGCTAGAAAATTATATACTAAAAAGCAATGGAACACATAAAATATTGCGGAAAAAAAATACATAAGCACATAAAACAAGAGAGACAAAGATATACGTGATTCACCCAATTTGGGTTACGTCCATGGAGAAACAAACAATCCTTCCTTTCATATTATCCAGTAAAATGAATATATACAAGCTATAAAAGATCCCCTGTAATTTCCTCTTCACTCTTGTTAGGTTCCTATAATAATAGGGTTCATAATTTTGAATTGACCATGTATATCTTGTAATATTGTACATACCTTTGCTTTCTGAAAATGTTTTCCCATATTTAAAAAATGAAAAGAGGGTATGTCCTAAAAGAAAAATCAAAGGACAAAAAGAAACAAAGATCAAAAAAGAATATTAAATATGAACCCCACCAAAAAGAGATTAAAAAAATCATGAAAGTGTGCACATTCAAATGCCACTACTCTTATTTTACTTTTCGCAAATAAGATTGTGTGCAGCTTGTCAAAATGCCACAATCCATGATGATCAAACAATTTAATCTTGATTCATTCATGTTTTAAATTTCATGTTGATAGATAGTGAATAAAGATCTGACTAAACCATCTAATCTTAGTAGATCATTAGTTAGGTAGAGAATAAATGTGCTCATCAGTTTAATCTGGGCCATTGGACGTTATAAGATTAGAATTAGATAGTTTTCTTATCAAAGAAAAATAAGAGGGTCAACAAGCTCAAATGCACCCAATAAATGAAGAAAAAATGTTAGGGTAAATGATGGGTAGGCAGAAGCAGTTTTCACAAAGCATGGAGAGCATCAATTGGCTCATTTCATATCACTAAATTCCTTCCAAACTCATTTTTCCTTGAAAAATCACCCCTACCCCTTCATTTTACTATTCCCCCCTTCTTAGTTTCCATTTTCCCTTAAAACCCACTAAAACCCCTTATCCTAAGTTTGAATAATGTATCGGGCCCCATTCAAAAAACCCTCCCTGATACCCTTTTTAACTTAACCCTTACATTATTCATACAATAATTCTGCTTTATATATTTAAACCCCCCCTCTCTATAAATCCTGACCCTCACTAAACCTTTGAAATATATTTAAACCATCGCATTATTTATCCACGAGCCCTGCCAACGACACCCCGAATCAGCCCTTGTAACTCCGCCACACAATAACGCTCCAATCTCCCACCTCCAGATCCAATGGCCCATATCCATATCGCACGCTCCCATTGCCCGACAGTTAAAATCCCAAAAGCACACGAGATTCGTGGTTTTGCCCGAGTGCCCTTTTGCTACATGGCAGCCCCACGTTATATCGCGTGCTCTCAAAAAATACCACCCTCCACTCAAAAGCGGTGCGATATGCCACAAAACCACCTCCCGTTCCACAACAACCCCCTCAGAAGACCAACCTCCAACTGTCTCCTGCTGCCCGAAAGCCTCCTCTGAATCCTTCACTGTGTATCCCTGAAAACCCTATCATCCATTTCTATGCGGTAAACCATCTAACCACACCTGCACAATGTGAAAGATCACAAAGTTTTTACAATATGAAATTCTTCCATTCCCTTATTTCTCTTTAAAATGAATAAATGAAAAGCCTTTTCCAAATGGAATTGAGCCATCCACAGTCCGGACTTCGTCCATAGACATCTCAGTTCAGTAAAGCCATTTATTTCCTTCCTTGTAGACCTATGCTTTATTAATGATTGTTTTATTTTGCAGGTGATTAGCAGAACATGAACTTGGACAAACATTTTTGATACTAGTTCCAAAACCTGTTTACTCTAAGATTCGCAAGGAAATGTATTCAAAGGCTTTATTCAGAAGGAAAAGACAATTATCACGAACCAAGAAGAAATAATTTATAGAGAGGCGGTAATGGTTAAAACAATGATGAATCCCATAAAGTAAAAAAGAAAAATATATATGTAGAATCCATCTTTTTACCCCTTACTTCACAAAACCCTATTAATATAAAGTTTTGGACTTTATATTAATTTCTCCCTGCAAGCCTATACTACCTCTTCCCCCTACAAAGACAACAAACGGCCCACCCCATACCGATAATTAAACCCCCTTCATTTTTATTTTCCTCGCGATTCGTGAAAGCAAATGAATGGTTAAAATTCCATATCGCGCACTCATCTCATCCAACACTTAACACTCAAAAAGCATTCGAGATTAGTGGTTTTCCCAGCCCATCTTTTTACTACATGGCAACCCCACGTTATATCGCGTCCTCTAAAAAAATACCACCTACCACTCAAAAGCAATGCAATAAACCATTAACTGTTTTGGTTTTAAATCTTATAAATGTTATGGGAATATAGGGTGGATTAAGTTCAAGTGAAATATAGAGATATGAGAATGCGGTAATATTTCAGAGCTAGGGGTGAAACCATGCTTGAGGTAAAATTATATAGCTACAAGACTAAGGTTGTGGAATTAGATTCAAAGGTAAAATGGTTCTACAGCGACACATGAAATAAAATTCATGGATGCCATGAATTTATCAGAGAAAATAAAAGGGAAAATTTCACATGAAATTAATGAACAGGAGAGCAAAGATAGCATTCATGTAAATGCATTTCACGATAAAAGATTAAGGTGAAATCAATTTACAGGCATGGTGAAATCAATTTACAGACATGGTGAAATCAAATTATAGACATGGTGAAATAAATTTACAAGCATGGTGAAATCAATTTACAGGGGTAAAATCATGTTGCAGGTGAAAGTAAAAGGTTAAAGTGAGAATACTCTTCCAACCATACAAATCAACACATGGTTTTGTAAAACCATGTAAGTATTCTACAAGGGTAAAAGGAATTTTCATACAGATAAAATGAATTTATAGAGGAAGGAGTAATAGAAACAAAATTACACATGGTTTTGTAGAAATTTAATTATAAATTTCATTTAAAATATTGTGGAAATATTATTCAAATATATATATTATTATATATTTTCCAAAATATTTTGTGACGCTAATGGATGATAAAATAGCAGGGCAGTCACAGGATCAACCATCAGTGAGGGAAGTCTCAAATTATCAAGTCAGAGGATCAGCAAGTAGTTGAGTGAATTACTAAGAAAAAGAGAGATACATCTGCATCTCCTAGTTCATCTGCCATCACAGCAACAAATTTGGGTCCTGTTGAAGCCCCGAAAATCGAGTCAACAACAAGGGGGATACCCGCCCGGTCCGGACCTTGGTTGGCAGCTCCTTATCCGTTTGGTATAGTGGGTCCGACTGGGGATAATGGGACCAGTTTCCCAATCTATGAGTGTGTGTGTGTAGAATTCGATGTTGTTGATCTAACAGTTCCTATCTAAGATATTCTAATTCAAACTTTAATCTAATTCTATGCTATTGTAATCTAATAAACAGTAACATCTAAGTCTATACTAACCCGGGGTGAGATTCTTCTATTATGCGATCTAAAGAGATTTCAAATAACAACTGGTAATAAAGATCATTCACTGATTATAAGAAAGGAAATCAGTAAAGATGAACCACTTTGCATAAAAAGTTATACAAAACGGTTATGAAAAACATATCGCATAATGAGCTATTCATACACTAAGCATAAATAAATAGTTACCACCGTACAAAAGTGCCAAATGATAACTCAGGCATTCATGCAGTAATACATAAACAACTAAAAACTGTATATCACTTTAACATATAAGCAGAAATGGTCAAGAGATAAAAGTACCATTTATGACTAGTCCTACTCATAAGCTTCAAGCAACAATGATTTATCTCTCCTTGCTCTAACATCCACTAAGAGTATAGAAGTGCAGCATCAGTAGCAGATATCAAATGCAAACATCAATAAATCTTGATCCATTCATTCACCAAAACCTCCTCTGAGGGTGCAAAAGTGCACGTTCTGAGGACAAGTTTTTGATAAATTTCTGGACCCTTCTCTAAATGCATGAGAAGGGTTTAAATACTACTAACTAAATAACTTAATTACACAGATTCAGGATACGGTTTAAATGACCGCCCTTTTTCTAAGCAAAACTATTTATAAAAATTAAATCTAATATCTAACTATCTCTGCATTTGCTCCTTAATGCTGCGAGCATTCAGTATTTTCCTGGGCAGAGTCGGCTGACTGTCTGCCGCTTTTGGTTGAGTTAAGCAAACAGAATTGGTAAGAGCTGGCACCATTTTTTTAGCAAAATTGATGATAGACTCGAGAGTCATCTTCTGACCCTTTGATTTTACTGCGTAGGCCCATTAATAATCCAAGTGCAACTTTGGTTAACCTTTGAATCAGTTCTGCCTTTTCATTTAGCTTTCTGTTTCCAGCTTGTTCTTTACCATTGCTTTTTTGCACTTTCCGGGCTCATAGCTGACTGTGCAGTTAAAGGCTTTGCTTCTCGAATAATTTTCTCAGCGATGCGCGATCAGAGGCTTTGCTTCTCGAATAATTTTCTTGGAAATGCCTCCGTTCTCTGATCCGGGCTTCTCTGATGCGTTTTTTTGCCTTTAGCATCTTTTCCTTACTGGTTATAAGCTTCAAAATTTTGTAAAAGTACTGCTTTTGTGAGCTTTTGACCTTGAGCGTCAAACCACCTGTTGGTATTAGCATTGTTCAACTACTCATTCAACCATGGCTGTGAATGAAAGATCTGTAATGGATAGCTCAGTAGTGTTCTGTGAATCTGTGGCTCCGTTGCATGCGGGAGTCTTTTCTCTGTCTTTGAACATTGGAGTTCTACCCCTTTTCCTCATAGCTCCTTCCACATTGCTTTGTGCAGCTTCTGTTTTTCGTTCCTACAGTTCACAGATGAGGAAAGAGTAATGACAATAGAAGTCGACAGGAAAGCTTTAAACTCTACGGATGTACAAAAACATGCCACCTGACGTGAACTAACTCTTCGAACAACACAAAACCATATTTCCTAACAACTGGCATATAATTCATTAATTATCATTAAAGCGCGTACCCAGTTCTTGGTTTATGGAAAACTTTTCTTGAATATTGAGCCAGGAAATTTGCGATGAGATGTTTCTGCAATCTGTATCGTAGCATCGCGTTTCGCTGTATCACATTATCGCAAGGTCGTATTGTCCTATTGCAAGGTTGCTTTATCGTGATGTTGCAAGATCGTGGATCACAAAGATTGTAGTATCGCAATGTCGCGAGATCGCAAATTCGCAGATTGTTGTGATCGTTAAATCATTATGTGTCTTTCATGCAATTATGCGATGTGCCATATCGCATATTGCATATCGGTGATTTTTTTAAGGTTTTCCATTGTGATCATTTGTTAATGTATGTGATGCGATGGAGTTCGCGTCGCAGTCTCATAGTTTATCAATTTTACTCATAAGGAAATGTCCTATCATTGTTTACGCGATGCGATGCTTCTTAAGGAGTAAAATACATGAGCCTTAATTGATTTTTTGAATTTTTTCTAAGGGTCCCCTCTCATTTAGTGTTATTGCTACCACTAAAGTAAGAGGGGGGTTGTTGGTGGCCACAACAATTGGCGATTCACTTGGAAGAACCAGTTATCTCTGTTTTTCTATTGAATTTTCTAAACTTCCAAAACAGAAAAATTTTCAGAAAATTAAACCTTATTATGGAAAGATAAAGTACATTATACTCTAAATTGTCAATGATATTTTGTTTCAACTATTTTCTACTTTGATTATTTGCTTCCTCTGGTTAGTCCTTGTATTTACATCAGCCATTACTTGGTTTTGTAAAGATAAAACAAAGTCTTCTCTGTAAATCAGTTTTAAATATGCTCATTTGTCGTAGGTAGAGCCTCTGCTACCATTAGGCATTTATAGCCTCGACAGGGTGACCTGTTACCCAGCAATGATCCTGTATCCTACTTAAGGCAGCCTACAACCTTCAAATAAAAATCCATATCCACACTTATTGCTTTGATTTTCTTTTTATTCTTAAATAACAATGTCTTGGTTTGGTAGCCAAATTATGACACAGTCATTCACTTGATTTATAACCTTGCTGAACAAGCTGCCTCGTGATGAGACACCTCATATTTTGATTGCAACAATCTTGAGTCATTTCCCTGTTGTGGTGTACAATATTGGCAAAGTCAGCAAGTTATAATATCTGTGATAATGATAAGCCGACTCGTGATGAGACCTCTCATTCTTCAAGATAAAGTGTATCCTTGGGTTATTCCTCTGAAAGTTGCGATTTCCTTAGCAGGGAGGAAGTCATTGTTTCCTTAAGATAGCTCTGGACAACAATAATAGAGTTTTTGGAAACAACTGTTCTACAGAGAATCTTTATTTTGTTATTGATACCTTTCATTGTACTGAGATAAAACAATTTCTTCACTAAAGGTTGCTTTTATCAAATTTTTTAAAGTTGAAACTAGTATCATATCTAGGCTAGAGCCTTTAACTGTATCTATCAATAATAAAGATCAATTTTCCAAAATATTTGCTATTTATACAAGCGAAAAGTTCAAAATCTGAAAGAGAATTGGTGTCTTTTTCGTAAATTCCTAATGTAACCACTCACAACTGGTTTTATTATGAGAAAGAAAAACAACTACTCTACAAAAATAGAAGAATAATCTTCTATGGAAAATACTTCTTGAGAATTTGTCCATTAACAGGCAAAGGATCCTTCCTTCCTGCTAAATCATGTAACACAAATGTTGATGGGCCTATGACTTCTACGATTTGAAAAGGACCAAGCCACATTTTTTGAAATTTTGTATGTTTGCCCTTTTCTTCATGAGCCTTGTCCCACTTTAAAACTAAATCTCCCATCTGAAAATCTTTTCTGGTCATTACGTTTGAAACAAAAGAGGATTTTATGAGTGCTTGATGATGAGCATGCATTTTCCTAGCTTGCTCTCGTTGTTCTTCTAATTTAATTATCTCCATTTGTCTCAGCTGTAAGGAGGAAGTGAGTACTTCATCAATGTATTGAACTAAAGACAAAGAAGGAATCGCTAAATGGGTCAGAAGAACCACTTCTTTCCCATAAACTAAATTAAAGGGAGAAGTGCTGATAGAAGCTTTCTTCATTATTCGGTCTGCCCATAAAGCATATGTCAGAGCCTTGTGCCAATTCTTATGATTTTGGTCAACTGTTCTATTAATAATCCTGATTAGGTTTTTATTTGTTGACTCAGCTAACCCATTGCCTTGTGGGTAGTAATTGGCTGAATATTTAAGTTTGAATCCTCTTTTAAGTGCAAATTTAGTCATTGCATTTCTAGAAAAGTATGATGCATTATCAAACATTAAAGCGGATGGCAATCCCAACCTGGTAATTATAATTTGATCTATGAACTCAATGATATTTTCAGAATTAGCCGCCTTGATCGGAACTGCTTCTACCCACTTAGTAAAATAATCTGTTGCTGTGAGGATGTATCTATTAAGGAATTTAGACTTCTGTGATCCATAACATTGTCTAGATAATCTTCGGCAAAATCACATAATCAATCTTTTTTCGACGCGTTTCGAACCAACCAGCGTGGTTCATCGTCAGGACAAGTTGAAGAACTGATCTGGTTTAGCTTGATTAAATAGAGTGTGCAGAGACTCCAACGGCTATATTGCAACGGCTAATTTTGACCTGAGGATCAAAGTCAAACCCCTGATTTTATTATTAATAGAAGCATATAATTTATTATTAATAGTTAATTGAATAATAAATACTTTTATTGTTTAAATATAATGGTCATTATTCTTCATATTTATTAAATAACCTATATTTATTATCATCCCTAAATTATTTAAATACAAATAAATAGTATTAAATTATTATTATTCTTAGAATTTAGTTACAATAGGTAACTGAGTATTTATTTAATAATAATTGTTTAAATCAAAGGGTCCAATGGTAAACTAGATATAATGGTCATTAATAAATTATGGTAAATTAAATAATGGTAAACTAAATATAATGGTCCTCAATAAATTAAATCTCCATATAACCTATATTTATTATTATTCCCAAAATTATTTAAATACAATAAATAGTATTAAATTACTATTATTCTTATAATATAGTTACAATAGGTCAATGTGAATTTATTTAATAATAATTATTTAAAATTAAGGGTCCAATGGTGAACTAGATCTTCTCCAAAATAAATCATTTTTATTAATTATTTTAATGTAATGGCCCATTCGAAATTAAACTAATAAGTTCATACAATAATTTATGTTTATTAAATAACCTATATTTACCTAATAATATATAATTCTAATATTAAAATCATATTCTAGTTAAATCATTATTATGTAAATACCATAATCAAAGTACATGTTTATCTAATTTAGTAATTTATATCCATATTTTTTACTAATTTTTTTTTTTTTTTTTATTAAAATTAACTATGTTATTACTTATCAATATATAGGAAAGCAGTTAAAGGAAATAACTAGGTTAAAAATCCATGCAAAGAATCTAATCCAATTTTAAAATTACCCCCTGGGATAAGGTTAATACCATAATTAGCTCGAAAAAACTTAATAACCTATTACTAACTCCTGCACTCCATGACAAACCCACCAAAAACAGAACTGGAGGAGGGGGAAGACAGACACCCTAAGACCTAACAAAAGGAGAAAGAGGAGGCTAGGAAGACAAGGCTGGGACCCAACAACTACT
Source organism: Pinus tabuliformis (assembly GCA_031772625.1). Classification (NCBI taxonomy): domain Eukaryota; kingdom Viridiplantae; phylum Streptophyta; class Pinopsida; order Pinales; family Pinaceae; genus Pinus; species Pinus tabuliformis. The sequence goes on along the minus strand of CM062815.1, from coordinate 223,241,538 downwards.
AATCTTCCAGCCATCATCCCTATTAAGGTTGTTCAGCCTTTTCTCAATCTCCAGGGCCTCTCTAAATTTGGGATGGTGAAACTGCGCAACTTTGGCAATGACTTGAGCATCTTCTATACAGACATGATGCATAGTCTTCCCCGCATGTTCAGCCAGGGCTGAGGACTTAGTCCTACCATGTCTTAAGTCAGCCGAATGCTCGCTAATCCGTTGATTGATAGAGCGACCAGTCTCACCAATATAAGGGGTCCCACAGGAACAGGGAATGACATAGACGCCCTTCATGTCCTTAGGGTCAATAGGGTCTTTCACAGACCTGAGGGAGCTACGGATAGTGCGGAGAGGTCTAAAAGTCGCGGGCACATCGTACTTCCTCAGAGCCCTCGCAATCCTATCTGTGGTCCCTTGGATGTAAGGAAGGTTCACACCCATGATATGGTCTTTAGGGACTCTTCGGATTGAAGGCTCCTTCTTGGCCCTGAGGAAGGCTTTTCGACCTAGGTGCCTATTGTAACCATTCTTCTCAAAGACATCTAGGAGATGAGCCTTCTCCGTTTCCAGGCTCTCATCATCCGAAATTTTTACAGCACGTGTGGCAAGCGTGCTAAGAACCCCTATCTTCTGAGTGGGGAAATGATGCGAAGACGCATGCAAGTATTGTTCAGTATGCGTCTACTTTCTAAACACCTGATGAGAAAAGGAACCATCCATCTTCTTAGTGATGAGAACATCCAAGAACGGAAGACAACCATTATCTTCTTTTTCCATTATCCGAGGGGTGATTTTAATAAAGCATTTAATAATATTAGTGGTCAATTTAATAAAGTGTTAGATGGTATTGATAGCCTTAATCGTAAAGGTGATTTTAAGGGTGTTTCGATGGGTAGTTCGAGTTCCTTCCATCAAGTCAATAGGGTGGTGAATCTGTCGAGTTTTTCTTTTCCGCCCGCGGTTTTTAGCCTCTTAAGGAAGGGTCTTAATTTTGCCTTAGCTCCCAGAAAAATCCCGGTTGAAGACATCATTTGTGATGTGGAATATGGCATTAAGAACCTTCCTGATAAGATTAAAGACACAATTAGGCAAGATTGCACCGTTTCCCTGAGGAGGGCTAAGCCTCCCCGTAGCAATATTAGCAAGGCTGAGTTTGAGGCTCTGAAGAGCTTGAATGAAAATCGGGACATTGTGGTCTTGAAAGCGGATAAAGGTGGGGCTGCCATTATCCTCGATAGAAAGGATTACAGAACTAAGATGCTTGACCATCTCTGTAATAGTGGGAATTATAAGAAGCTTTCGAAAAATCCCCTCAAAAAGGTCTCCAGAGTGGTCGCTCTTGCGATCAAGTCTTGCAATTCCACGATTCCTCTAGCCCAGAAACTTATTGTGGGTAACCCCATCACTCCTAGGATTTATGGTCTTCCTAAAATCCATAAGGATGGGGTCCCCCTGAGACCCATTGTCAATACCATTGGTGGTCCGACTTACCTCTTGGCCAAGTTCCTCGCTGCAAAGTTGAGACCCTTGGTTGGGCAGACTGAGTCCTTTGTCAAGGACTCAACTTCTTTTATTGAGGATCTTAAGAGAATTAAACTTGAGCCCGAGGAAATTCTGGTAAGTTTTGACATGGTCTCTCTTTATACTTGTATTCCTATCAATGAGGCCATGAAGGTAATTAATAAGTTAACTGACCCTGATACGGCTCAGTTAGTTGAGCTTTGCCTTTCCTCCACCTTTTTCAGCTTCGAGGGAGAATTCTATGAGCAGACTTGTGGAGTTGCCATGGGCTCCCCCTTGTCCCCTGTCGTCGCTAATCTCTTCATGGAGGTGTTTGAGTCTAAGGCTTTGGCCTCCTCTCGTCTCTTACCGAAGCTTTGGAAAAGATTCGTTGATGACACTGGTGTTGTCTGGTCTCATGGTCCTAATGAGCTGGATCGTTTCTTCAGTCACCTCAATAACCAGTCCGCCGCCACTAAATTCACGATGGAAAAAGAAGATAATGGTTGTCTTCTGTTCTTGGATGTTCTCATCACTAAGAAGATGGATGGTTCCTTTTCTCATCAGGTGTTTAGAAAGAAGACGCATACTGAACAATACTTGCATGCGTCTTCGCATCATTTCCCCGCTCAGAAGATAGGGGTTCTTAGCACGCTTGCCACACGTGCTGTAAGAATTTCGGATCAGGAGAGCCTGGAAACGGAGAAGGCTCATCTCCTAGATGTCTTTGAGAAGAATGGTTACAATAGGCACCTAGGTCGAAAAGCCTTCCTCAGGGCCAAGAAGGAGCCTTCAATCCGAAGAGTCCCTAAAGACCATATCATGGGTGTGAACCTTCCTTACATCCAAGGGACCACAGATAGGATTGCGAGGGCTCTGAGGAAGTACGATGTGCCCGCAACTTTTAGACCTCTCCGCACTATCCGTAGCTCCCTCAGGTCTGTGAAAGACCCTATTGACCCTAAGGACATGAAGGGCGTCTATGTCATTCCCTGTTCCTGTGGGACACCTTATATTGGTGAGACTTGTCGCTCTATCAATCAACGGATTAGCGAGCATTCGGCTGACTTAAGACATGGTAGGACTAAGTCCTCAGCCCTGGCTGAACATGCGGGGAAGACTATGCATCATGTCTGTATAGAAGGTGCTCAAGTCATTGCCAAAGTTGCGCAGTTTCACCATCGCAAATTTAGAGAGGCCCTGGAGATTGAGAAAAGGCCGAACAACCTTAATAGGGATGATGGCTGGAAGATTAGCAGTTGCTGGGTCCCAGCCTTGTCTTCCTAGCCTCCTCTTTCTCCTTTTGTTAGGTCTTAGGGTGTCTGTCTTCCCCCTCCTCCAGTTCTGTTTTTGGTGGGTTTGTCATGGAGTGCAGGAGTTAGTAATAGGTTATTAAGTTTTTTCGAGCTAATTATGGTATTAACCTTATCCCAGTGGGTAATTTTAAAATTGGATTAGATTCTTTGCATGGATTTTTAACCTAGTTATTTCCTTTAACTGTTTTCCTATATATTGATAAGTAATAACATAGTTAATTTAAAAAATAAAAATAAAAATATTTTAGTAAAAAATATGGATATAAATTACTAAATTAGATAAACATGTACTTTGATTATGGTATTTACATAATAATGATTTAACTAGAATATGATTTTAATATCAGAATTATATATTATTAGGTAAATATAGCTTATTTAATAAACATAAATTATTGTATGAACTTATTAGTTTAATTTCGAATGGGCCATTACATTAAAATAATTAATAAAAATGATTTATTTTGGAGAAGATCTAGTTCACCATTGGACCCTTAATTTTAAATAATTATTATTAAATAAATTCACATTGACCTATTGTAACTATATTATAAGAATAATAGTAATTTAATACTATTTATTGTATTTAAATAATTTTGGGAATAATAATAAATATAGGTTATATGGAGATTTAATTTATTGAGGACCATTATATTTAGTTTACCATTATTTAATTTACCATAATTTATTAATGACCATTATATCTAGTTTACCATTGGACCCTTTGATTTAAACAATTATTATTAAATAAATACTCAGTTACCTATTGTAACTAAATTCTAAGAATAATAATAATTTAATACTATTTATTTGTATTTAAATAATTTAGGGATGATAATAAATATAGGTTATTTAATAAATATGAAGAATAATGACCATTATATTTAAACAATAAAAATATTTATTATTCAATTAACTATTAATAATAAATTATATGCTTCTATTAATAATAAAATCAGGGGTTTGACTTTGATCCTCAGGTCAAAATTAGCCGTTGCAATATAGCCGTTGGAGCCTCTGCACACTCTATTTAATCAAGCTAAACCAGATCAGTTCTTCAACTTGTCCTGACGATGAACCACACTGGTTGGTTCGAAACGCGTCGACAAAAGATTGATTATGTGATTTTGCCGAAGATTATCTAGACAGGATGTATCTATGCTGCTTAGAAGAGTGAGGAACGATCTCACCTATTATGTCCAATCCCCACTAACTGAAAGGTTGCTCGATGTTTACCGCCTGTAGTGGCAAGGATGGCTTCTTTTGTCTTCCAGTAGTAGTTTGGCAAACTTGACATCTCCTCACGTAACTATGGGAGTCTTTAAATAACGTAGGCCAGTAATATCCTGCACGCAAGATTTTATGTGCAGTAGCATCTCCAGCATAGTGTCCGCCTGCTGGCCCATTGTGGAGTTCCTGCAAAACTTTTTCAGCTTCAGATTTCTCAAGACACCTAAGAAGAACAGAATCATAATTTATTCTGAAAAGAATATCATTTATGAGTTGATATTGTTTGGCTTTCAACCTTAGAGCTCTTTTCTTAGTATGATCGAGGTGTGAGGGAGCATATCCATTCTTAAGATAATAAATGATATCAGCATATAATGACTCTGCATCGTTTAGGCTTACGTCGCACATTTGTACCTCTTCAGATGGAATTTCAGAAATTTGCGATGCTCCAGCTAGCATTTTGCAGAAGCCTCGGCCTCTCACAATGTTTGCTGGTTTAATCTCAATGTCATATTCTTGCAAGGCGGTAACCCAATTGGCCCTTTTCTCACCCACATCCTTCTGTATTAGAAGATTTCTTACTGCTGGAAACGGTACTATGATTTTAGTATGGGTTTTAAGCAAGAAAGGTCTGACGTATTTGACCGCTTTGAAAATGGCATAAGCCTGTTTCTCCATGTCTGAATAATTTAGTTCAGCACCCTGTAAATTTGAACTGAGAAACACAATTGGAGCTTCCGCTTTTTCATGATTTGCCTAAGTTAATATGGCAGCATACGACTTATCTGAGGCAAATGTGTATAAAATAAAAGGCTCTGAAAAAATTGGAGTTGCTAAAGATGGAGCATTAGTAATAGCCTGTTTGATCAGGTTAAATGCTTCATGTTCATCTTGGCCCCATTTAAAATTAGAGTTCTTTTTTATCATGGCTTGCAAAGGAGACACGATCCGTGAAAAATCTGGAACGAATCTCTTTACAAAGTTGATCTGACCAAGGAAAGATTGCATGGCTTTTTTGTTATGAGGTAGGGATATTTCAGAAATTTCTTTGATTCTATCGGAATCGATGTGAATACCATATTTTGACACTATGAATCCAGAAGTTTTCCTTCACTTAATGCAAAAAAAGATTTCTTTGGGTTAAGTGAAATCCCATACCTTAAACACCGTTGAAAGATTTGTTTCAAGTCTTTGAGATGGTCGCTTCGTTTCTTTGAATACACTGTTATATCATCCAAATAAATTACTACAGATTTATTGACTAAACCTTTGAATGCGATGTCCATGGCTCTCTAAAACGTAGCACCAGCATTAATCAAACCAAATGGCATTTTTTGATATGCGTATGTGCCCCATTTAGTTATGAATGTGGTTTTCAATTGATCATCAGGATGTACCAACACTTGATTGTATCTTGAAAATCCATCCAAGAAAGACATTAATTCTGAGCCCACCACTGCTTGCAGTATCTTTTCCATAGGTGGTAAAGGAAAATTATCCTTTTGGCAGGCCTTGTTAAGGTTTCGAAAGTCAATGCAAATCCTTATATCTCCGTTTTTCTTTCTAACAGGTACCATATTGGAGACCCATTTAGAATGTCTGACGGGAAATATTATTTTGGCTTTCAATAACTTATTGAGCTCAGTTTTTATCTGATTTTCTAAGTTTGGGTGGATCTTTCTCAGCTTTTGTTGGACAGGTTTTTCATTATTGATTATGGGAATAGTATGTTGGATGATAGAAGTGTCGTATGTTTTGAGCTCATCATAATTCCAGGCAAAAACATTTTTATATTGTCTCAAAAGACGAATAAACGCTAGTTTCCCTTCAGGGGCTAGGCCGAGGCCTAGATTAATATTTTGTGGTTTAGCATCAGTTCCTAGGTTTACTAATTCGTAGTTCAAGGTTGAGCTTTGGAGTTTTGAATTGGTAGACTTCTTAAACCGATCTTTCAAATCGTACAAGTCTTCTAACTTGACCACCGACTTGGGTATAGCATTGTTAGTGCTATCTTGTTGTAACTGTTGATCGTGTTGGTCTTCGTCTATTATCTGATTGGAGTAGGATCCTTCAGATGTGAGGAAATTTACAATATCATGATCGTCATTGAATACTCTCCAATTCGTGATGTTATCAGGGATGGATGGTCTAAAGATTAATTCTATTGAGAATCTATCTGGACTAAAATCTTCGGAAGCAATAATCTTAGAAGCTACGTTAGCCAAAAGGTCTGCACTCACGTTTTGGAGTCTGGGGATTAAAGAAATATTAAACGCTATGAAATTCTCAGTCAGATCTTGAACTAAGGATTGATAGTGTTTTAAATGACTTGACAGGCAATGTATAGTGTTATGTACCTGTTTAACCAAAATATCAGAGTCTCCGAAAACTTGAAGATACTTGATGTTTAACCCGATCGCTTTGTACAAGCCTTGAACCAATGCCTCATATTCTGCTGTATTGTTGGTGCAATCGAATTCGAGTCTGCATGTGAGCATGGTTTTTTCTCCTTCTGGACTAATCAAAACGCATCCTGCTCTTGCTCCTTCATTAGATCTAGAACCGTCAAAAAATAATTTCCAAAACAAATATTTATTTACAGGTTTATCTAAAAAATTGATACATTTTGAACTATCTGTTCGAGAAAAATTTTCGACTTGGGACAAAACAGAGTGTTCCAAATAGGGTGATGCATGAGCATTGAAATTTCTGAGGAAAGAATCTACAGAGTAATTGCCAATAATGTTGTTGTTATACGCTACTGGTTCATTCTCTCCCTCTAACTCCGTTACTATGTACTTCTGGTGTAGCTCTCGTTCAACTTTTATTTGATTCGGTTTACCATTGTAGGGCAGCCACATGTGCAACCAGTCGGTTGTGAAGTATCCATGGAGTTTTTCTGACCAATCCCTGCTAAGAATTAAGCCATAGAATTCAGGAATGTCAGCAACTAAAATTTCAATGACTTGACATACCTTTGGGTTGGATGACAACCTTATGGTCACTTGATTTAGTTCGCCGATCACCTCGACTTGAGATTGATCTAGCTGAACTATACGCACAACGGATTTCTGTGGTTGAACGTTTAACTTGGCACATATGGATTTGGGTAAAATATTCGATGACGCGCCAGAATCTACCAAACAATTGTGCACATTTTTATTGAAGATTTCATAAGTAAGGAGAAACGGGGGAGTGTGAGATCTTGATCTTCCTCCAATTAGAGCGATGTCATTTGGATCAATCTTATTGATCGCGTTAGTTGGAGGTCTTCCCATGTTATGGGAATCTTGAGAAAGTACAGTGGCAGGCAAAGGTGCAACTAGCACGGCATGTAATTCTTTCATCATTATCTTCTGTTGATGCTTTAACTTGCTCAGCTCGTAAAGGGTGATATTAGCCCTAGTCTTTTTCATGTCATCTATAATATTGTACTCCATTTCATCCGACACTATCAGTGTTTTAGATGGAGTTGTTTCATCTGTTTGGACTGGGCTGGTTTGATTCGCTTTAGATGTCATTTTCTTTGTCGCAACTTTATCTTTTATTGCAGAGCTTGCGCTCTTCGGTTTAGGGGTAGTTTGGGGAGGATCAAGCTGATTTTTTCTTCGTGTGCTAACTGGGAATACTTCTTGATCTTCTTCTTGTGGGAGGATGAAATCCCACATTCCTTGGAATTCCACAACTTCTTCATCATCAATCTGCCCTTCAGTGGCAATTTCCTCTTCCTCTTCCTCGGATTCAGCATTTGAAATGGCATTGGGTGGCTTTGAATCCGTTGAAGGACCTCTTTTAAAAGCTCTGTAGGGCTTTTCTGAAGAAGTTTCTGCTACTTTCTTTTTGATGTCGACCATTTCATTCGACATGGTCTTTAGAACTTTTTGCAATCCTTCCAAGTCGAATGGATCCTTTGCTTATTTCTTCTTGGAGTCTTCCTTGAAGGTGACTTTTTTGGATTTACGTTCCTCTATCGCGGATTTCCTTTCAAGGGCTATTATTCGCTTTTCTACTACTATTGCTTCCTTCATGTTATCAGTTAAGGTTGTTTTATTGGCCCTGTCTACGAAGATTTCTATGTTCGATGGTAGAGCGGTGATATACCATTCACATCGTACTTCTTCGCTGGGCTGGGAAGCAGTATGAATTTTGTTGAAAATTTTGTTGAAACGTAAATTGAAGTCCTTAATAGGCTCTCTAGTCTCAGCTCTAAGATTGGATAGGTCATTGATTAACGTTGTCGTAGACCTGTCATCACCAAACTTGGTCAGGAATTGCTCCTAGAAGATGTCCCAACTTGTGATGGATCCGGAGGGTAATGAAAAATACCACGACCCAGCTGTTCCTTGTAGTGTATAAGGAAAAAGCCAAACAACAGCATCTTCATTAGTAACTCCATTGAGGTTAATGGAAAGCATGAAGTTGTTTATGTGCTCTTTTGCTAGCATGCCTGCCTCTGGATTGAATTTAGGCATCCATTTCTCAGGATGGGCTGGTATTTGACTCAAGGGTGCAGGCATTAAGACTGCCCTAGGGTTGTTCCATGGAGACTGGGCCATTGTTGAGCTGCTAACAGAGGAAAGTGCAGAAGATGATCCCTGTGGCTGGGAGGATGAGGATACTACGATTGTAGATGATTGAGGAAGAGTTGTGGGGGTTCCTGTGGATGGATGAACGATGATGTGGAGTGGTGGAGTGGATGGTTGACTTCGCGGTGAAGTAGTTGAGATGGACGATGTTGACGAAAGAGTCTCACTATCAGACTCTTTAGGTGATTTCCTCACTCTTTCCCTGGTGGGAAGAGGTAATTCGGTTGGTTGAATGCCAAAATTTTCACTCTTTAGCTGGGTCAGGGGATGAGCAGGGTTAAACTGTGAAGTCACACTGCCTTGAGATTTGTCAGACCTTTGAAGAGAAATGGAAAATCACTAAAGTTTGTGAATCAGAGATTCAACTTCAGGAAGTTCAACTGTAGATTGTTCTAAAATGTCAGCTTGAGTAGCAGCGGTTGATACTCGAGTGACTTCTAACTCTAGATCTAGGTGTAATGAAGAAGTTGGGGGAGATGTGGAGGGCGATTTACTCTCAGAATGGTATTCAGATTTGGATTTAATTGCCATTCATAGTTTAGGCCCTCCTTCTAGCGCCAAATATGTTGAAGCCCCAAAAATCGGGTCTACAACAAGGGGGATACCCGCCCGGTCCAGACCTCGGTTGGCAGCTCCTTATCCGTTTGGTATAGCGGGTCCGACTGGGGATAATGGAACCAGTTTCCCAATCTATGAGTGTGTGTGTGTAGAATTCGATGTTGCTGATCTAACAGCTCCTATCTAAGATATTCTAACTCAAACTTTAATCTAATTCTATGCTATTGTAATCTAATAAATAGTAACATCTAAGTCTATACTAACCCAGGATGAGATTCTTCTATTATGCGATCTAAAGAGATTTCAAATAACAACTGGTAATAAAGATCATTCAGTGATTATAAGAAAGAAAATCAGTAAAGATGAACCACTTTGCATAAAAAGTTATACAAAATAGTTATGAAAAACATATCGCATAATGAGCTGTTCATACACTAAGCATAAATAAATAGTTACCACCGTACAAAAGTGCCAAATGATAACTCAGGCATTCATGCAGTAATACATAAACAACTAAAAACTGTATATCACTTTAACATATAACCTGAAATGGTCAAGAGATAAAAGTACCATTTATGACTAGTCCTACTCATAAGCTTCAAGCAACAATGATTTATCTCTCCTTGCTCTAACATCCACTAAGAGTATAGAAGTGCAACATCAGTAGCAGATATCAAATGCAAACATCAATAAATCTTGATCCATTCATTCACCAAAACCTCCTCTAAGGGTGCAAAAGTACATGTTCTGAGGACAAGTTTTTGATAAATTTCTGGACCCTTCTCTAAATGCATGAGAAGGGTTTAAATACTACTAACTAAATAACTTAATTACACGGATTCAGGATACGGTTTAAATGACCACCCTTTTTCTAAGCAAAACTATTTCTAAAAATTAAATCTAATATCTAACTATCTCTACATTTGCTCCTTAATGCTGCGAGCATTCAGTATTTGCCTGGGCAAAGTCGGCTGACTGTCTTCCGCTTTTGGTTGAGTTAAGCAAATAGAAATGGTAAGAGCTAGCACCACTTTTTTAGCAAAATCGATGATAGACTCGAGAGTCATCTTATGACCCTTTGATTTTACTGCGTAGGCCCAGTAATAATCCAAGTGCAACTTTGGTTAACCTTTGAATTGGTTCTGCCTTTTCTTTTAGCTTTCTGTTTCCAGCTTCTTCTTTACCATTGCTTTTTTGCATTTTCTGAGCTCATAGCTGACTGTGCAGTTAGAGGCTTTTCTTCTCGAATAATTTTCTCAGCGATGCGCTATTAGAGGCTTTGCTTCTCGAATAATTTTCTCGGAAACTGCCTCCGTTCTCTGATCCGGGCTTCTCTGATGCGTTTTTTTGCCTTTAGCATCTTTTCCTTACTGGGTATAAGCTTCAAAATTTTGTAAAAATACTGCTTTTGTGAGCTTCTGACCTTGAGCGTCAAACTGCCTGTTGATATCAACATTGTTCAACTACTCATTCAACCATGGCTGTGAATGAAAGATCTGTAATGGATAGCTCAGCAGCGTTCTGTGAATTTGTGGCTCTGTTGCATGCGGGCGTCTTTTCTTTGTCTTTGAACATTGGAGTTCTACCCCTTCTCCTCATAGCTCCTTGCACATTGCTTTGTGCAGCTTCTGTTTTTCGTTCCTGCAGTTCACAGATGAGGAAAGAGTAATGACAATAAAAGTCGACATGAAAGCTTTAAACTCTACGGATGTACAAAAACATGCCACCTGACGTGAACTGACTCTTCGAACAACACAAAACCATATTTCCTAACAACTGGCATATAATTCATTAATTATCATGAAAGTGCGTACCCAGTTCTTGGTTTATGGAAAACTTTTCTTGAATATTGAGCCAGGAAATTTGCGATGGGATGTTTCTGCGATCTGTATCGCAGCATCGCGTTTCGCTGTATCGCATTATCGCAAGGTCGTATTGTGCTATTGCAAGGTTGCTTGATCGCGATGTCGCAAGATCGTGGATCGCAAAGATCGTAGTATCGCAATGTCGTGAGATCGCAAAATCGCAAAATCGCAGATTGTTGTGATCGTTAAATCGTTATGTGTCTTTCATGCAATTATGCAATGTGCGATATCGCATATCGCATATCGGTGATTTTTTTAAGGTTTTCCATTGTGAGCATTTGTTAATGTATGCGATGCAATGGAGTTCACGTCGCATTCTCATAGTTTATCAATTTTACTCATAAGGAAATGTCCTATCATTGTTTACGCGATGCGATGCTTCTTAAGGAGTAAAATACATGAGCCTTAATTGATTTTTTGAATTTTTTCTAAGGGTCCGCTCTCATTTAGTGTTATTGCTACCACTAAAGTAATAGGGGGGTTGTTGGTGGCCACAACAGGTCCACATCCTACCTGCTCGCACTTCCACAACAACAACATTTTCACAACACATTCCAAAAGAACTATTAATCTACAGTAGTGAGAGCTTTTTAGTTCATCGATAGTCTAAAAATGTCATGTTTGTTAGAGACAACATTTATTGTAAACAATTTGTAAATTTCGTATAAATACTTCTGCTTTTGAAGTATTAGGTGTGGATTTCTGAAGATTTCTATAGGTGAGCTCATATACAACCTGAGGGTTTGCTGTAATTTTTCAGTTGACAAACATGGCAAATAATAGAAGCATTTCTTTACAGGATTCATGTGTTGAGCCACTCCGGTGAAGTTTATTTCAATTGTTCATGTTCTTCTCTAAAGTATTCCATAAACTTGAATGTTTTCTAAATTTGAATGGTATAACAAGAATGTTATTGTATAAATTGTTTAAGTACACTCTGCTCTTACTATTATACATTTCTATGTTTTCTTCTGATATCTAGATCTGAGAATCCTTAATTTCTCTCCCATCCCAGTTGACCTCTTTCACTTCCTTCATTATCCGGTTTAAGGAATCCTTAATTGCTCCTTGATCCCAATTGAAAATCATTTCACCATTCCAGCCTTGAGATCTGATATTTCTCAGCTACCTTGCCCTGTAACACTGCTGTTGACACCTAATCCGAAATGGATGAGGTGAAGCTGGACAGTCATCTAGAAGATGAACTGATCCGTTTTGTATTTGTATAAATAATAATTGTCTAATGAATAAAAACACAAGTCTTGTCTTGCGCTCATGAATTGCTGGAGTTACCCTGGCCTGACATGGTATCAGAGCTCAGGTCCCAGTCCCTTAAATTAGCTGTAACTCCTGCCTCTACCTCTGCACTCTCTGGCCTGAATAGGCTGCCTTTGTCATGCATTTTATTCAGGCAATTCGCTGCCCCTCTCTGCGCTGCCTCTGACATACCTGCTCTGACATACCTGAGCGCCTCTGTGCAGTGAGCGTGGAATGGGCTGCTGAATGTGAGCGTTTTTTTTGTTGATATTGAACACCTGAGCGTTTCTATCACTGATTGCCCTATGGCCTGCACTCGCTCTCATTCCCTTCTGCGTTATTCATCTCCCCTTCTGCATTATTCATGAAGAGTTGAATGCTGTAGCCAGTGGACATTCGAGTATCTGCTGCAATCACGTAGAATCCCTTGAGACATCACAGCACCAGACAACATCGTTGTGTCCTCGATAGGTCCCAAGGCGCTCTCCGTTGTGTCCATACCAATCGGTGGGCGTGTGATCCTTCGCACCAGAAAATCGGTGGGCGTGTGATCAAAATCGGCCTCATCTTGCTTGCAATGTATTACTTCAGTGTAGACAATCCGCGAGCACTGTGGACCAAATACTGATACAATGACCTTTGTATTACCGTATTCAGCATAAGCAGACCCTGCCGCTGCATTCACCGCCCCGGTCTTCTGATTCTTTTGATTTCTGATATGAAGAGCACAGTCTTTTGAGCTCGGTCTTCTGATTCTTTTGATTTTCGATATGAAGAGCAAAGTCTTTTGAGCCCGATCTTCTGATTCTTTTGATTTCTGATATGAAGAGAACGGTCTTTGAGCACGGTATCGTTTTATTGTAAGAACTATTGAGGCGAAGGTAAATATCATAACCTGTTTGTATAGAAGCCGGAACATTCACATCTTGAAAACATCTCGTGGTATCCCTCAGTTTTTAAAGAGGCCTTAAGTTCTCTGCGTTTTTTTTATTGAAGACTGATATGGTTCATTCAGTGCGCAGTTTTGAATGGTATATACACTGGTGCTGTAGACTGCGTTTTTTATAGATTGAAATGGTGACTGCATTTCTAACAAAGTAGTGATGTGACCGTGGATTTGTAGACTGCGTTTTTTATAGATTGAAATGGTGACTGCGTTTCTGAAAAAGTAGTGCTGTGACCATGGATTTGTATACTGCATTTTTTATAGATTGAAATGGTGACTGCATTTCTGACAAAGTAGTGATGTGACCGTGGATTTGTAGACTGCATTTTTTATAGATTGAAATGGTGACTGCGTTTCTGACAAAGTAGTGTTGTGCCGCTGTGGAGGAATGGTATCTTCACTGCACTGTGAAGTGAATGCCCTTTTTTTTCCAAAACAGTGATATATATATATGAGCGCCCTTTTATAAAACAGTGAAGTGAATGCCTTTTTTTTTTAGCAGTGATATATATATTTGAGCGCCCTCGTTTTTTCTTAAAACATAATGGAAGTGATATAAAGAAATGGTGATATAAGAAATGCTCATGATATACTGATGAAATGTTAGAAGAAAATAAAATGCATAAGGCTATCACATAAGGATTTTTTCTCTCTCAACAGAAGTGTTTTTGGCAGAGATAATTTTTTTTTACAGAATGCATTCAATCATTTCAATGGTCGGAATAGTTCTCACTGGCAAGGAGAACTATTCTGAATGGTCTCAGATGGTAAAACACACCCTTATCTACAATGAGCTGTGGAAAGGAGTGTTTGTCGGAGAAGAAGACAAAGACCCTGTGCAGCCCACATCAGACAAAGAACTCGCCATTTGGGAAAACAAGAACAGCAAAGCCTTTGCATTGATCGCAGCATCTGTAAATGAGGAAGTAAGTCGTCATATTTCATCCTATTCCACTGCCTTTGAAGCTTTACAAAAGTTGAAAGAACTCTATGATACACATTCTGCACTTGAAGTTGTTCAGCTCATGATCAAACTCTTCACTCTTGAACTGAAAAATAATGATCCTCTTACTCTTGCATCTGAAATAAAGTCTATAGTGCATGATATTAAATCCACTAAGGTTGAGCTGGATATCTCTCTTATTGCCTTTCTCAAAGCACTCTATCCTACCTACTCTAACTATCTTGAGTCTTTACAAGCAAATGGAAATCTTAAAGATATAACCTTTGACACTCTTGTGAAAAAGTTTGCTGAAAGAGAGAAAGCCTTTGGAAAGAAAACAGTCCCTGAATCTTCTGAAGAGATTGTTTGCCTTGCTCATAAAGAAAAGCATCCTGCTCAAGATTCTACAAGAGGAAGAGGTGGACGAAGAGGAAGAGGAATATACTTCAGAGGCAGGGGGGGCAGACATCCTCAAGCAGAAAAGGCAGATCTGCATTGCATTCGCTGCAAACGAAATGGATCACATGATGCTTCTACATGCAAGCTACCGTGGGACAAGGTTGAGCAGAGAAGAAATCAGCAGAAAGGTAAAACTGATGACACAGACAAAGGTAAAGCACCTGAATCCACTCACTATATTGAGGCACAATGTAACATTGGAGTAAATGAAGATTTGTTTAATGCTTCACTTGCTTCTTCGAAAAATGACTGGTTGCTTGATTCAGGAGCAACCTGTCATATGACTCATAGGAGAGATTTCTTTGAAGATTTCACTGACAATGTTGATGGAGCAGTATACTTTGCAGATCAGTCAAAAATCAAGCCATGAGGGCTTGGCACAATCAGGCTTAAACACCCTGGTCTTCCAGACTTTCTTCTGGATCATGTTCTATATCTCCCACAGCTGAAGAGAAACTTGCTATCCCTGGTCCACATCCGCCAGCAAGGTCACTCCATTCACATGTTTGATGGCAAGCTTGAGGTAAGAAAGGCATCTGACCACTCACTTGTCATGAGGGGTATAGAAGAAGAAAGACTCCTTAAACTGCAAGGAACCTCTGCTCATGCACAACATTTCTCATATATTTCTCATCATGAAGAAGGTGCACTTCCATCAAGTTTATTATGGCATGCTAGATTTGGACATTTAAACTATGATAGTCTCCGCTTGTTGAAGAAAAATGGTGTTGTTGGTTTGCCTACAATTCCTAGAAAACATAAACAATGTGATGCTTGCATTCTAGGAAAGAATAGCAAACAGTCTTTTCATGATTCACATTCAAGAGCACATAGGAAGCTTGAATTTATTCATTCATATTTATGTGGTCCAATGCCTGTTCCTTCTGCAAATGGAAATAAATATATCATGACATTTATTGATGATTACACCAGAATGTGTTGGGTTTACTTATTGAAGAACAAATCTGATGCTTTTCAAACATTCAAGAATTTTCATAAGTGGATTGAAAATGATGCACAATCTCATATTGGATCTATTCGCACTGATAATGGAAAAGAATATACATCAAATGAATTTGAACACTATCTTCGCCAACATGGGATTAAACATCAAACAACTGTGCCTTATAATCCTCAACATAATGGTGTAGCTGAAAGAATGAACAGAACAATTTTGAATATGGTACGATCCATGCTTTTCTTCAAAAATGTAAAGACAATGTTTTGCGCTGATGTTGTTCTATGTGCTGCATATATAAAGAATAGATGTCCATCTAGTGCTATAAGAAACAAGACTCCTTATGAATTGTCGTATGGACATGTTCCTTCGGTAAAACATCTCAGGATATTTGGTTCCACCTGTTATGCTTTAATACCAAAGGTACATAGAAACAAACTTGGTGCTAGAAGTCGTAAGTGTATCTTCCTGGGGTATTCAAACACATCTAAAGCATACCTCCTTTATGATGAAGTAAATAAGAAGTTTGTTTTATCTAGAGATGTCATTTTTCTTGAATCATCCAAATCTGACAGTGTTGTTGAGCGGCAACTTGATCGCTTGGATAGATTCACAAAACCGAAATCATTCCAAGAGTTTGATAATCAGATTCCACATCTTGAAGGGGGGATTCCTATACTAGATCAACATGTGGAATCTTCTTCTGAAGAACAATCTCCCCTGCATGACACTCCAACAATGGATGATGCTTTAAGTGATGTAATTGATAGGATTGGGAGACTTAATCTTGATTCAGTCCCAACTCAATCAACAGAACAGCCTGGACCATCTCAGAAAGGTCCCCCAAAGTGGCTGACAAAGACACTTGAAAGTGTTCATCCTGATGAAATTGGAAAAACAGGAACCAGAAATACAAACCGACAAGATGGAGGTGATGTAGATAACTCTAATTCACCTATTGATATGGATGTTACTTATGATTGTGAATTGAACTTGTCTATATATTTTGAACCAACTTCCTTCAAAGAAGCTGCTTCTCATGATGAATGGAAAGAAGCGATGTAGAAGGAGTACAATGCCCTCATAAAGAATGGCACTTGGAAGCTAGTTGATCCTCCATTTGGAACCAAACCAATTGGCTGCAAGTGGGTCTACAAGAACAAGTACAAAGCTAATGGCTCACTTGGCAAGCACAAAGCTAGGCTTGTGGCAAAAGGTTTTGCACAGAAACAAGGGGTCGATTATGAGGAAACTTTTGCTCCCACAGCAAAATGGGCCACCATCCAGACACTCTTTGCACTAGCTGCTCAGAACGGTTGGAAAGTCCATCAAATGGATGTAAAAACTGCATTCTTGAATGGAGATCTAAAGGAGAATGTTTTTATGTCCCATCCTGAAGGATTTGCTATGAAAGGACATGAACACAAAGTATGCAAACTTGTGAAGTCCTTGTATGGCCTCAAACAAGCACCACGAGCCTGGTATGAAAAACTAACTGAGCATCTTCTGAAACTCAACTTCAATCATTTTGATCTTGATGATGCAACTTTATTTGTCAAGAAAGTTGGCAAAACAGTTGTATATCTTGTGGTATATGTAGATGATCTTTTAATGACAGGGAACAATGAAAGCTATATTGCATCCATAAAGAAAGAATTAGGAATTTTTTTTGAAATGACTGATTTGGGCTATGTTCATTACTATCTTGGCATTGAAGTAACTCAACATCCAAAGTCCATATTTCTTTCTCAAAAGAAATACATTGGAGATTTGTTATACAGATTTGGCATGACAGAGTGCAATCCCCTTTCTACTCCAATGGAACAAAACTTGAAGCTCACATCTATTGAAGGAAAGGAATTTGAGGATGCAACAAAGTATAGACAGCTTGTAGGAAGTCTCATCTACCTCACTACTACCAGACCAGACATTTCATTTGCTGTTGGAATCCTCTCCAGGTTTATGCAAAAGCCTTGTGAGGGACATTGGTCTGCTGCAAAAAGAATTCTAAGGTACTTGAAGGGAAATCAAGACCTCGGAATCAAGTATACACAGGTGGACGACTTCAACTCTATTGGATACTCTGATTCAGACTTCGATGGAGACAAAGAAACTGGGGTATCTACTTCAGGATATGCTATGAGTCTTGGATCAGGAGCTGTCTCCTGGAGATCACGCAAACAATCAGTACCAGCAGATTCCACAACAGAAGCAGAATACGAGGCAGCAGCTGAAGCAACAAAAGAAATTGTATGGCTCAGGAAAATTCTTGAAGATTTGCAAGTAAAACAAATACAATCTACTCCACTCATGATTGATAACACATCTGCAATAAAGTTGGCCAAGAATCCAAAGTTCCATGATCGTACTAAGCACATCAATACTAAATATCATCTGATCCGACATCATGTTGAGGCCAAAACAATCCATCTCCGTCATTGTTCCACAAATGAGCAAATTGCAGACATCTTCACCAAAGCGCTTGGAAGAGAAAATCTTGAAAGATTCAGAACGATGCTTGGACTCACCAACATCCCTTCAGATTAAGGGGGGGAATGTTGACACCTAATCCGAAACGGATGAGGTGAAGCTGGACAGTCATCTAGAAGATGAACTGATCCGTTTTGTATTTGTATAAATAATAATTGTCTAATGAATAAAAACACAAGTCTTGTCTTGCGCTCATGAATTGCTGGAGTTACCCTGGCCTGACAACTGCTTTTATAATTTGCTTCTATTCTGTTTTCTTGATATATTGACTCCATAGCCCATTGGAACAAGGACAGTCATCTATCCATCTAAATCAGTAATTCCACCAAAAATTCAAATCAAAACCAAATCAATCTTACATAACTAGCCTAAAATCAATTAAAACAACAAAGTTAAATCATTAAGAGAGAGCCCTCTCTGAGCATTAGGAAGGCTAGATCCTCATCTCCAAAGTAGGTTTTTGGTTACCTCAGTGATTTCTTTCTTTAGCCTTGAGAAAATTACGGAGTGATAACAACTGTCACACAACCTCCTCTCTCTCTCTTGCCCAAAATAATAATAATAATACACAGTTGAAATATAATTCCCTCATATAAATAGAGGACTACCTTCTAGGGAAAGAAAACCCTAAATTAACATATTTTATACTATCAGATCAATCCGCCTAATGAACAACCCAGATTGACTATGAAATTACAATATTTTACAAGGAAAATTTTCATCTATTTTTAGGCAGCCCCCCTAACAAATACCATACATGCAATGTTTCTCGCCCATTTAGGAACTAGGATCCAACGCGACTAAGAGCTATGAATCAAGAAGATAATCAGGCTCCATACCCAATAGTCTCCCACTTGGAGACTGATTATATAAACTCCACCGCTGCTTCATTTGCTGGACAATGCTTCCACTTTGGACCTGAATGTTTCTCATATTCATTATCATATTTTAATACTAACTGAAAAAAAGTATAATCTCGGTTTCTCCCTAGTTACAATTTTTGTTAACATATCTACAAGATTTTAGCTAGTGTGTATCTTTTCCAACTTCAATTGTCCATCTTCCAACACTGACTGTATGAAATGGTACTTGAGCTGTATATGTTTAGTTTTGGAATGAAAAGTGATTTCTTTGCAAGATGAATGACACTCTGGCTATCGTTGCATAACCTTCCCATCTCCTGCTTCTTTCCTAATTCATCCATAAACCTTTGTAACCAAATAATTTCTTTACTAGCCCCTGTAGCAACAACAAACTTTGTTTCCATTGTTGAAAGTACAACAACACTTTGCAATTTTAAAGCCCAACTGACAACTGCTCTAGCTACAATAAACACATACCTTATGGTGCTCCTTCTATTATCTCTATCACCAGACATATTTGCATCAACATATCCCCATATAGCAATGTTCGAACCACCAAAACATAATGCTTGATTTGTGGTACCTCTCAAATACATGAGAATCCATTTCACTTCCATCCAATGTTCTTTTCCTGGATTGTTCATGTACCTTCTTACAAATCCCACTCCATGTGCAATATCAGGCCTTGTGTAGACCATTGTAATACATTAAGCTTCTGAGTACTGATGCATATAGAAATTTAGACATATAATCCATCTCTTCCTAGGTCTTTGGACACATCTCCTTACTTAGTTTGAAATGGATATCCAAAGGTGTACTAACTTGTTTTGCATTCTGCATATTAAATCTTTCCAAGACCTTTTGTATGTACTCACTCTAAGACAACGTTAATTTTTGATTTTTTCTGGCTCTAGTTATTCTCATACCAAGGATTTGTTTTACATCACCCAAATCCTTAATGAACTTGCTAATTTTCCTTTGAGAACATTTATTTCTTGCATGTTAGAGCCTACAACAAGCATGTCATCTACATATAATAGCAATATAATATATCTTCCATCACCTTTCCTTTTAAGATAAACACAATGGTCATAGTGACATCTAGTATAACCTTGTTCAGACATAAACCTATCAAAGTTTAGATACTACTGCTTTGGAGCCTATTTTAAGCCATGCAAGCTATTCTTCAACCTGCACACTAATTTCTCCTTCCCTTTGAACTCATATCCTTGTGGTTGTTGCATATAAATCTATTCCTCCTAATCCCCATGGAGAAAGGCCATCTTTACATCTAACTACTCAAGATGCAAATCTTCTACTGCTATTAGACATAAAATAGTTATGATTGAAGTCATCTTAACAACAAGAGAAAAAATTTCATCAAATTATATACTTTTATTCCATGAAAACCCATTCATAACAAGTCTAGCCTTGTACCTCTTTCTATCTCCATATTCTTCCTTCAACCTATAAATCCATTTATTCTGCAATGTTATTTTACCTGTAGGCAACCTAACTAAGTCCCAAGTCTCATTATGTACCAAGGAGTCCATCTCTTCTTTTATGGCTAGCTACTACTTCTTCCTAGTTTCTACTTGTATTTCTTATTCATAAGATTATGGTTCACCAGAATCAGTCAACAATACATAATATAATGAAGAAGAGTATCATTCAGGGGGTCTACTTGTTATTTTAGATATTCTAACACCACTTTTAGGTGTTTGAGGTGCGTGTTGTTTTTGTGGTTGTTGTTATTGTTGTTCTTGTTGCTTTTGTTGTTGTTTATAATTATGATTTCCAGGAACCTTTGAATTTACTTTTCCTGTGATATCATCAAGCACTACGTATTCTTTGTTTTCTTTTTCTTGTTCCTTTTCCTGCACCTGATCCTTATACATGACCTTTTCATTGAATATTACATCTTTTCTCCTAATGATTTTTTTTATTTTCATAATCCTATAAGAAATAACCAAAATCATTAACACCATATCAAATAAAGGTACATTTCTTTCACTTTTCCTCAAGCTTTGTTCTATTTTATTTATTAATGTGGACAAAGGCTTCAGAACCGAAAGTCTTGTTGGGTTGTGTTATATTCTTTCCACGACTAGCCCACATAGTTAACCGGGGGGTTAGAGGGGGGGCATAGCCCCCCTTCGTTGCGCCGACTGTGTAGCGGGGGGGGTCACAGGGGGTTTGAGGTGTACCTGTAACCCCACTTTATGGGGTCTGGGGTAGTGCCCTGGAAAATTTTGGTTTTGGACCCTATGTTAGGTTGGGCGGACCCACCTATGGTTTTGTGCATGATTTTCGCACATGGTTTTGGACGCAATAGTTTTTCGGTCCATGGTATTGGATGCTTCGGCATGTATAAATATCTATTGTAACATTGAAAGGAACATAATGAAAAATCAAGCTGGTAGTCCCGGTTTTGGGATCAAGGTGAAAATATCTTTGTATATGTATTTTATGTGTTATGCTCTCGCATTGTTTATTTTCTGTGTCTTAGAATTCGTATGAAGGTAATTTCTGTACAGGGTTAAAACCTACATTTGGTATCAGAGATGTTTTGGCTTCAAGGGGACGCCTTTGTTGCTGAGGGGTTTCACTCGGGCCTGTGGTACACCCTGTTCAGTGGGAGATCTGCAAGATTGATTCTAGTGGTGAAAGAAGATGGCGAGTAGTGGAAAGATAGAGATCGAGAAATTTAATGGTCAGAGTTTTGAGTTGTGGAAACTCAAGATGGAGGATCTGTTGGTGGATAAAGATTAGTGGATTGTAGTAGATCCAGGTGCTAAACCAACGGGAGTGTCCGATGAAGAATGGAAGAAGTTGGATCGGAAGGAAAAGAGCACAATACGATTGTGTGTCTCAGATTCAGTATTGCTGAATGTATCAAGGGAAGCTATGGTGAAGGCTTTATGGGACAAGTTAGGTACTTTGTACCAATCTAAGTCTCTGGTGAATAAACTGTTCCTATGGAAAAAGCTATATAACCTGACGATGAAAGATGGAGACTCGGTGACAGAGCATCTGAATGCATTTAATACTGTGGTAAGTCTACTGGCATCTGTTGATATTAAAATTTCAGATGAAGATAAGTGCATCAGTTTGTTTTGTTCTCTACCAGATTCATGGGATAGTCTGGTTATTGCAATAGGTAACAATGTAGCTGCCTTGCAGTTTGATGAAATAGACTCATCCTTGCTGACAAAGGAGATGAGACGAAAAAATATGGAGAGCCAGAATGGTGATGCCTTCTCTGTATGAGGACGGTCCCAAAATAGAAACAAAAATAAGTCATCGAGTGGGATATCTAAATCTAAAGGGAGATCTAAATCTCCAGGAAAACCTGTAAAGGTGGTGTGCTAGAAATGAAGAAAGGAAGGGCACTACAAAACAAACTGTAAATCTAAAGCTCCTGACAAAGGAAAGGGATCTGATGATGCTCCTTCTGTAGAGGCGAAAACCACCTCAGATGAAGGTGGGGATGTGTACTTGACTTCTTCAAGTACACTTGTAGATCACGAGCATGGTTGATTGACTCAGGTGGATCCTTTCACTTCAGTCCCCATAGAGAGTGGTTCTACGAGTATGAGAAATACGATGGTTGTGATGTCTTCTTAGGGGATGATAGGAAGGCTAGAATCATTGGTCGAGGAAAAGTAAAGTTGAAGTTGCAAGGTGGAAGGGTTAGAACACTTCCGGGTGTTCTCAATATTCCTGCATTAGCGAGAAATCTAATTTTTGTAAGCAAGCTAGATGATGCAGGTGTAAAAATAGTGTTCAAGAAGGATACCTACAAAATGGTTTGGGGAGCACTGGTATTGATGTGAGGAGTTCGAATTGGAACTCTGTAGAAGATGCAAGGTAGCACTGTTATTGATGGGTGCAATAGTTCTATGGTTCCTGAAATTAGAGAAGAAAATCTAGTGGTCTCTGGAGAGAATACTATGTTTTGGCATCAAAGGCTTGGACATATTGGAGAGAAGGGCCTTTGAATACTTCATGGTAAAGGTATGGTAGAAGGTATGAGTAATAGCTCTTTGGATTTTGACTTCTGTGAAAATTGTGTATATGGGAAGCAAAATCGGGTGAGTTTCCCCTCTGATAGTAAGAGGGTGAAACAAATATTAGAGCTTGTGCACAGTGATGTGTTTGGACCTGTGAAGGTTCCATCACTGGGTAAGTCTGTGTACTATGTATCATTTATATATGACTTCTCAAGGAATACATGGATATATTTCCTTAAGAAGAAATTTGAAGTCTTTGACAGGTTTAAAGAATTTAAGGCTCTTGTGGAAAATCAGACAAAGAAGAAGATAAAGGTGTTGAGGACAGATAATGGTGGAGAGTTTTGCAGCAAGTAATTTGAATAATTTTGTAAGAAGTGTGGTATATCACGGTAGAAGACTACTCCATATACACCTCAGCAAAATGGAGTTGCAGAAAGAATGAACAAGACGTTGATGGAAAGGGAAAGAATCATGCTCAGTGGTGCCGGGTTAGGACAGGATATCTGGGTAGAGGCGGTGGATACTGCATGTTACCTGGTCAACAGGTCACCTTCATCAGTGTTGGAGGATAAGACTCCACAAGAGGTATGGACTGGTAAGAAACCCTCTCTTTCACATCTAAGGGTATTTGGATGTGATGCATATGTACATGTTCCAAAGGAGAAACAAACCAAGTTGGATAGTAAATCTGAAAAGTGCATCTTTATTGGGTATAAGGATGGTTTAAAGGGGTATAAGCTTTGGAACCCAGTCATACGGAAGGTTGTGTACAGCCGAGATGTGGTGTTCAGAGAGGCAAAAGATGTTATTAAACATGAAGTCCAACCAAAGGAACCTGAGAAGATAGAGTTTGAGGTTAAGGAGGAAGAATCAAACTCTACAGCAGAGGAGGAATCAGAAGATGAAGAGCCACAAACTTCGGGTGTGAGAAGATCAGTTCGACAAAGAAGACATCCAGAAAGGTATAGTCCATTTGCATTTTGTTAAAATTTTGCTTTATCTATTACTAATGATGATCCCATAACTGTGAAAGAAGCAGTAGATTCAGAGGATGAAAAACTCTGGAAAGAGGCCATGGTTGATGAAATGGCATCTTTGCACAAAAATGAGGCTTGGGATCTGGTTGAGTTGCCGGTTGGAAGGAAATCCATTGGCAGAAAATGGGTGTTCAAGGAGAAGACAAATGCAGAAGGAAAGGTGGAGAAATACAAAGCTCGGTTGGTAGCAAAAGGTTATTCCCAGGTGTCGGGAATTGATTTTGGTGATATCTTTTCTCCTGTTGCCAAGGTAACTTCTATTAGATTACTTTTATCTATTGTTGCTGCTTTTGATTTGTAGGTAGAACAGATGGATGTGGAGACAACATTTCTTCACGGGGATCTAGAAGAGGAGATCTACATGAAGCAACTTGAATGTTTTGCGGTGAAGGGTAAGAAAGAACTAGTATGCCAGTTAAAGAAGTCTTTGTATGGGTTAAAATAGTCACCAAGGATGTGGTATCAGAAATTTGATACATTTATATGGGAACTTGGCTTCACCAGAAGCAAAGCAGATCACTGTGTGTATTTTAAATTAATTGGTGACCGTGTTATTTATCTAGTCTTGTATGTGGATGATATGTTGCTGGTTGGAAATGACAAAGAAATTATCCAGGATTTGAAGACCCAATTGTCCTCCAAATTCGACATGAAAGATCATGGTGCTGCAAACTACATTTTGGGTATGGAAATTAAAAGTGACCGGGAAAAGGGGAATCTCTGGTTAAACCAAAGGAAGTATGTCGAAACAACACTACAGAGGTTTAATATGCAAGATAGTAAACCGGTGAAGGTTCCTATTCCTGTAGGTGTGAGGTTATCAGCTAAACAGTGTCCCAAGACACAAGAAGCAGAAGAGGACATGTCCCATGTTCCATATGCAAGTGCACTCGGTAGCTTGATGTATGCAATGGTCTGTACTAGACCAGACATTGCACATGTAGTGGGAGTATTGAGCAGGTTTATGTCAAAACCAGGGAAGGAGCACTGGACAACAGTGAAGCGGGTTTTCAGGTATTTGCGTGGTACTAGTGATTATGGTTTGTGCTACCAAGGAAGACCAGGATTGGACAGAGTGTTGGATATCCATGGCTTTGTTGATGCAAACTGGGCTGGAGATCTAGATCAGAGAAGATCTACAACTAGGTATGTGTTTAACCTATTTGGAGGTGTAGTCAGTTGGATGAGTAAGAAACAATCTGTAGTGGCACTATCAACTTCAGAGGTAGAATACATGGCAACCACTCATGCAAGCAAGGAAGCAGTTTGGTTGCAGAGATTGTGTTCAAGTATGGGGTTAGTACATGGAGCTATAAGGATAGACGGTGACAGCCAAAGTGCAATTTTCTTGGCAAAGAACCCCTCATATCATTCAAAGACAAAGCACATTGATGTTCAGTATCACTTTGTGAGGGATATGACAGAAGACAAAAAGGTGTTGCTGGTAAAGGTGGAGACTTTGAAGAATACTGCAGATGCATTGACAAAATATGTGAGCTCTGAGAAGTTCTCTTGGTGTAGAGAGACAATGGGCATTTCAGGGCTGGAAAAATGACTAAGCTCTCTTGTGGCCCCCTGTGGAAAGAAAACAACAAGTGGTAGAATGTTGGGTTGTGTTATATTCTTTCCACGACTAGCCCACATAGTTAACCGTGGGGGTTAGAGGGGGGGCAGAGCCCCCTTTCATTGCACCTATTATGTAGCGGGGGGGGGGGGGGGGGGGGGGGTGGGCTCATAGGGGGTTTGAGGTGCACCCGTAACCCCACTTTATTGGGTCTGGGGCAGCGCCTCAAAAAATTTTGGTTTTGGACCCTATGTTAGGTTGGGCGGACCCACCTATGGTTTTGTGCATGATTTTCGCACATGCTTTTGGACGTGATGGTTTTTAGGACCATGGTATTGGATGCTTCGGCATGTATAAATATGTATTATAACATTGAAAGGAACATAATGAGAAATCAAGCTGGTAGTCCTAGTTTTGGGATCCAGGGGAAAATCTCTGTGTATATGTGTTTTATGTGTTATGCTCTCGCATTGTTTATCTTTTGTGTTTTAGAATTCATATACAGGTAATTTCTGTACAGGGTTAAAACCTACATAAAAATCAGTAGTTTACCTTTTTACCTATCCATGCCTCCTCTAGAATGCCACCATCCAAGGAACTTGAAGGAGCTTTGTTTATTAGATAAAGAACATTATCTACAACATTTGTCCAAAATTGTAAAGTTAATCCTACATGCAATCTCATGCACCTTGCACATTGCATGATTTTCCTGTTCATCCTTTCTGACACACAAATTTCCTATGGTGTTCATGGAAATGTATTATCTTTGTGAATGCCATGCTCTAAATAATACTCATCAAACTATTTGATATGGTATTCACCTCCATTTTATTATTTAAGACACTTCAACTTCTTTCCTGTCTCATTCTCAACCAAAGCTTTCCATTTCTTGAAAGTATCAAATACATGAAATTTATTCCGAATACAATAAATCTAGGTTTCTCTAGTTTCATCATCAATAAAAGTATCATAATAGTGAGAGCCACCAAGAGATGATACCTGAGCAGCTCCCATACATCTGTTTGCACAAGCTCTAATTTTTCGCTCTTCTTTTCCTTCCCAACTCTAAGAAATATGACTCTTTTTTGTTTTCCATAAACATAACTTTCACAAAAATCCAAATCAACATGCTTTAAACCTGGAAATAAATTTCTTGAGTGAAGAATCTGAATCCCCTTCTCACTCATGTGCCCAAGCCTATGATGACACAATCATTTATCTGCTCCTATGGAATCTAAATCATTAAAAAAATTAGAAATACCATTGCATAAATACAATGTACCAAACTTTACTTCTTTTTCTATTACTAAGGCTCCTTTAGTGACCTTTTGTAACAACTCTGGTTAAAAATCGATGTAAAAAACCTATAAGACCACGGTTATGGGACACATATTCCAAGATGAATGGTGGGAAAAAGGATCCTAGTGGGTGATCATTTTGGTTATTATGGCTAAGGAAATTAGAAAAGGAAATGAAAAAGGCTTTGAAAAGGCATGAGGCATTTATTGGCATTTTATTTATGAAAATAAACGAAATAAGGAGAAAAGGAAGGTGAAAGGTCATAGGTTGCATGTGAGGAGGAAAATGAAGGAAAATAATGGGAAAATGAAGAAAATAGAGGCTTCATTGATGAAAACGCTTCCAAGGATCATTTGGTAAGTTTCTGCTCAAACTTTTGCTCAGGCTTGGTCAATGTAAGACTTTTGTTAGTTCAGTTTTGGAGCTCTCTCATTATTCTCTCTCTCTCTCTCTCTCAGTCTTGAACACTTAAAGATTTCTTGTAGCATTTTGGCATTGGACCAAGAAAGTAAAAGAAAGCAAGAGGAAGGAAGGAGAAAGCAAGGAAGACCATGATCAAGAATCTACAATAGGATTCTTTGCAGGTATCGATTTGCATGTGTTATTTCCTTGCTAGATTTGGCATGCATGGCATTTCTTGTGGTTCTTTGCTGTCATGGAATGGGTTTTTCTAGGTGTGATAGTGTTCTCAACCTAGCCTTTCCATTTCTGGATAGCCATGCTGTGATGGGGTTATCATGTTTTGGCTTAGATGGATTTCCATATGGATTCGAAGTTGAGTGAGGTGGTTCTCCGAAAGAAAGAACACATGGCCTAGTGATCCCTGAACTAGACTGTGGCTTGCAGTAAAGCTACTAGCCTAGTGACCCCTGAACTAGACTATGGGTTGCAGTAAATCCAAGTATTTTGTGCTTCAGTGGGCCCAAGAATCCTTGACTGGTTAATTGTGGGATATATGGTAAATCCTAGAGGTGATTGCTCTCCATCAGGTGCTCCGGATTTAAAAAGAAACACAACAAATTACAGAGATAACCATAAACACAGAGATGCAGCAGAAATAATACTTCATTTCATTAATGTAAAATACTGAAATATGCTTACAAACAGAAATGGAAATAAACTAGCTAGGGCGATGGTAGCTTATCTCTGAGAAGAGATGTGGTGGCTAAATGCCTCTGAACTCGATTACAATGAGGCTCAAGGGCCTTTTTATTATTGAACAATAAGAGAAAACCTAAACAACCAAAACCCTAACCTGAGGAGATGTAACACCAAGAGTTTATGGGCCCCGTTGGGTGAGTTGGACAGCCAACTTCCCAGGGTCGCAACTTGGTCATATTATCTTCGTTTGACACACATGATAACCTGTTGGAAAGATTTATTCAAGGACTATGGCGAAAAAGATGATTTTAGTTAGAAAATCACTGCCAGTAGATTGTCAAAAAAACGTCGTTTAGGGCCTCAAAACGGATCCGAAAGTTTAGGACCTGAAAAACTGCTAAAAATAGTAAATTGTGTTACAATTAAGGAAACTGAAAAGATAAAAGAAACAGTGGTGGGGGTCCAAGTGGAATTGGTGGGTGGCCCCAATATCCACCTGGATCATTCCTCCCTCCTTAGGAAGCAATGGTCCCCATTGCATTGAGTTCCTCCATGAGATGAGGAAACTTCTGTTGAACTTGGTCTGTGGTGAGCCACTTGCCCTGGTGAAGGAGTTGGCCTGCTTTGACAACTCGATACAGTTGGATCTTCTGTTGGTGAGTTTTCTTGATCTACGTTTCCATGATCCAATCAGTTGTGTCTTGCTCCATGCAATCTGGATTTAACTTTGTAGGTGTGAGTTGTTCTGCAATATCTGATGTGTCTAAGAATGGTGGGAAGTATGGTCGAAGGCGGTCCACATTGGACACTGGGTGCAAGCCAAGGAATGGGGGAATGCTGAGTTCAAATATATTGTCACCCATAGCCTTGGTAATGGTTTAAGGACCATATTGGAGTGGTCTGAGTTTACGATAGGCTCCGGTAAGACGTTCTTTCTGCAAATGCAACCAGACTTTGTCGCCCACCCGAAACTTGTGTGGCACCCGATGTTGATCATGTCGCTGCTTGTACTTGGCATTTGATTTCTCCAGAATTTCATGGGCCTGCTGGTAGATATGTTGGATGTGTTCAATGAAGTTGTTTGCCTTATCTGTTTCAGACTAGACATGAGCCGAATCTGCCTGAGTAGCTGCAAATGGCATGGACACATCAATGGGACATAGTGGTTGGAATCACAAGCCCACCTGAAACGGGTTGTGGCCAGTCGAGCTATGGAGAGCCTAATTATAGCTGTGCTAAACATAGAGGAGGCTTTCATCCCATTTGCATGGATTATTTGAGTTGTACATGTGCAGAATGTGTATGATCATCCTATTGGCAACCTCTGTCTGGCCATTAGTTTGGGGATGGAAGGACGTGGACTTAGTGATTTTGGTGTCCAGCATCGACCAGAGATTGGACCAAAATGTACTGAGGAACCTGTTGTCCCAATCTGAGATGATAGAGTGTGGGATCCCAAAGTGTACCCACACTCGTTCAAAGAAGAGTTTAGTAGTGGCTTCTGCTGTGATATTCTTCTTGCAGGCCGCCATAATGGTCATCTTTGAGAACCTGTCGATGACCACAAAAACATAGTCGTTTCCATGCTTAGTAGAAGGAAGGCCTGACATGTAATCCATGGAGATGGATTCCCAAGGTCGACTAGGGGTAGGAAGTGGAGTATAGAGGCCTTGCTCCTTGATGGTTGGTTTTGTAATGGTGCAGGCAGTGCAGGATCTAATGTACTTCTCGACATCCTGTCGAAGATTCGGCCAATAGAAATACTTATGCAATACTGCCACCATTTTTTGACACCGAAATGCCCAACTTCTTGACTGTAGTGTGCTTCCCAAATCATCTTGGGATGCTCTTTTGAAGGAACACAAAGGTGACCTAGGTGGCATAATAGGGCATCCTGGAGGTGAAAATCTAGAACATGTTGACCCTCCAAGAGTGTCTGGTATGTGTGGCTGAATTTTGGGTTGCTTTTGCAGAGAAGTGGCCAATTAGAAGTCTCGTGCCCACAAGAATTGACCACGGTGGTTAAATCCATGATCAGTGGTCGACTGAGGCAATCTGCAAAATTATTGGTGTTGCCCTTCTTATACTTGATATTCAAATGGAACTATTGCGGGTATGTGGACCACTTCTGATGGTGATCATTATGCAACTTCCCTTAGGTCTGTATAAACTATAGGGGGTGGTGGTCTATGTGGATGACCGTTTCCTTCCCTAACATGTAATGCTTCCATTGTCGGTAGGCCTGCACAATGGAATACATCTCTTTCTCATAAGTGGGATACTTCCGGACTGTGTCTGAAAGTGTCTCACTATGATATGCCACTGGATGCTCGTGTTGAGTAAGGACTGCCCCAATAACATAGTCAGAGACATCTGTCTTGATCACAAATGGTTGTTGCAAGTCTGGTAATGTGAGCACTGGTGCTGAGCAGAGGCGATGTTTCAACTCTGTGAATGCATTTTGTTGAGATTATGACCAAAAGAATTTGTCTTTCGCTCCTCCCTTGGTGACTTGACTCAAGGGCCAAGTGATATCAGAAAATCCCAACATGAACTTGCCGTAGAAGTTGGCAAGACCCAGAAAGCTGCAGAGCTCTGTCAGAGTGGTTGGAGATGGCCAATCCTGAATGACTTGGATCTTGGTTAAATCCACATGCACCCCCTGTTCATCAATAATGTATCCCAGATACCGAAATTGGGTCATGCCAAAAGTGCATTTCTCCAAATTGGCACATAACTTGTGTTGCGCAGTGTTTGGAGAACTTGTCGGATGTGGTGGAGGTGCTCTTCCCAACTCTGGCTGAAGATCAGGATGTCATCCAAGTATACCACTACAAATGAGCTAGTGAATGGCTGCAAGATGTCATCCATTAGCCTCATTAATGTTGCAGGAGAATTCATCAACCCAAAAGGCATAACCAACCATTCGAAAAGGCCCTCCTAGGCTTTGAAGGTAGTCTTCCACACATCAGAGGGTTCGATTGGTACCCGGTGATATCATGACTTCAAATCGATCTTGCTGAAATATCTTGCCCCCTTCAGTTGATCCAAAAGGTCATCAATCCATGGGATCGGGTACCTATTACAGAAAATGATCTTGTTCAATGCCCGATAGTCAATACATAGTCTCCAAGTCTCATCCTTCTTCGGTACCAACACAATCGGGCTCCCACAGGGCAATGAACTCGGTTGGATGTGACCTTTCTGCAGTAGCTCCTGAATCTACCTCTTGATTTCATCATTCTCCATAACAGAGCGCCGATAGATTAGTCCATTGGGTAGTGGCGCACCTGGGGTCAGATCCATGGAGTGCTTGAGTTGACAATGCTGAGGAACCCCTGCGGGGGAAGTGAAGATGTCCTCGTACACCTCCACGACCTTGTCCATCTGTAGTTGTCATGCGAAGGGGCCCTCTTTGGAGGTTGTGGCCACTGTCTTCTTCTTTCCTTGAGGGCATATCGTCAGGAAAACAAATTTCCCAGTTTTGGAAATGATCTTACTGCATTGTTTTGCAGTAACCAAAGAGATGGCGGTAGGTGGTGCTACCTCCGATATCCTGTACAACTTAATTCCCAAAGTAACAATAACAGCATGAGGCCTTGACTCATACACAGCATGTCACTTCCTCAAGTATTGTTGGCCTAATAATACATCACAAAAATCAAGGGGAGAAATGTCACACAATACCTCATTCGTGAAGGGCTTGATGTTGTATGGAAGCTGACACTGCTGGCTCACGCAAAGATCCCATCCTTGGTGAAGCCACCCAATGGTGTACGGTTGGGGATGTGCTGTGGTTGTTAAGCCCAACCACTTCACGACCTCTACCAAAATGAGGTTCTTTTGGCTCCCGCTATCAACAATGAACTGTAGCGGGGAGCCCTTTACCCA